>JAJHZJ010000482.1:2954546-3500120 GCA_023548195.1 Bettongia penicillata ogilbyi | reverse complement strand
GTCAACAGCTTGCTAAAGGAGACTCAAAAAAATGCTGAAGAAAGTAACACCTTTAAAAATAGGCTAACTCAATTGGGAAAAGAGGTCCAAAAAGCCAATGAGGAGAGGAAGGCTTTAAAAAGCAGAATTAGCCAAATGGAAAAGGAAGTTCAAAAGCTCACTGAAGAAAAAAGTTCTTTAAAAATGAGAAAGGAGCTGAGGGAAGCTAATGACTTTATGATAAACCAAGAAATTATAAAACAAAACCAAAAGAATGAAAAAATAGAAGATAATTTGAAATATCTCATTGGAAAAACAACTGACCTAGAAAATAGATCCAGGAGAGACAATTTTAAAATTATGGGTATACTTGAAAGCCATGATCAAAAAAAGAGACTACACATCATCTTTCATGAAATTATCAAAGAAAACTGCCCTGATATTATAGAACCAGAGGACTTTAAAATAAATATTGAAAGAATCTACCAATCACCTCCTGAAAGAGATCCTAAAAGAGAAACTCCTAGAAATATTGTGGCCAAATTTCAGAGTTCCCAGGTCAAGGAGAAAATATTGCAGGCAACAAAAGAAACAATTAAAGTATTGTGGAAATACAATCAGGATAACACAGGATCTTATAGCTTCTACATGAAGGGATCAAAGGGCTTGGAATAGGATATTCCAGAAATTAAAGGAACTGGGATTAAAACCAAGAATCACCTACTCAGAAAAACTGAGTATAATACTTCAAAGAAAAAAAAATGACCATTCAATGATATAGAGGACTTTCAAGTATTCTTGATGAAAAGACCAGAATTGAAGAGAAAACTTGACTTTCAAACACAAGAATGAAGAGAAGCATGAAAAGGTAAATATGAAAGAGAAATCATGAAGGACTTTCTAAAGCTGAACTGTTTACATTCCTACATGGAAAGATAGCATTTGTAACTCTTGAGACTTTTCTCAGTTTTTGAGTAGGTGGAGGGATTTTCGCACACACAGACACACACATACACACATATAGACATAGAGTACAGATTGAGCTAAATCACAATGGATGATACCTATAAAAAATAAAATTAAGGGGTGAGAGGAATATATTGGGAGGAGAAAGGGAGAAATGGAATGGGGCAAATTATCACCAATAAAAGAGATAAGAAAAATCTTTTTCAACAGAGGAGAAAAGGGAGGAGGTAAGAGAGGAAAAGTGAAGCTTACTCTCTTCACATTTGGCTTAAGGAGGGAATAACATGCTCACTAAATTTGGTATGAAGATCTGTCTTACACTACAGGAAAGTAGGGGAGAAGGGGATAAGTGGGATATGAGGGGGATGATAGAAGGGAGGGCAAATGGGAGAAGGGAGTAACTAGAAGTAAACACTTTTGGGAAGGGACAGGGTCAAAAAGGAGAATAGAATAAATGGGGGGCAGGGTAGGATGGAGGAAAATATAGTTAATCTTACACAACATGACTATTATGGAAGTCTTTTGTAAAATGACACATATATAGCCTGCATTGAATTGCTTGCCTACTCAGTGGTGATGAGTAGGGAGGGAGGAAGGGAGAGAAGTTGGAATTCAAAGTATTAGAAACGAACGTCGAGAATTGTTATTGCATATAACTGGGAAATAAGAAATACAGGTAATAGGGTATAGAAATCAATCTTGCCCTACAAGAAAAAAGAGAAGATGATGATAAGGGAAGGGTGGGGTGTGATAGAAAGCAGGGCATGCAAGGTGTTATGGGGTAGGGGAGAGCAGAGATGGGGAGAAAAATTGGAACTCAAAATTTTGTGGAAATGAATGTCAAAATCTAAAAATAAAAAAATAAACCAGAGAGAAGAGGCAGCATAGAAGAGCAGTTAAAGCATGGAGCTTGGGAGGCAGGAAAACCTGGGTTCAAATGTTCCTTTGCATTTTCCAGATGTGTGACTGAGGGAAAATTCATGAAAATTTTCGCAGTCTCAGTTTCCTTATCTGTAAAATTAAGACAATAGTACCTGTAACACCTACCCCAAGGATTATTGTGAAGCTCAAAAGAGGTAATATATGTTTAAAAAGAAAGAGAGGACAAGGTTACGAGTTTGTCAAAAGCGTCTCACCCTTTCACATCCCCACAAATCTTAAGTGTACCTCTGAGCAAAGTGTCTGGATGCAAAGAGGAAAGTTCAGCTGGATGTTTTATATACAGGATGCAAAAGTACATCAGGTATTTTGAAACATGAATATGACTGAAGTTTTCACTTGTGATTTTACCTTTGTATCATGTAGATACAACTTTTATAATTTCCTGTTGAGGGTTAGGATGGAGTGTGGTGTGGAGTCCAGACCAGAACTTCGGGAAAGCCTGTTCTCTGATATTGTGCTCATTATCTCTTGTATTGCTCTCCATACCCCCCTGATACTGTTGTCTCTGTGAGAAAAATAAGAGAACTACAGAATACAAGAGATATGTAAAACAGATGGATGCCCTCTAGGCTAACATTTTTAAGACAATAAGACTGGCCAAATTCCTAGGACAGGAGAGGAGTAAATTGTCAGGTAGACTTGCAGATTTTGTCTTTAAAAACCGGGACCCTCAGATCAATAAATGGAGTTGTCGGATTTTCCTTTACCTGCCCCTGTCTTTCTTCTTCACCATTTCATAGAGCCATGTGGGGATGCTGGCTGTCTGCCACAATTTCCTACAGCTTCAGTATGTTAGGTAGATAAGGTGGGGTGTGGGCTTTTGAGTGCCTCTTTCTGGGTTTGGGGTAAACACAAGGTAAAGGATCATTCAGTGTGGAACATTAATATATTTATACATGCCTGATTGGGTCCCAAAATCAGTTTTTCTTAGAGAATGAAGTTATTTCCAGAACACTGAATCAATGGCCCTTTTCTACTTCAACTAAGCTGAGAGGAGGGGAGAGAAAGGGAGAAGGTAAAGGGTATTAGAGTTGATCTATCCATCAAACAATAACCATTTATTTAGTATCAGTTATGTGCCAGGTACTGTGCTAGGAAACTGAGAATTCAAACACAAAACAAGAAAGGGTCTTTACTCTCAAGGAGTTTATTAACATTGTGTGAGGTAACATGTACACACACACACACACACACATATATATGTGTATATATATATATATATATATATATATATATATATATATATAGTCAAGTACAAAAACATCTATCAAGATCACTGATCTCTTCATTAAGAATACAAACAGAGGCAACAACAACCCTTGCTCTCAAGGAGTTCGCAATCTGATGGAAGAGACAGCATCCAAACAAATGTGTGCAAATAAGATGTATACAAGATAAACTGGGTATAATCTCAGAGAGAAGGACTTATGTTGAGGAGGCCCAGGAAAATCTGCTTGCAAAAGCTGGAATTTTAACAGAGAACTGAAGAATGATCCACTGAAACTTTAATATTGGTACATAAAGAAAAAAACAGCCATTCTATGTAGAGCCAAATGAGTTTTGCAGTACATGTCTCAGACTGGGATCAATATAGTCATATGACCAATGGATATTGCAAGTTTCGGATGATATTAAAGGCTCAATTTGAAAATAAATAGTTCTCCAGTGCAGTTGGAAGATTGTGAAAACAGATGAGCAATATCATGTTGTAGATTTCACCTGCAGATCCATATTTGCTAGTAGGCTAAACTAAAAGAGCCTCTATCCCCATTAACTCTCCAAGTTGCCCAGTTGTTCCTCCCTTCCCTCAACTTCATACTTCCCTTTCAATAGAATGAAAATATTATAAGAGTAAAGAAATCAGTGGTCCACAGGGACTACCAGGAAAAGTAGTCATCAACATTCCATTGGGAAAGGAGCAAGAAGCTGTCTCCAATCATAGTCTCTGTGAAGAGCTCAGCATGACTCTCCTATTAAAAATTAATCAAGGGAATAAGGCTCTATGATAGAAAATAGCAAAAGAAAATTATACATCTTCCTAGGGGAGAGTATATGTCATAAAAAATTGAAAGATAAAACTATTCATTTACAAATATAATTTACAAACATAAAAGTGTTGGTGATTTATTTCTTCGGTAATTCTAAAAATCCTAAGAGAATTAAGAAATCTCCTTAACTTTACATATCTATGTGGCAGGTTGGGTGCTCCTATAGAGTGACAGATTGTCACTTAGAATTACATTCAACCCTTGCTTATTCAAGGACTGAATTGACAATTGTTGATTATTCAGATATTTTGTATCTTTTCCTTCCAGATTAAAATTGGAGCACTACAGGTAGAATTTAGCTGATGGTGACCCTTATGGGGTGTGATTCCTCCAAATTACTGTTTCCTCTCCTTTGACAAGGAGGTCAGATTGTTAAGAGCTATCTAATCAAACTTTTCTAGGTTGATTACAAACAAGTTCCTTCCACTCTGAAAAAAACAGCAAAACATAATAAGCTATATTAAAAAAAGATCAGCGTCTTCCTATTCCCTTAACACTTATTTCCTATCACAATTGTTCTTATATATAAATTCAGAAAGAAACCTGAAGCTTTACCTTCCCATATAGCCAGAAGCTTCCTGGTAAACATTTAACATTAACAACTAGCTCTTGAAAAAATGACACACAGGCAGAATGGATAAGCAGCTAGGTGGTATAGTCAACAGAGTGCTGGAACTGGAGTCATGAAAACCAGAGTTCAAACGTAGCATCAGAGACTTTCTAACCGTGTCACTTAATCTCTGTCTGTCCCTACCTTCCTCATCTGTACAATGGGGATAATAATAGCACCTGTTTTCTAGGCAGACAGAACTGGTGAGGATCAAATGAGATACTATTTGTAAGACACTCTGCAAACCTTAAAGCATGACAAAATGCTAGCTATAATAATAATTATTATTAATAGGACTTAGAAACTGGTTAGATATGATGGATAAATGACAAGAGAAGAGAAAAAATGACTAAGGTTTTGAACTAGGATGACTATGAGGAAAGGAAATTTGGAGGATGAATGGGATGTTATAGGATGGATGGGGGGAGAGAGAGAAGAGAGACAAAGAGAGAGAGAAAGAGAGACAGAGAGAGAGAGGGAGAGAGAGGGAGAGAGAGAGATGGAAAGAGAGAGAAGGAGGAGGAGGAGGAGAAGAGAGGAGGGGGACCAGGAAGGAGATATGTGTCTTCCTGAATGTAAAGTCCTGTTTTTCTGAAGAGAAAAACTCAGACTCTGCAGACATAGCCGGTTTGTCCTCCCAGCTGCTAACTAGAGCTATTTAGGCACAATAAAGTGCTTAGGTAAATCAGGTTAACTTTATGTTACTTCTGATCACAGGAAATCATAATGGGAGGAGGGCTGGAGTAATACACCATATAATGAAAAAACAGTGGTCAGTCGATCAATAAGCATTTCTTAAGCACCGCACTCTGTACTGGGGATACAAAGAAAGGCACAAGGCAATCCCTGACCTCAAGAGTTCACAATCTAGTGAGAGAGACAAGAAGCAAACAAATATGTATGAACAAGCTATATACAGGACAAATGGGAAATAACCAATAAAAGGAAAGTCCTAGAATTAAGTGGGACTGGGAAATGCTTCCAAATAGAATCTGGGATTTCAGCTAAGATTTGAAGGAAGCCAGGAAAATGAAAGGAGGAGGGAGAGCATTCCAGGCACAGGAGACAGCCAGAGAAAATGTCTAGAAGTGAGAGATGGAATGTCATCTAGCAATGTCATCATGAACTAATATTTATTATATTGTTATATATTAAATATTTATTATTATTGAATATATTATTATATTGTCTAATATATTACATGTTGATATTTATTATTGTATTTATCATCTTATTATATGATAAATGTTTATTGATTATTATTGAAGAATCTAAAGCCTTGAGGGAATCGCCCAAGGTCCCAGGGTAATAAGTAGCCTCACTGAGTTTCAAACTCAAGTCTTCTGACTCTAGATCCAGGGCTCTTGCTTCTTCCCGGCTCAAGTTTCACCTCATCCAGAAGCCCACCCTAATTACTCCAGCCCACAGGCTCTTTCCCTCCTCTCAGTGAACTATATGTTAACTATAGTCTAAGAACTATAAGATCGTAGACTTGAAAGGAATCATAAAGGTCATCTACTCTGGCTTCTCACTATACAGGAATCCTTTCTGCAACATTTCCGATAAGTAGTCACATAGTCTCTGTTTAAATGTATGCTGGATCAAGGAATTTACTAGCCCACAGAAAAGACTATGTCATATTTTGATCTAATTTGATATTTGATCTAATAACTAGGAAGGGCTGATCAGGGCTTTGCCCAAGAGTACTGAAATTTAAAGGGCAGTAGTTACACGTGTCCTTCAACACATAGAAACTATTGAGTTTGGTGTCTAGTAAACAATAATGAGTTAAAATAAGAAGCTCCCTGTGACATGCATCCTTCTTCAAATGTCAACGGGAGGACTGACTCAGACCAGTAGCTGGTTAGTTCAAATTCAAGGACAGAATAAAACGAGTCACTCATAGGTACCATATTTCATCGCATGATCATTGCACCCTGTTTTTTCAGTCCAAAACACTGATTTATAATCTTTCATCCCATATTCCTCACATGGTATAATTCTATTCATCATGCCATATAAAAGGTAGACAGAACAGCAGTGTATTCACCAGTGGCATATGGATACACCTTTATCTCTTGTTCATTGGAATCCTCCAGTCTAGAATTCTCAGCACAGGTGTATTGTCAGCATTCAGTTTTAACATACGTTCGCCAGGATTCCACGCATCCTAATCTTTGACCAAAGACAGTACAGTAATAAATGATTTTTAAGGAATACCAGCACGATTTTTAAAAAAATTTCACATAATGACCACACTCCACAGTTTTGTAAAAAAAAAAAATTGGCAGAAAATCTGCAATGATTATGTGGTGACATACAGTAATTCTTCACTTTATAAAAGTTCATAGCATAGAATGGATTTTCAAGGACGTAACTTAGGTAGATGCTGCATCTCTATTTGAAATGCCCCTATTCAGCAAGGCAGGGTGTGGTACCTTGTATAATCTTGGGGCATCTGCCAGGTCTGAGGGTCCCAATTCCACACAAATGAACCTTTTCATACCCGTAGGGGGCTGGGCATCTAGGACGGTATTTCAAGGGAGACACAGCTTAAGCCTTAGCCCTGATGGCAATGAAGCCCCAGAAACAGCTTTGTGGTTTTTCAGGGGTAAACTAGCCCAATTTGTATAGGGAAGGAATTAGGATTTTGGTCCCACCATACCAGGAAAGCATTCCCTGAAGCGACCTGAAGATGTCCAGTATCTCTGACTCCCCTGTCCATAACACACGTCCACTGGGCCTTGTATCCTAAGGTCTAAAGGTCCTTCCCTACCCCTTAGAGTTTTGTGGTGCTTACCTCAAGCATTGTAATTACTATGAGCTTTAATTTTTAGAAAGTTCTTCCATATATTAATCTTAGATCTGACTCTTATAACTTCCTCTCTTTGATTCTAGTATTGTTTTCCAAAGTAACAGAAAATAAATTTAATCCTCCCCCACTCATTCAAAATGGCTCCTATACTGTCGTGAATTGTTCATTTTTTTCCATACATATGTCTTTTCCCACAGTTAGATAGTATGAGTCCTTGGGTGTAAAATTCTTGCATTTTGAGATTGTTTCATTTACTGTACTTGTATCCCTAGTGAATGGTACAATGTCAGATACTTAGTAGGCATTTAATTCATTTTATGCATGGAGACTGTGTCACATTTCTTTTGTATCCCCCTACATTGCCTAATACAATAATAAGTATATACTAGATACTCGGTAAATATTTGGTCATTCATTGAAACAGAGAGGGAACAGAAAGAAATATCCAGGCAAACACACAGAGGAAAAAAAGAAAGACAAACAGAGGAGAGTAAAATTCCAGATACAAAGAAAAGGAGAGACAAAGAATCTGAAAGGGAGGTGGAAATCAGCACGATGAAAAGAGTCTTGGTAGTTTTCTTTATCTCTCTAAGTTTCATTGGTGTTATCATGCATGGCTGTCCACTTGGATCCATGTGGAAATTTTAATTTCCTTCTGAAATAATGATTAACTTGTTAACCACTGTTCACAGTTCTGATCTGCTTAGCTATGGTAGCCATCTGGGAAGAAATCCTTGTGCATTGAGTATATACTACTGAGCGAAGGGCCAGATATGAACTGGAGATCACTTTTGCCTGTTCTGGTACCTTTAGAGATGCTTTATCAACTTAAAAATGTGCCTCTTCATAACTTCTACTCATTGTTCTTACTTCTTCCTTCTGAGGCCCAGAAGACCAAGATAATCCCTTTTCTATATGACAGTTTTTCTGCTACCTGAAGATACTTCTCATGTCCCACTAAATTTTCTCTTGTCCGAACTAAAAATTTCCAGTTCTTTCAGCCAGTTACCACATGGCATAATCTTGAGGTCCTTCACTATTCTCTGAAGACTTTCTGGTAAGAGAATAAAAATAGATACTGGATCCATAATTTCATTGGTCTAGCGAGCTCCAGTGATTTAGAGCTGTAAGAACCTCAGAAGTCATTCAGTATAACCTCATTCAATTTACAGGTAAGGAAACTAAGGCAGGGAGAGGTTAAGGGATTTGCTCAGGAATACATAGCTAGTGTGAAGCAGGATTTGAATCCAGTCATTTAATATCTGTGTGACCCTGGACAAGTCACTTAACCACTCCCAATCTTAGGAAACTCCTGCCAGTTCAGAATAGTGCTTTTTCTGCAACTTAAAGTTTTAGAAAGCTTCCAAGAGGAGTGGAGTTAAACTCAAATAGAAACAGGGGCCACTAATCTAAGAATCCACTAAGGATCTTTAGGGATCCTATTTGAGGGATCCACTAAGGATCCCTGAAGGTGGCATGTTGACTTAGTTTTAAAATGTAATATCATCTGTCTTTTATTATATTTTTATTTATTTTGTTACTATTTCAATTCCATTTTAATCTGATTCATGATGAATTCAGTAGTGTTACAGCTGTGTCTGACATGCTAGCCTGGAGAACTTGACACTTAAGGCCCAAGGTCACTCAGTCAAGTATAAATCAGAGGCAGGACTCAGCCTTAAATTTAGGACTTTCTGGGTGGCCTTCTATACACTATGCCACCCTGGCTAAACAAGGTACTTGTTAAAATGTTATGACTGGAACTGAATACAATATTCCAGTGGTGATCTGATAAGGAAGAATGCTGCAGTGCCACCGCCTCCCTACTATGCACTGTTCATCTCTTATGAAGCCTAAGAATGCATTTATTTTCTTGACCACACTGAGCTTGCCATCTCTTCAAACCCCTAATGGGAAAATGGAGTTTGGCTTTCAGTTATAAGAATGCTTCATGTGGCTGTCCATTTATATTGTTAGCAAGCCTAGGCTATGATGACATAGTGACAAAACTGGCCCCAGACTGAACAACTGAATCAATAAACTGGCTGTTTACATATATATATGTGTGTGTGTGTGTGTGTGTGTGTGTGTGTGTGTGTGTGTGTATAATGCTATCTATATATGCATATATATGAAGTGCTTTATATATACATATGTATACATACATACATACACATATATGTGTGTATACATATATACACACACACATATATATGTATGTATGTATGTATGTATGTATATAGAACTAAACAAATGGTCTGGCAGATCTCTTTGTGTTTATCTTGCATTGTATAGACACAGCCTCAGGGACCTTAGTGTTAGTCATTTCTGATTGAAAACCTTGACTCTGTTACCAATTTGCCTTAAGGAATTCTTGTTAGAATCTCATCTTCTATCTGAAAAATGGGGGTAGAAAGATTAACCTCATCTGCTGTGGCTCATCTGAAATAGTTAATGATAGGAAATTTTTTTTAATTTAAAATAAATATAGATCACATTTCTGTAATATTTTATGGTTTGTAACATGCTTTTCCCCCATAACAAAACTGTGAGGCATATAAAAAATTAGGGGGACCAGATCTGTGATTTCATTGATACAGGGAACTCTCTCTACCAGTGCAAGTTGACACTTATTGTGCAATTTATTGTCTTGGAGATTTGCCCAGGGGGCACTTGGAAATTAAATGACTTGCTCAGGGTCACATAGCCAGTGTGTATCAGAGACAGGACTTGAACTCAGGATTTTTTCACCTCCTTGAGCATTATATTGTGTTGCCTCTCTACAGTGAAGATTATTATCTCCTTTTTACAGACAGGGAACCTGAAGCTCAGAAACTGTAAGTTACTGGCACAAAGGTACAAAACTAATAAGTGACCGTTCCTGTACCCAAAACCTTACGTATTGTCTACAATTCTAATATTCTGTGAATTGCCTCAGAAATAGATAAATGTCAGTTGAAAAAGTGTAAACAGAGAAGAAAAAATGTAAAAACCTGAACCTTGGGAAACAACCACATTTGGAAAAATGGTCAAGAGGAAAGAACCAATAAAAGAGAACAAGAAGGGAGTGTGTTGGAGTTGGAGAAGGACTATGATAATGGAGCATCATGGAATTCAATAAAGGAGAAAGTTTTCAAGAAGAGATGAAATTAGCTATGTCGGGTACTATAGAGAGATCAAAAAGAATGAGAACTAAAAAAACCAGCTACCATATTTGGAGACTGGGAGGTTATTGGTGAGTTTTAAGGTTGTAGTTTTAATAGAGATCTGAAGAGATTTATAAAAGATTAATGAGTAAGAGACAGTGGAGAATTGAAGGTAGTGTCTTTATTACTAGATAATTCAAGATGTCTGACAGTGGAGGGGAAGGAAAATTGTAGGATGGTAGCTAGAAGAGGCAGAAGAATGTCGCTTCCTAGCTTTAGAGGTATATACTGTTTGTTTTAGCCATTTTTGGATTCTGGGTGTCCTAGATCATGGAAATAGTTGAAGTTGATTTGTCTTTGGTGCGTAATTCCTGTTTTGAAGAGGTTTAAGAGGCCATGGGTATGAGGATGTATAGTTTGCCATCTTATTTCTCATGTGATTCAGATTTGACATTATTTGCCTGTTAAAACTTTACCCTTTTCCACTATATATCTCTATAAGACCAGATTTTCTCCATATACTTCAACCAAAACAACATGTCAACATAGTGAATACGGAAGCAGATGTGAGAATCTGTCTTCTTTTTAGCCAGATGCTAAAGAGATCTGCAAAAATATGTAAACCAATGTTACTCTTTTCATCAATTATTTTTGTTTTTGAAAAAAATTTATTTTCACAATAATAATATTTATGTTAGCATGTAATGAGTTTATTTTTATTTTTAAGCGAGGTAGACAAATATTTTTTAAATTATGATTTCTAATATGATAAGCATTAATAGATCTAACCCACATAAACAAAAACTCTTTGGTGTCCTTAATTTTTAAGAATATAAATGGGTCTTGAGACCAAAAGAGTTTGAGAATCACTGATGTAAAGAAAGTTCATATTCAGGCAGAAATCAGGTTAGATGACTTCTGAAGTTCCTTCCAACTATAAGATTCTGTGGTAGCCTCCACACAATAATGAAGCCTTAGAGAATGACTTCAATGGATAAAGGACTTTTAAATAGATAAAAGAACTTTGAAGTCCTAGATTTTTAAAGGGAAGTTAGAAATTAGCTTAAAAACAAGCCTGAATTGAGGATGGGGTGGGGAAAGAGGTAGTGGTAAGGGGAACAGGTATCATGAAAAGTGAAGTAAAGAGGGAGCAATATGACTCTTGCCCTCATGAGTCTTGGAGGGGGGACAATAGTCCCATGAGAGATGCACCATAGAAATGGGAACCTGGCACATGGGAAAGGCTCACAAAGGACTGCAAAGCAAAATTTGGGGATAGAAGTGGCTGTGAAGTTGTTCCTCCCCTACCAAGTTCGCAGTCTATGGCAAAATCCCAATAGTCCCGTCTAGTTATGACTTCTGCTATTTCAGATGTTTTTTGCCATGGAGATCTATTACTCTCTCATAACAAAGATCTTAAGAATAATTTCTCATCAAAAACTACTACCAGCAACTTTCCTCATATTTCAATGGTTTCCCTTTCTCTAACTTTTGTTTGTTTATGTTTGGCGATGTTACTATTCCAGAAGAACTGGAAGATTCTTGTGATGTGTGACAAAGCAAAGGAAGAATCCTATTACGTAGTTTATTTGTATATCAGCATCATCAAACCCCTGGTTAGCTTTTTCCCATCTGAAGGTAATAATTTTCCCTTCCATCCAAGTACCTCTCTTCCATTGTGCCTTTCATTGCTTGCTTCTTGATTATCATTGGTTTGTAGTTTGCATACATTCCTGAAGTTTAAAATTTGAAAGGCTAAGTACACTAATCAACAAAATGATCAACCACAATTCTCATGTTGAAATAGGCTATCCACCTACTGAGAGAAAGGTGATGAACTCAAAATGCATATTGGAGCATGTGTCAGATATGGCCAATGTGACAGGGTTTTCTTCTTTACTTGACTATGCATGTTTGTAACAGGAGTTTATTTTTTTCTTGTTTTCTCAGTGGGATTAAGAAAGGAGGGGAAAGAGGAAGAGAAGTTTCATGAACATAAAATAAAATTTTATTTTAAAATTCTTAAGTTTGCTCATTTAATACTTTCCTCAGCTTTGTAAACCTGACTGTAACTCACAATCTATTTTTTGACACAGGTAGCTTCCTGAAAGAATTTGGATTTATAAAATCCAATCCATACCAGATCATAACCCTTGAAAACACTGAAAAACAACATGAGAAAGGACACTAGAACATAATGTTTTTTAAATAAATAAAGTTGTTCCTCTAAAAAGATCTGATAAATTAATTGACGTTGTACCTCAAACAGTGATTCCTATTTCCCTAGATGTATCCAGCCTTCTGCCAAGTATCTTAATCCATAAGCTTTTGATGTGATCATTAATAATTCTAATACATTTTCTCATCATTATTTGTGTCTTCAGAACTTACTTCCCACTTGATAACCACCATGATATGTGTGCAAATAAAGTTTTTACTACCTCTCTCTTTGTAGAAAATGAAAAATTATTGAGCAAGAGCAGATATTAACTAAAGAGGGAAGGTTCACCAAGATTTTTTTAGAATGATGAAAAATTTACCCAAGTCTGCATGCCAGCTAGAGTTCTGGTTTTGTTTTTTAAATTTTATTTTTTTCCGTTTACATGTAAAAACAAATCTTAACATTCATTTCCTAAAATTTTGAGTTTCAAATTCTCTGTCTCTCTTTCTCTTCCTCTCATCTTGAGAAGGCAAGTAATTTGAGACAGATTTTACATGTACTGTTATGCAAAACATATCTACATATTTGTGGTCATGTTGTAAAAGAAAACATTAGCCCAAAAGAAAAAAACCTCAAGAAAAAATAAGAAAATAAAAAAGTATGCTTCAATCTGCATTCAGATTCCATCAGTTCTTTCTCTGGAGGTGGACAGCATTTTTTATCATAAATCCTTCAGAACTGTCTTGAATTACTTGACTATGCTTGTTTGTAACAGGAGTTTTGTTTTTCTTATCTTCTCAATGGGATTGAGGAAGGAGAGGGAAGAGGAGAAGGAGTTTCATGAAAATAAAATTTTATTTTAAAATTCTCAAGTTTGCTCATTTAATACTTTTGCTAAGAATTGTATTGCTGAGAATAGCTGTCATTCACAATAGATCATCATACAATATTGTAGTTATTGCATACAATATTCACTTCTGCTCAATTTGCTTTATATCAGTTCATATAAAAGTTCCCAGACTTTTCTGAAAGCATCCTGTTCCTCATTTCTTCTGGTATAACATTATTCCATCACAATTATATACCCAACTTGTTTAGCCATTCCCCACTTGATAGACATCCCCTCAATTTCCAATTCTTTGCCACCACAAAAAGAACTGCTTTAAAGATTTTTGTACATATAGTTCCTTTTCTTTTTCTTTGATCTTTTTGGAATACGGACCTACTAGTGGTATTGCTGGATCAAAGGATATGCACAATTTTATAGCCCTTCAGTCATCATTCCAAATTGGTTGGATCAGTTCACAATTCCCTCAACAATGCTTTAGTTTCCCTATTTTTCCATATCCTATCCACCATTTGTCATTTTTCTTTTCTGTCATATTAGCCAATCTAATAGGTGTGAGGTGGTTCCTCAGAGTTGTTTTAATATGTGTATCTCTGACCAATAGTGATTTAGAGCATTTTCTTCAATGATTATAAATAGCTTTGATTTCTTCTTTTAAAAACTGCCTGTTCATATCACTTGACTTTATCAACTGGGGAATAGCTTGTATTCTTAGATATTTGATTCAGTTCTCTCTATATTTGAGAAATGAGGTCTTTATCAGAAAAGCTTGCTATTTAAAAAATTTCCTCAGGTTTTCTGCTTCCCTCCTAATCTAGGCTACATTTGGATTTCTTTGTGCAAAACCTTTTCAATTTAATGTAACCAAAATTATCCATTTTACTTCCCATAATACCATCTCTTCTTTTTATAATAAATTCTTCCCTTATCCATGGATCTGACAGGGAAGATATTTCATGCTTCCCTAATTTGCTTATGATATCACCCCTTATATCTAAGTTATATGCCAATTTTTTATTTTATCATGGTATACAGTGTGAGATGTTGGTCTATACTTAGTTTCTGACAAACTACTTTCCATTTTTCCCAGCAGCCTTTGTCAAATATACTGAATTCTTGTTTTAAAAGCTTGGATTTTTGAGTTTATCAAACACTAGATTGCTGTGGTACCTAATCTATTCCACTTGTCCACCATTCTATTTCTTAGTACCAGATTGTTTTGATTATTACCAGTTTGTAATACAGCTTGAGATCTGGTAGTGCTAAGTCACTTTCCTTGATATTTTTTCCATCGATTTCCTTGATATTCTTGACCTTTTGTTCTTTCAGATGAATTGTGTTATTTTTTTACTAGCGCTATAAAAATTTTTATAGATTGATTGGAATGACATTGAATTAATAAATTTCTTTAGAATTGTCATTTTTGTTCTATTGGCTTGGCCTAACCATGAGCAATTAATATTTTTCCATTGGTTCAGATCTGACTTTATTTATGTGAAAAATGTTTTGTAATTGTGTTCATGTTGTTCCTGGGTTTGTCTAGGCAGGTAGATTCTCAATTATTTTATATTATCTGCAGCTATTTTAAATAGAATTGTTCTTTCTATCTCTTCCTGCTGGGCTTAGTTGACAATATCAAGATATGCTGATGATTTATGTGTGTTTATTTTATAACTTGCAACTTTGCCAAAGTTATGAATTATTTCAACTTGTTTTTCAGTCAGTTCTTTATGGTCCTCTAAGTATATTTTCATATCATCTGCAAAGACTAATAGTTTCACTTCCTCATTGACAATTCCAATTCCTTTAATTTCATTTTTTTTCTCTGAATTGCTATAGCTAGCATTTCTAGTACAATATTGAATGGTAATGGTGATAATGGGCTTCCTTGCTTCATCCCTGATCTTACTGGGAATGCTTCTAGCTTATCCTCTTACAAATAATGCTTGCTGATAGTTTTAGATAGAAACTATTTATCATTTTAAGGAAAGCTCCATTTATTTTTTATGCTTTCCAGTGTTTTTCATAGGAATAAGTGTTGTATTTTGCCAAAAGTTTTTTATGCATCTATTGAAATAATCCAGCTAGAGAGTTTTGCTGCAAAAGCAATGAAATTAAGATCCTGCTGTCAGGAATATGAAGAAAATCACAAATGCTGTAGAGGAGATCGTCAACACCTTTGTCCTATTGAATACACATTAAATCAGATTACTATTGACCGATAGTGTTGCATGTGCTTGTTTCTTTCATTTGGCATTCAAAACTCATTTAAAGTCTGACTGGGAGCATAGCACAACATTAGACACCTCCATTAACAGCCTTGCTCTTAGTTTCTGGTGTAGCTTGGGGAACAACAACATATTCCCTGGAAATAATGAAGAAACGGTAACAAGCAGCAAAGGAATGTACTATAAGAGCATCTTCACCATCAAACACATAAATCCGTACTACATGAAAAGTTGTTTCTCCACAAAAGCTGTTTTCTAATCTAATAAGTGAGTTGATGTTCTCTCTGTAACAGCGATTCCTATTTCCCAAGATACATTCAACCCTGTAGCAAGGGTTATTATTTGTTCTGACACAAAGTTATTTGAATGAAAATCCTGAATAGATCATAAGAATTTCTTACTCTGTCAGATAGTTATTTGGCACAAAGGATTGAGATCCTAGATACATAACTAAATAGAAATTAGAAGAAAAGATTTACTTATGTTCTGGGAATATTCTCCTTGGTTTTTCTTTTTTCTGGTGGTGGCTCATAGTTTATGGCTGTGAATGAAAAGCTGTCAGTCTGACATTATCAAGAAGAGGGTTTTTAGTTACTATACCCTACAAGACTAAGTACAGCCAATGTGACCTTCAGGGAGCAAGGTCGAGCAGTGACCACAAAATTAGAAAAGACCAAAAATGTAAAAGAGAAGTGGAGCAGCAGAGATACAACACCCAGTAGGGAGCAGTAGACGTGATTCATGTCAAGATATAGCTAAAGATACCAGTTCAACATTGGACAGCACCTAGCTGGAAACAGACCCAGAGAGAGTACATGAGAGAGAGTAGTGTATTGGAAGGATAGAAAGACAAGGTACGGCCAGGTTTTGAAAGACTTTCAATGACAAAGGAGTTTGTACTTGGGCCTAGAGGCAACATTGAGCCACTGGGGTTTGAATAGGAGAGTGACATGGTCAGAGCTGAGCTTTCAGAATTACTCTGGCAATTGTGTGAAGGTAGGGTTTGCATGGTCCTGACCCTTCTTTAGTCTGGATCCTATGGTTTTCCCATTTTGGATGTGGTAGCTAGATATGGGTCTTGCCTTTTGCAGAAATCCCTGGATTTTGACTCAAAAATGTCAGTGGTTTGACTTAAGTTTTGATCTCGGTCCCTTCTTGTACAATGTCCAACCAGAAGTTGGTCCTTTCTCCTCCTATAACCATGACAGGCCTTTATTAGATGACCCTGTATGACCCACAAGATGTCTAGAGTTTGTTGCTCAGCTGCCATGCTAGTCTTGTCTCCTACTGTGGCTCCAGAACCATCTGTCTGGACACTGTGGCTTCCCTCTGCCTATATTGTCTCCGCTCCAAGGACTCCAGGTCCTGGCACTGTCTTTGTGCTGTCTTGGATAGGATGGAACTACTTGTAGCCATATATTTCCCTTTGGTTTATTGTTGTTCTTGGTGGTACATTCTTAGAACTTTACTGAAGCCTTTATGGGGTGAGATATACTCATTTGGTACCTTTTGTGCCACCATCTTTTACTACCAGCTAATACTAATAATAACTAACATTTATACATAGTGCCTACTATGTGCTAAGCACTTTACAGATATTCCATTTGATTCTCAAACAGTCCTGGGATAGATGAGGAAACTGAAGCAAAGAGGTTAAATGACTTGTTCAGGGTCACATAACTACTAATTGTCTGAGGTCATATTTGAACTCAAGTCTTCTTGACTCCAAGTTGAGGGCTCTATCCACTGCACCATCTCACTGCCTCTTCTAACACCCTAGTAATAAATCTCACATAATTAAAAAAACCTTTTTATTGATGTTTACCCTCCACCCATTTACACTTCCTAATATCTCCATTCCCACACATTCAGACACTGAGATATTTCTCCATCATTTACCCTAGATCTGCCCCTAAACTGAGCTCATAACCCACTTTGTACCCCAACCTCCACGCCTTCCCCAAAGCCCTCATCCTCAGAAATGCCCTGGACATTTGAACTTCTGCTTTTTTCCTCACCAATCTTCCAGTGTTCCTATATCTCTGCTGAAATATCTATAGTTATGCTTTTTTTAAATTCAATTTTAAAGTCAATAAAATTGTAAATCTGAGCCTAGAAGCAAAGGAGGTATGCTGTTTGTGAAAGACCTTGTTATCACAATGAAGAATTGATTGAAGTATCTATCTATGGTCTTCAGAAATGTTTTTTAAAAAATCAAAATAAACAATCTCCTCTTAGCAAGATGAAAAAAATACAAAAGGGAGAAAAATCAAGAAGAGAAAAGCTGTCAACTGTTGTGTTACTGAGCATTGATTAAATTAGGTAAGTGATCATTTAAAGTACTGTATTTTCTTCCTACTCTGTAGAAACACATTTTTAGGTTTTTCCCTTGATGATTTGAACCATGTGGATTTCTGACAATCCCTAAGTATAACCTAGGATGTAGGAGAGAGCAAACAAATATATGGGTATAAGTAATTTTTTTAAATAGCAGTAATTCTTGTGATAATTCTTTGTTGCATATTTTATTAGTTTTAGGAGTAATGTAGATACCCTTAATTGTGCTTAGGAAAATTCCTTTTATACTTATGCTTTTTAACATTTTTAAAAATCATAAGTGAATGTTAGATTTTATCAAAGTATATTTCTGCTTCTATTGATACAATAAAGATTTTAAAATTTATTATTTATACTTTTAATATGTTGATAATTTTGCTAATGTTGAACAAACTTGCATACCTGGTATAAACTCTGCTTGGTTGTAATGAATAATTTTGGCAGTGTAATACAATATTCTCCAGTTAATATTTAATTAGCATTTTTGAACTGAAGGAATCACAGATCTGGACCCCTCTCCTCCCAAAGTTTTTATCTATTTTACTTGAGGAAAATTATCTGTCATCCTCATTTTTAAATGTTATATTTATCTGATTTTAAAATGAACACCGTATTTACTTTAGGTATTGAGTAATTTCTATCTTTTATTCTGTTTATGAGTAATCTATATAATATGTATTTTTTTCCTTAGAAAGTTTGAAAGAATTAATGTATGACTTTATATGGACCAAATTTGGAGTTGCGGCAAAGAGAAGGTAGACAGTATGGAAATTCTTTGATGATTCATCTCATTTCTATTGAAATTATTAATTTCCTCTTGTGTTAGTTTTAGAAATTTGCTATGTAACAGTGGTGGTGGCTCTTTGCTGAGTTGTAAAGTATGTAGACAGAGCTGTTTGATGCTCTTATTCTAACCCCTTTCCAGGTTTTTATGATACCTTGTCATGGGCTGTGACTTTCCAGCTGTTCCACTGGTCTGCTGCCCTCCGGAAGCCTGGCTTTCCTTTGAAACCAGACCATGATAAAGGTAGATGACTTGCTTCATTCACAGTCTACCAGACAGCTGCCCAAACATTGCTGTTAACTAATTTTCCCAAAGGAACCCCAGTATATACATTTCTCTGTACTGATGAAAATTAACCCAGAGGACCCTCAAATTTCACATTCAGGTTGGAATGGACATTCTGCATGACTAGAATGATGTTAATTTCATTCTTATCCTGTAATCAACAAGGATACATGGTACACAATTCAGCCCAATTACAGCTGTAGTCAGCGGATGGACTCCCTTATCAGCTCTCCATGTCCAGACAGTTATTCCAGGTCCTAATAATAACTTGTATGAGGGGAGAGTGTCACCTGGTGGAGAAAGAGTGTTGCCCCTTCCTGTGATTGCTTTTATTCCCCAAAGCTCAGTACTTCAGACTCAGTCATTCAAGTAATTCCCAAAATTATGTCTGTGTGACTTGGAGCTGCTCCCTTCTGGATATAGTTCCTCTTTCCTATTTAATATCATTGTTTTTCTGGGTTTTTCCCCAGGCAGTCTTGCTTTTCTTTGGTTAAATTTTTACTCTGCCAATGTCCTTAGTGTATGTACTCATTCTAATTTTATATGTAGTTATGTAGTTATTATATGTATATAATATTATATATATATATAATTTTATATTATTGTGGGGGGGGGTCATAGAAGGACCTAGCCAAGGCTCAGTATATCTGGGAAGTTGTAAAAATGAACCAATTGCTCTATTTTTCAGTTTTGATCTCCTAGCCAGTAATACCACTCTGAGAAATATGAGAATTTTAAATCTTTTTCTCTCTTCTCCTCAGAAGTTTCTAATTACTTTCACTCAGTGCTACATTCAAGCAACAGCATAAGCAATTGAGCAATTCGTTGATCAGCAATTTTAGCACATTTTCGGACTTAAGAAAAGAACTTTTAGCTATTTCTCTTTGATTTTCTTTATTATTTTTCTTCTCATTCATTTAAAAAATTTGACTGAAATGTTTGTGAACGAGGTCCTCTAGGACCTAGGCATCAAGTTTTAAGACCAGCAAATCTTTGAAGTGCTGTCAAATCAAATGAAAATGTACTTGGGGAATGCTTATCAAAATAAGCAAAAGTATAATGTAATATAGATAATATTAAAATATGGTCTTCTAAGTCAACATGAGCCCACATGAATTCATGTGGTTTGGAGGTCCTTTTTTCTATTTGAGCTTGACACTATCCCTATGGGACTTTTATCTAGACATCTTCAAATCTGCCCCTCATAACAAATCTCATCTATTCTTAAAAATATATATATTACTATATATTAACTTGGACCAATTATATCTACCTTTTTCTTTCACTGCCCACTTTGTATTTTTGTGTTGCCTATTAGATATTTTGTTACCTGCTGTATTTGGAATGGAGATGAAAGCTAATGTTTGAGATGAAATGGATTCTCTACAAAAAGGAGGAGGTTAAGTATAGTGGATCAAATGCTGAATTTGGAGACTAGAGATCTAGAGTGAACCCCCTACTCCCACCCCCCAGATTCTCAATGGCTCTGTGACTCCAAGCAAGTTACCTGACTTCTCTGTATTTCACTATAGAATAGGGATATCTACTTCATAGTTGTTGAGAGACTCATATGAGATAATGGACATATAGCTCTCTGAAAAATGTTACCATATGAATGCCAGTTACTATTTTTTTTTACTTTAGACTAGGTCTAAACTCCAACTACTTCAGCATATAAAAGGATCTTCTAGGCAATTTCCCCCTTTGAAAAATAAAAATAATTTTTAAAAATTTTCATTCCACTGTTCTAGGTCACACTACACCAACTTTTCTAGGTCTGTACTGGACAAACCAGAGGTCACAATGTGTATTTCTTATCATAGAAATCCTCAGGTAAATAGGTGGTTGAAATTTAGAAACAGCCTCTTGTTTTGTTGCTGTCGTTCAGTTGTTTCAGTCATGTCCAGTTCTTTGTGACCCCATTTGGAGTTTTCTTGGCAAAGATACTGGAGTAGTTTTCTATTTCCTTCTCCAGCTCATTTTACAATAAGGAACTGAGGCCAACAGCATTAAGTGACTTGCCCGGTGTCACACAGCTGGTAAGTCTAGATTTGAACTCAGGGAGATGAGTCTTCCTGACCCCAAGCTCTGCCTTTTATCCACTTCACCACCTGACTGCCCATAGAAACAACCTGGCAAGCTCATAATTATTGGGAATGAGAGGAAAGATAGGTATCAATCAATAAGTTTTATTAAGCATCTACTATGTGCCAGGAACTTTACTAGGAACTGAAAATATAAATACAAAGCACTGAACAATCCCTACTCAAAATGAGCTTACATTCATTCTAATGGAGAAAGAATAGGAAAGAAATCAGATCTGCATAAGGATGGTGAGCAGTGTTGGGTTACCTAAGATGGGGCTCAAACATTTAACTGGTTTTCTACAGAGTTGTCTGAGATCATTACAGTATCCCAGATTGCTGGGTATATGGTTATCCAAATGGTGTGTGGCAAGGTAAGAAGCATTACAATATAGTAAAGATAGCATCAAAAATCCTGGTTTCTAGTCCTAATCTGTCACTAACTGGCTAGGTGACCTTGGGCAAGTCAATTAAACTCTTTGGGCATTGGATTCTTTATCTGAAAAATTAAGAGCTTAGGTCCCCTCTCACCCTGACTCAATAAATTTGCCATTTGAGGACACAAGAAATGGAGTAGATAACCTGGAGCTATTCATGTCCCCTTGCAAATGCTAAAATTCCACAGCGGGCTTTCTCTCCCTGGTTATAATTTGTATTTCATAGATCTAGACATCTGACTCAAATAGTTTTTTTAAAGGCACCAGGTTTCTGTCTCACACATTCTAGGACATTACCTTCTATCATTTTGAATGCTTTTTTTAATGATAAATGAAAGGATACTTTTCTCCACATTGAACATATAAAAATGACAATGTCTAAAATGACTCATTGAGACAAGTTCTGCAAAAGAAAATATAATATGAACTATGTCTTTATGAGCTAGTTTTCAGACATCTCAGAGAAAGCATAATTCATAATCTGGGAGAAAGAAACCAAATTTTACATATCTTACCCAACAGTTACCAAATATCAGAGAGCAATAGCACTACTTGATTTATACCTCAGAAAAGAATTCTAGTGATAGGTGGAAGAATTTAGCCATTCATTAGGCTGTTGGTAGATGAGAGACTATATGTGATCAAAGACAAAAAATTTCAGTCAATTAGAATTTCCGGTAGGTCACTTTGTTGTTGTTATCATCAGTCATTTATAGTACCTCTTGAGTGTGCGTGTGGTGGGGGCATTGTGCTCGGAAACACTGTTCTAGGTTATGTACTGTATGATTCTGAGAATACAAAGATCATAGGATCCTAGATTCAGACCTGGAATGGACATTACAAGTCATGGAATTCAACCCCTTCATTTTTAGATGAGGAAACCGAAACCCAGAGAGGTGAAATGACCTTGCCCAGTGTTACACAACTGATAAGCATCTAATTGTAGAATTTGAAACCAGACAACTTCCTGCCTCTTAAGTCTACACTCTGCTCTCTATAGTATTTTGTCTTTTAAGACAGATACATAGTCAGACAGACATAGACCTTGCTTTCACACAGATTATCATCAATTCAGGAGTTCTTGCTCAGGAAATCATAGAAGATTCTCCTAATTAGAAGGGAGTTCAGCAGCCATCTAAACCAACATGGATCTAAATAAGAATATCCTTTATGATATCCCTAGTGTACCTTCATCTATCCTTTGATTGGAGTGCTACCTCCACCATTCAGTAACCTCTACTCCTTTTGAAGTTCATGCTATTCATACCTACCACTCAATTAAAATCCTGGTAGCTATTGTCTACAAACTCCCAGGTCACTCTCTTTCCTTTCTCCACAAGTTCTGCACCTTACTCACTATGTTTCTCTCTTCCCCATATCTTACCTTCATGTCTGAGGACTTCAATATTCCTACTGATTCTCCCCAAAATGTCCTAACTACTCAGTTCCTCAAACTAGTCACTTTCCATGACCTACTTTCTATCCCACACACAACAATGGTCACACCCTTGGTCTTGCCCTCATCAGCGAATACACTACCTCCATTGGTTAGTGAAGATCTCTAAAATCCTCATAACTGAACATAATTGATTGGTTTTCTATCTCTCTCCCAGAATTCCCATTTCAAAACCTACTCTTTGTCCATACCGGGACTTCCAATCTCTCCAACCCTCAGTTCCTTCACAGGCCATCTCCCTATGCACTTATCACTCTCTCTTTTTTTCCCTATCTTTATGCCTTGGAAATCCAGTTCAATTCCACACTGTCCTCTTCTCTTGAGTCCCTAACTCCCTTATATCTCTGATTATGCCCTACCAAGTTTCAGCCTTGGGTCACTCCCACTATCCACTGCCTTTATTCTTATGCACAGGCTGCTATACAAAGGTGAGAAAATCACATAATTGTTCTGATTGGGTCCATTTCAAATTTATGTTACACAACCTCAACTAGGCTCTCACTGCTGCTAGGCAATCCTAAACTAGCTCCCTTACTGAATCACTCTCCTAGATCTCATACATCTCCCAGAGAATAGAGAAGCTATTGTGAACCCAGTTGCGAGAAAAACACAGTTTGAATTTGCTTATTGACCCTCAACAACTCTCCTTTGAACAGGCGATACAGAGAGAACAATACAACACAGTTTCTAAAGGAAGCTTGACTTACATTTCCAGGAGGACTGGTCTTTAGATGATGACAGAAATTCTGGACTAGGTATCTTGGTTTAGGATCTCAGGAAAAGATGTGGATTAGGACTCACGAAAATTAGTGTTTTTCCCAGCCTCAGCTGCCTGGTCACTGGCAGGGAACTCTGACTCTTTCTGGCACTGGCTAACCAATCATGGAGCAAGGTGAAAGGACTTAGCAGCCAAGCTCATCAAGAAGCAGTCCCTTCATCATCTTTCTCTCTGACATTTGAGCTTGGCACACCATTTTGTGTCACTTTTCTATTATCAGCTCTTCTAGGGTAAAAGGCCCATCAATCTGTGGTAACAGAGAGGATGGTAACTACAACATTTCAGAATGATCACTTAAGAACATAAACAAGTATTGTTAACTCCTTCACTTGACTCTGGCTAGAGTCAGTGCCAATGTTGCCTTCTTCCCGTACCTACTTATTAGTGCTCTAATGAAGGGCACATAAATAATAAAGGAATCACTCATAAATTAATTCACTTTCCACAATTTTGGACTTCAAAAATTGATGACATAAGTCAATATTTTCTTCCACAGACCTAAGCAATCCATTTTCTATCTGAAATATATTATGTGTTAGACTGTTGGGGAAGCAATGATGCCCAACTCTTTCATTCATTGTAAATAAACACATACCACTTTCCTGTGTATAATTTTGTAAAAGAAACAAGAATCTAAGTCTGGATGCTATGAGAGAGAAGCCAGGGATGTAAAATATTTCAATGCCTTAGAGAACAATGGGAAAGTAAGCAAAGGTTGTAATAGAGGAGAGATATTATTGTCTAAAAAAATGTATCGAAATTCAGAAAGTGCTACCTCTATAACAACCACAACACTTTGTATTTACCTGGTGTTTGTAAAGCATCTTACGTATATTATTTTAATTGATACAACAAATCTGTGGCATGCATGCTATCATCTCTAATTTTCAGTTGAGGAAATTAAGGCTTGGGAAGATTAAGTGATTTGCCCAAAGTTTGTTAGATCCAAGATGTGATGGGATGCCTTCCTGACTCCTGATTTGTAACACCTGGTTAGTCACAGTCTTAGTCATTTCTTTGCTGTAAGTTTGAAACTCAGTTTTGAGCATACTTTTCTTTGTAGGAAAAAATAAACTATCTTCAGTATTATAATATCTGGAGTTTATATAATGCTTTAGTGTTTGCAATGAATATTACATACTTTATCTCCTTCCTGTGATCATTATTATCCCCGTTTTTCACACTCTGAGAAGGCCACACAGCTAACAAATGCGGAGGGTGTGATTCAAATCCCACCTCCTCTTGACTCCAAGCACTCTTTCTACTGCATCATGCTATGTCTCAATAATGAAAGCCAATTGATCAGTAAGACAGTTACCAAGCATTTATTAAGCATTCATTATATGCCCTGCAGGTACTGTACTAAGCAAAGAAAGACAAAGACATGGTCTGTACCATCCAAGACCAGACACTGAAATGAGACAACATTTAAATAAATGAGTATATACAGAGTAGATAAAAGTAATCTAAAAGCAGAAGGCATGAGGGGATAGGGAGATCCAAAAGGCTTCCTACACAAAGTGGAATTTAACTTGAATCATGAAGAAAGCTCAGGAAACTGAGAGGCAAAGGTAAGAAGGCAGCCTTCCAAGCATAGGGAATAACCAATCCAAAGGCAAAGAGATGAAAGACAAGAGTCCAATGTTCAAGGAGCTCCAAGTAGGTCAGCATATCCTAGAGCATATAGAAGGAAGTAAAGTTCGAGAAGGTTGGAAAGGTAGAAAGGGGTCAGTTTAAGAAAAGCTTTAAATGCTAAACAGAAGAATTTATATTTGATCCTGGAAATAATAGGGAGCCACTGGAACTCTGAGCAGGGAGTGACAAGGTCAAAACTACACTTTGGAAAAAGCACCATGGAGGATGAATGGAGGATACGTTGGAGTGGGGAGAGATGTGAGGCAGGAAAACCAATTAGAAAGTTATTTGTGTCTATAGGAGTAGAAAGAAGGAGATATGTAGGAGAGATGTCACAGAAACAGAAATGACAAGATTTGGTAAGGAACTGGATATGTAAGGTAAGGGACAATGAGGAACTGAGAATGGGTACTGACTGAGATACTTGTCGAGCCCTCAAATAGAAGTTATAGGAGAGTTAGTAAGGGAAGGAAGGCATGGGGGAAAGACAATGAGTTCTGTTTTACATATGTTGAGTTTGAGATGCTTATAGGACATTCAGTTTGAGGTGTCCAAGGAGCAGTTGTAGATGTATAGCGATAGATCAGCAGAGAAATTAGAACTGGATAGAGAGATCTGAGAATCTTCTGAGATGATAGCTGAACCAAGAGAGCCAATGTGTCCACTAATTATAGGATAGTGTGAAAAGGGAAGGAGACCCAGGACATAGTATTGGGACATCCATGTATAATGGGCATTAAATGGATGAATGACCAGCAAAGGAGACCAAAAAAGGGTGGTCAGACAGGTAGGTAGGTAACCAAAAGAAGGCAGTATTATGAAAGCATAGAGAAGAGAACGTATCTAGAAGAAGAGGGTGATTGACAGTGTCATGTGTTGTAGAAAGTTCAAGAAGGGCCAGAGTTGAGAAAAGGCTATTAGATATAGCAATTATAAGATTATAATTTATTGTATGTGTATAGTGTTACAGTAATTGTGAGATTATTGATAACTTTGGAGAGGGCAGTTTCAGTTAAATGATGAGGGCAGAAGCCAGACTGCAGAGGGTTTATAAGAGGAGAGGAAGTGGAGATATCAGTTATAGATGGCTTTCTCCAGTCATTTAGCCACAAAGGGGAGGAGAGATATAAACTCATGGAAAAAAAATATAATCTATTTTATAAAAAGTTGTTTTCAGGCTGTGGATGTCTATTTTTAAAGGAAGAATACTGACAGATATAGTATTAGAAATAAGTGAACAGTTACTTAAAATGTTATAGTCTGTGAGATTATTATGGCTACTTTTCCATACCCATACAACTTTCCTACATCACATAATGCAATTAAAAGGGTAGTTCCACATATTTTTAAAGTTCCAAAATAAATGTGAACCCTCACAAGGAAAAATTACTGCTGTTATCATATACAGTGATAAACTGCTCAGAACTTTTGCATATTTAATTTGTTCAAGAGAAGTCTGTTGGTTTATTCTCTTTCTAATTAGGCTTTATTCATTTTGAAAAATCACCCTTGACAATTCCAGCATTTCAAAAGACTGGCTTCATGTTAATCATTTGTGAATAGTGATAGATATTCTTGATTCCTTTATCATATTGTATGACATCTTTCTCTAAGAGAGGCAGCATAGTATAGTGGATGCATAGAGAGCTGATCTTGGAGTCATGAAGTCTGGGGTTCAAGTATCACTTTGTGACCATGTGCAAGTCACTGAACCTCTCCATGACTCAGGTATATCTATAAGATTATAAATTGCAGAGCAAGAATTAATCTGCATTGATGGAGAAAATTCTTCACCATGAACTCACTACACTAATGAAAGCAAAGGTCCTGTTTTAAAAAATGTTATTTCGAAAAGGCTGTATGATGCAAGAAATGAAAACTATCTCCATAGGCAGCCATTGGTCGAGTCCATGATTTACCCCAAATCCACTCTCAGACAGTTCCTAAAGCCAGACCCCTGAGCAGAGTTTCCTTTAAAATTTGTCTTTTGGGATTAATGGTGTTATGTCACTTGTGGCTAAGCCAAACATGAAAATTGGTAGTCTGTGAGGGTCTGTGTATGATTCCTTTCCCTTCTAAATTACACTGATTATTTTATCAAAGTCTCAGATATGGCCATAACAGAGGCCAAGTGACTTTTGTTAAAAAAGTCCATTAAGGTTCATTCCATAATATGTTTGATCAATAAACTTCTTCATGGTGATTTTATACAAATGATAAAAAGCCTCCAAATGCCTTTCTCAATGCATTTATTTTTAGTAAGAATATACTATTGCTAGGTATAGTTAGTGATAACAAAAACTGATGACATTGCATAACAATGGATAAATGGGATAATTTTCCCAGTTGGTCTTTTTCCTACGTTTTGTATTTTGGCCAAACTTCTGATAGCATGTTGACATCATTATGACATCATAGTACAGGCTCTACAGTCAACATACCTGGGCTTAAATCTTATCTCTAATGTTTACTACTTATGGGACCTTGGGCACAACACTTAAATTCCCTGGGCCTTAGTTTCCTCATCTATAAAATTAGGAAGTTGCATTAGATTGCTTCTGAAGGTTCTTCCAGCTCCTGATCTATGATCCTATGAGATTAAGAACAGGAAGAATTTGGAAAGAAGGAAAGATATTTCCCTCTCTGAAATGGGAGGAAAATAATAATAAACACTTGTGTTGTATTTTTATTTTGGTCCACAATTATGATTTCATTGTTTTAGAGAACTGTCAGTGAGGAAACTCCCTGATTGGCAACAGTTCTGCTGCTTAGCATCTCAGAAAGCTGCCCGGGACACTGAGAGAGTAAATGACAAGGTCAAGCTGCTACCGGTATGTGTCAGAGGTGATATTTGAAAACAGGTCTTCCTGACTCTGAGGCCAGTTATCTATTGTACCATGCAGCCTCTACTTATAGTATTTGACAAATATATTTCTGGGTCTTCGCAACTACCTTTGGAGTACAGATATTGTTATCCCTATTTTATAGAAGAAGAAACAAACTCAGTGGTTATTTAGCTTTTCCACATTCACAAATTAAGTGTCAGGGAGGTCCAGGATGCTTGGGAATGGCTAATGAAAAGTGGAGACACAGGTCAGTGTAATTGAGGAGAGTAAAGGCTTCTGAGTATGTAATAGTAAGTATTCTTGTCTGTAACAATGGGCATTGAAGTAAGAGGAAGTATGTGCTGTGCAGTGAGGAGCTGACACATTATATTAAAAACCATGAAGCAATAAACACAGACCAGTTAAAAGTTCACTTATGTTCTTACTATTTAAGATCATGATGAACTAGGGCATCTCTTTAAGAAGAGAAATTCTGATTCTGAAACCCTAACTCAATTTGTCTTTGTTTATCATCAGTTTCTCCAGCCTGATCTACTTTGAACATGAAGATCAATTTTCTTCTTTTAGCTCTTTTCTTCTTGGTCTTGATACTTT
This sequence comes from Bettongia penicillata ogilbyi, assembly GCA_023548195.1. Lineage (NCBI taxonomy): Eukaryota > Metazoa > Chordata > Mammalia > Diprotodontia > Potoroidae > Bettongia > Bettongia penicillata. Next base: position 3,471,142 of record JAJHZJ010000482.1, on the reverse strand, counting down.
TCTCAGGTAAGATTTGATGATATTAAATGAGGTATTTAAGTATATGAGAAAGAAAAAGCCTTATCTATCCAGATTAAAAAAACAATTTTGATTAAAATTATGAATCTGACACATCATTTTATCTAATGAAAGGCCAGGAGAGACCTGAGTTCAAAACTCATTTCAGAAACTTGTGAGCTGTGTGAACAATGGCGAGCCACTTACCTTCTCTGATACTTGGTTTCCTCATTTATAATATAGAGACAATGCTGGTACCCATTATAACAACCTTATGTTTGTTGTGAGGGCCTATGGTGCTGGAAATTTAAAGATGTAAATGAAATGGTGTGGTGCTGTGCAGATGCATGCTTGATTTGTCATCAGATGATCTATATTCAAAAACTGGCTCAATGACATTACCTGTATGCTCTTGGCAAGTTAATTAACCTCCCTGGGCCTCAGTTTCCTCATCTATAAAACAGAGGATTGGACTAAATGTCCTCTGAAATCCCATCTAGTTCCAAGTCTACGATCTTATGAGCAATGTTCAAACTTTGAAGTAAAAGAAGCTCTTTCCAGTTCTCTTTAATCCTCGTGCTTTCCCTCTATTATCTCCAATTTATTCTGTCTCTGTCTTGTTTGTATAGAGTTTATTTGCATGTTGTCTCCTTCATTAGACTGTGAACTCCTTGAGAGCGGAGACTACTTTTTGCCTTTTTTTGTGTCCCCCTTAGTGCATGGTATATAATAAGTGCCAAATAAAAATTTTTTGACTTGACTTACCATGTAATGATCTACTAGTTTTAATGCAAGAAATATTTGTAAAGTGAACACTATATGCAAGATACTGTTCTAGGTGCCTAAGTATAAAAAAACACAAAAAAGTTCACAGCTCTTGCCTTCAAAAAGCTTACTGTCTGTTAAGGGTGAGACAATGCCATCAAAAATGATCAGATTCATTGGAAAAGTCAAGCAGTAAGGCCTGAGAAAATTCAAGAAGGAAAAGATCATTTCTAAGGGAAAGGGGGAATTTGAGGGGAAGGGAAAAGTAGGAGGAGCAGGATGGGTGTTCATGGTGAATATACCACATGAGGCAAGCCTAAAAGAATAGGAAGTATGGGATTTGTAACAGGAAAGGCACAGAAATAGAATAAGGTGGGATGAAATCTGGGAATTGAGAATAGCTCTGTTTGGCTGGAGCAGAAACTATATAAAAAGATTATTTCTATAGCAAATTCTATATATGGCTATATAAACTCCTTTGCCCAGTTGACTATTTGATAACAATGAGACTATTTGAAATGTTCACTTCTTCTACTCTCTCCTTTATTTGTATATACTTTTTTCTTTGTGTACTCCAATTATGAGTAATGGTAGGGTGATGAAAGGTAAACAATAGGTGATATTGGAGAGGTATAGATTTCTCTGATTTGATCCCTATAACTGCCTATGAAATTCTGCTCTTATGCACATGCTTTTCCAGTGAATGTGGAGGAATTAAATTGTCCTTATCACCCTCTCCTTTTTTCCCTTCAGTGAGATGTTTTTTTGTCTTTTTTTTTGCCGTAAGCATATTTTTTACTGACCAAGTTTTAATTCTCAAAAACATCTGTGGTCAACTCAGACAAGTATTTCCTTCTGTATATTTGTTTGCAGCATGAGTGTGCAGTAGGAGAGCTCTGGGGGTTCAATCAGTTGACTTGGAAGCTTTTTTAGTTCAGGTCTGGGGTCCCAGTCCTTGACTCCTGTTAGAGAATCTGTAACTGGGGACTTGTTTTATAATGTATCTATCATCTATTTTTGGTACAACTCTATAAGCTCTCAAAAGCAGAACTCAACAAGGGAATTTGAGACCTTTCCCTATCTAAGACTAAAGCAGCCAAAATTTTGCTGCTGATTCACTGCCTCTAAAGGAGTTATGGGGCCCTGTGGCTATTTGGGCCATGGAAGGAAAAGAGGAGGAAGGAGAAGGAAGGACTATAGAAAAAAGTCCAGTCTGAGCTATAGAGGGAGTTTTGACCCCACCTCTTTCCTAGTTTATATCTGGAAATGAAGAGTGGGTCAGCCAGCTTAATTTGTTCTCAACAGTACCACCTTCTGCTATAGCAAAATAAATATTAGCTATTTTTTTAATCTCAATAGGCCTCAGTTTCTTCATATGCAAAATGAAGGGCCTAGCTGACCTTCCCTGCTCTGAATCTATGATCTAATGTTGTGAGGTCTCTTGCAACAAAGATTCAGTATCTCTGGAAACCTACTCTACCCTTAGGTTCTTTAATTCCATTTCAAAAACCTATTGTTTTCCATTAAGAATGTCATCAATCCAAATGTTAAAGTTGTGGGAAAAATGAAACATTAATGCACTGTTGGTGGAGTTGTGATTTAACCATTCTGTACAGCACTTCGGAACTATGTCCAAAGGGTTATAAAAACAATAACAAAACCTTTGACCTAGCAATACTACTACTAGTTCTGTATCCCAAAAGAGATTTAAAAAAGCACTTACATATACAAAAATATTTATAGCAACTTTTTTCTGGGGGCAAAGGATTAGAAATTGAGGGGATGACCATCAATTGGGGAAATGGCTGAACAAAGTGTAGTATGTGATTATGATGGAATACTATTGTGCTATAAGAAATGATGAGCAGGATGCTCTCAGAAAAATCTAGAAAGACCTACATGATCTGATGCAAAGTAAAATGTACTGCGTACAAAGTAACAGCAACATTGTAAGAGTTGTAAATGATTTAGCACTTCTCAGCAATACAGTGATCCAAGACAACTCTGAAGAACATAAAAATGTTATTATTCATCCCCAGAGAAAGAAGTGATGGTATCTGACTATAGACTGAAGCATGATTTTTTCACTTTATTTTTCTTGAGGGTTTTGTTTTGTGTCTACTTTTTCTTTGACAACATGACTATTATGGAAATGTTTTGCATGACTACATATGAATAGCCTATATAGAATTGTTTGCCTTCTCAGTGGGTGGGGGTGGGGGTGGAAAGGGAAGAAGGGAGAGAATTTAGAACTCAAAGTTTTAAAAATGAATCTTAAAAACTGTTTTTACACGTAACTGGAGAAACAAAATACCAAATAAATAAAAAATTTTAAATCAAAAGGAGAAAAAAAGAATGTTGTCAATCAAGGCTGGTTCAAAGATATAAATTGTAAAGTTGTTAAAGTTTGTCTTTCATCCTCTCCATCATCATCTCCATCCTCTCCATCACCCATTTCATCCTCTCCATCAACATCTCCATCCTCTGCTTTCTGTGCCCGATGCCCCTGCAGCCACACTGTCCTTCTCATCTCCATCTTTACCAAAACCTCTTCTCAGAAAAGTGTCTGGTATCAGCTATTTATACCTTATTATAAATCTGAGTGTTACAGCTTATGTTATATCTTTCAGGGACATTTTTACTTTTAGTCTTATCTCTAATCTTAGGGTGTAAGGCATTGCCCCTTGTTAAAGGAATTTCAAGCATCAGCCAGTATGTGGGAGAGCTAAGGGGGTAAGGGACCCTTCTCAAAGTTCTTGAAATCACATCACTGAAAGGGCAGAATCTGTTTTATTTTTATCTCTTCTATCTCTTACTCCCAGCATGTAACACAGTCCTTCAAAGTTCAGCTCAGTTACCTCCAACTCCCAGGGCTCATGGCCCCTCCTCAAATTAACTTGCATTTATTTTGCATATATTTAAACAGGGTATCTACCGTGATAGACTATAAGATCCGTGAAAGTGAAGATTATTTCATTTTCATCTTTGTATCCCCAACACTTTAGGCACTTGGGGTCATGAGACCTGACTGTGTAGTTGCTTCTGCCTCTTAACAGCTATGTAATCATAGGCAATTGACAGTGTCTTTGTTCCTCATCTGTAAAATGGGTATAAAAATATTTGCTCTACCTAACTCGGAGAACTGTTGTAAAAAAAAAAAAAAAGTACTTTGTAATCTTGAAGTGCTATATGTGTGTGGAATTGTTATCACTAAAGATTTTTTTTCAATTTTTTTTTAGCCTCTCTAAAACTCACTTCCTATGTAGTTTGCAAACCTTTTCCTAAAAACTGCACTACTGTTGTTAATGGAACAAGCTGTATTGGTGGTGAAAAGACCTGCATCTTACATCTCAGAAAGTGCTGTAAGACTACGAAATAAAAGGACAGCTCCTGGGAAATGAAGAAATTCAGACACGATGGAGAAGATGTCTTATTCACAGTAAAAGCCTTGTGTTCTTCCTCTAATGTCCTTTCTCTAATGATTATTTACAATTTATCTGTTATATAGCTTGGTTGTTCATAATTGTCTAAGGTTGACTTAACTCACTGGACTATGAGAGAGCAGAGCCTGTCGACCTTCTCTGAATCCCTGCATTAAACACAGTGCCTTGCGTTTAAGTAAATGCTTATTGACCGACTGAATGACATAAAGCTGTTGATTGAGAGTTTTAGCCAAGATGAGTTAAGGTGTTTTCCATCATACAGCTTTCAGGCCAAGCAATAGTGTAAGTAAATCCTTTCACATTTAATTCAGCTGGGTGGTGTAATGAATTGAGCCCAAGACTTGTAGTCAGAAAGAAAGAAATTCCAATTCATTCTCAGAAGTTTAATAGCTACATAACCCTGGGCACCCATTTAATACTGCTGGTCCCCCTCAAAGTCTCAGTTTGTAAAATTGGGGAAAATATTACCCCCTACTTGGGGTAAATGAGATACGTTAGGGGATCCCTCCTACTTTCCTTGCTTTGGTACTGTTCTGTCTCTTAAGGATCTTCCTCCTAAGACTGAAAGTAGTCCTGTGACTACAGAAATGCCCTTGCTGAGTGGTTCACCTTATATTTTTTCTCCCCTTAGTATTCCATGTTTCAAAATCACCACCTCTACCTCCATCAAATTTCTTCTTCTAGTTTCTACAGATGTAAGGCAGTAGCCCAAATTCAACTCAATCCTGCTAGCATGAAAGAGGCTGACATTCTGCCTGGGAGAATTTGTTACCTACTTGTTCCATTAGTGGGATTTCAAACAGTATAACAAAGTGAAGTGGAAAATTTGTTATTCAGTCATTTTCAACTCTTTGTGACTCTTTTGGGGGTTTTCTTGGCAAAGGTACTAGAGAGGTTTGTGATTTTTATTTCCTTCTTCAGCTCATTTTACAGATGAGGAAACCGAGGCAAACAGGGTACTCCATCCACTGCACCACCTAGCTGCCTCTGTGAAAAATTGGGGGGGATGTAAAAGAAATATTTGGGTTGGGCATTCTCATCACAGACTATCACAGAGATATTACCTAGTGTATAAGATCTATTTTGCTATAAGATGTATTAGAACTTAACAACAGCCCAACATTCTGACCAACAGGTTCAACAAGCAACTATTACTAAATATTGAATTGAATTGAACAGATCAGATGTTTTGCTATTTGACAAATGCAATAATGTAATTCAGTGGTGTTAAACTCAAATAGAAATGAAGGCCACAAGTCCATATATAAGGACCCCTCTGGATTGCATGTTGGCTTAGTTTTAAAATGAAATGTTATTTAGATATTACTGTATTTTTATTCAGTATTGTACAATATTGATTGTATTTGCATTGTACAATACAATAATGTATTGTAAAATACATTATGCATACAAACACATCACACATACATTTTAATCTGGTTCTGAATGTACTTCAGAGTGTTTTTCTCCTGGGGCTGCGTGTTGGACACTTCTGATATCACTGATTTCTTTTGGTAGAAATATCATAAAATATGTGCAGAAAATAAAAGCACATGCGTGATTCTCATTGAATTATTTTTCCATAATCAGTAGAGTTGTCATTTTTCCAACATTGATTATGTTAGAATTATTTCCTAAGTTGTTTGTCATAAAAACATTACTTTATGCCATAGGGGCAGCATAGAATAGTAGAAAGACTAGAGGTCAGAAGAACTGTGTCTTGTACCTAGTAAACATTTATTAAACATTTGTTAAAACATACTCTACTGCAGTCTTTTGTCTTTACTTCACAGTCAATTTCTACTTTCCTTCCATATTGAACTTTCTCTTGCGACAAAGAAAAACAATCAGGCAAAGACATCTGATAGAGATACCTTATCGGGAAGCTATACATGAACAAGGTATACGTGAAGAGATTTGAGGAGGATGTTTCAGTACCTATTCTTCAAGACCTTCTCTGGTTTTTTGGGTTGCTGAGTTTGACTTCCTGATCTACTGTCAATATATCTGATCTAGCCAACACAACACTGGCCTTATAGCTCTAGGAAGCCAAAGATAGGAATAAAAAGATTTAATATATGCCAAAATACTCACAGTAACAGTCACTGTGGTAGCAAAGAACCGGAAACAAAATGTGTACCCACTGATTGGCAAATGACTATACAAACTAATGCATTATAATATTATTCTGCAGTAAAGAATGATGGACATGAGAATTTCTGAAAAACAAGAATATTTGCATAATGAAAATAAGCTGAACCAAGAGAAGAATATCCGTAACTATTTCAGTAATATAAATGAAAAGATAATATTTACGAATTAATAAATAAATGCATTCTGACTCTGCTGTTTGCTAATTTTATGAGTGTTTAAGTCACTGGATCTCAGTTTCATCATCTGAAAATGGGCATAATAATTCTTATGACCTCACTGGACTATAGTGATCAAATGAAATACAACCCATAAAATTTAATTATGAAATGCTCTATACAGGTAAGCTTTTATTATTCCCAGGAAAATTTATTTTCAATATATATATATAAAACAAATGATGAATACTTCGCATCAAAAGGAAGAGAAAGGCTGAGCTTCTTATACTTTTGCTGTTATTTTTTAAAAAATCAGGCAGCAAAAGATCTGCAGCTAGTGGTTGCATTGGGTATATTTGTGTCCAAAGTTAATTTTGGCAAATGATAGAGAAGTAAGGTGATAACTGCTAATCCTATCAATTGCAATGTTTTTTAAAGACAACCTTTTCTACCAAAAGAAAAGGAAAAGTAATAAGAATTACATAGATCCTATTATATGCCAGACCTTGCTAAGTGTTTCTAACAAATATTATCTCATCTGACCCTCACATCAACCCTGACAGGTAGGTAAAACTGAGGCAAAGACAGGTTAAATAACTTACCCAGGGTCACACAACTAATAAGTGAATCTAGATTTGAACTCAGATCTTGCTGAATCCAGGCCCCACAACTGTATCCACTTCATTACCAGCTACCTATAACAAGCAATCAAATACAGTCTTGTTTACTATGTTATAGCTCATTGGAGAAAAAAAAAATTTTAATAGATTTTAAACAAAGTCAGGGGCTAAATGACAAGGGTGTTGGATTTGGAGTCAGGAAGACCTAATTTCAAATCTGAACTCTGACACTTGCCAGTTTTTTGACCACGGATAAATCACTTAACCTCTTAATCTCAGGCAAGTCTCCAAATAGAAATCTAGTAGAAGGAGTTTTCATATTGAGGAAATTACAAGGCAGTGAACTAATTGTTGCTAGAAATTGACATCACAAATATCTGTCATTGAGCGTCAATGACATAAAAAATAGGCATTTATTAAATATCTACTATAAGCTGGGCACTATATTGAGCTCTGGGGATATATAGATAAAAAATGAAACGGTCCCTGCCTTCAAATAGTTTGTATTCTCTCTGGGGAGAGCATGTAAGCACATACATATGTAAGTATACACCAAATATACACAAGGTTCTGGAGGAAGGGAAGAGGATGCGTCTATATGACAATTTGCATTTAAGGTTATAAAGAACTTACTTCTCCATAGCAACCTCGTTAGAGAGAGGTCGTTGTCAGAATCATCATTGAATTTCCAATTCATTTATGGAATTATTAATAAATTTATTGTGTCCCAAATGAAGGAAAAATTCTCCTGGGAGGGGACACAAGGTTCAGTCAGTCACTCTTGCTTTCTATCCATGGAGTCACTGCACCATGATGGCTCCCAGTTACGTGTGGCTATGAATAATGTATAGCGTCAGTCTTGGTCTTCCTGGTTCATGACCAAAGGAATAGGATCAGCATGGGGTTTCCTTTGGGTCAAGGTCGGGGCAGGCACACAGAGTTTTTTGGATACTCATGGGAAAAGACCACAACAGCCGCAAGCAAAGTGCAATGAATCAATCACACTTTAATAGAGCAAAAGACAGTATAGATGTAAAAAGCACAGAAAATACAGAGGGAAACAGCAAGGGGTATGGAGACAGGCTTCATGGGGTTGGGGGAATTGGGTGGTAGAGGGAAATAGCAGCAAGAAAGACAATGGGGAAGGAGAGGGCCACAGAGAGTCACTTAGGCAACCTCAGAGCACTTGGGCAACATGGACCAGGTGGAAAAGGGCTGGGATTGGGACAGGAGTTTGGGGTCTCATTTTTATAGGTTTTGATGGTGGGGACAGACTAGAACATAGACTCACCACTTCAGACTTTGTTCATTTACGCACATCATTTCAAAGTTATCAGCAACACTTAAAGGATACTTCATTAACATAACACTTTGCTAGTATAAGTATTTATCAGTATATGTAAGAAATGCTTTAGTCACTGCAGTGCTGTGTTAAAACACTTTAGCTTTCTTTAAATTGTCTTCTCCTATTGCACTAGGTCAGACCCTGTCCATTCTTCTGGTGGTGATTATGCCACAAATCAGATAAAATAAAAGGTATCAGGAGTGTTCAAACTCTGAGTAACCATTACAAAGGACAATCAGGATACCTCTAAAAAATTTCTCATTTCAATTTTTCCAATATTTTTTTCAAGAAAATGGTTTCCTAGCTACTTACTGAAATCCCCTTTGTAATGAACATTTAAAAGATTTGGGCTCTATATTGTCTAATATAAACTAATTTGTTTCTGAGAGAAAAAGAAAAATAATGAAGTGAACATCAGATCTCTTTTCAATAAATACTGTCACAAATGAATATAGATAGATAACAAAGTAGATAGCAAAAAGAAATCCATATCCTGTCATATACCCACTTATTTCAAGCCATAATCCACAAAACAAAATTCTACTACCAAAAATAAACAAAAAACAAAAAAAAACCTGAGATCCTTTGCAACAGGATCTACACATTCCCAAAGTAGAGGCATCAGAAAGATATGGTCTCTTTCTGGCAAAGTAAGAGAAATGTCAACAGTCACTCGGGAAATTCTTTTACCAGCACAATTGTTATTTGCATACAACAGAAGGACTTCTGGGTTGAGAACAGGTGTCTAAAAATGGTTTTCCCATCCCATTATCTCCACCTTTTTTTCTGTTCAAGGAAATGAAGATCAGGTGAGACATCAGCAAAGGGTTATGCTAAATGCTAAAATGAATTTTCTAATAATTTTGGTGAAAGTTAACAGAGACTCAGGGGAGGGCAGTAAAAAGAAGTTTAGTTCATCAAAGTAGAGCTCAGAAGAAAGGGGCAGTTAACAGAAGAATTCCACAAAGAGGCCAAAGATAAAAGCCAATCTCAGCATAGGCTTCCTGGCACAGCTTGGCTGAAGAAGAGAAAGATTTACCCCCTTCGGCTGAGGCAAGAAAGAGAAAAAAATAGATTTGTGTTAATGAAGAAAAATTAAATAAAAAGAGTACATAGAGTTTTATAGCCATTATCTGAGAGAAGCCTTGTTAAGAAGACAAATGATGATGAAGAAGCATTTTGCCCATCTCCTGACAAACAAGTCATGGACCCAGAGTAGACAACTGCTTTCAACCAAATCTTTGACTGTATCCTTAAGCTTAAGTCAAGATCAGAGAAGTGTAGCTTGATAAAATGGGGCAATAATAAAGCATAAGGTCAATTACAGAACAGAATCAATTATTTTTAATAGAATCAATTATTAAATGATACAGAATAATTTTAATTTCCTCACTACTAAGAACTTCAAAAAGCCACTGGATGAAAGAAAGCTGGTTGAAAATACTGTGGAGATCTTCATAGGCACTGGCTTTAAGAAACTACATTGAAAGACTAAGAAATCTTGACAAGTATTGTTGAGAGGTCTAATTGAAAAGGCTGAAGACCTCTTGACCGAGAATATTTATTAGAGAGAATTGTAATCTTCCAATGAGCTGGAGATATTCATAGCTACTTTCTGAGAATGATGGCTAGGGGGATTCCTGTATCCTTCTCTGCTGGGAAGAGGATAACCCATCTCAATACCTCCAGTGAATGGAGAGAAAATGCAGGTGGCACTGAAGAAGTCCCTTTGCTGAGGACCATTAAGAATGGATGTTATTATATCCTGTTTTGCCTCCCACATTTGTTCTTCAGAAACAGTAAAGCTTCCTGACTGATGGGAGCTTGTGGCAAGCTTATCCTGTTTTGCAAAGATGGTGGTCAAGCACATCCTTCAGGGAGAATTAGAAAGGTTGGGACATGACAAACAGCTTGGACCCTAGGGGTCATGCCCTGGCGCTCACTACTGTACCTGCATTATTATCCTCATGCATAAGGAGGAAATGTAATGGAAGGATAAGGAAGAGTATAACCTTGAGAAGTCTGCACCAATCCTGACTCTAATGGGAAGGGTGAGGCTATTTAAGCTTGCTCCTGCTTCTGTATCAGTGTGTGTTTTCATAGTGCACAGAGTTCACAGCACACCTCCTTTCTTGTCAGAAGTATAAAATATGCCTTCCTCTGCCCACTCTGTTTCTGAGTTCTTTCTGTGATAATAGGTCTATCACACGGATATTCCTGAGGGCTTACAACCAGGGAAGCAGTGGGCAGCGGCAGCTCCCCCAGGCTTTCTCCCTGACCTTTCCTGAGAAGTCCTGTGTTCCTCACAGATGTGTTTCTCACAACTATATTCCTCCCTCAGCTGAGGAAACTGAAGAAGGAGGCCAAGACAAGAAACTGAAGAAGGCGTTTTCAGCACAGATTTCCCTAGTGGATAGTGGAAGTACCTAGGAAAACTGGTACAGGAACTACAGCAACCATAGTCATTAGGTAATAGTCAACGAGCATTTATTAACCACCTAATGTATTCCAGGTAATGTACTAAGTACTATAAATACAAAGGAAAGCAAAAACAAAAAACAAAGATAAAGAAAAAACAGTCCCTGCTCTCAAGAAACTTACATTTCAGTGGGGGGAGATAACATATAAAAAACTAAAAATTATATATATATGTATCTATATATATAAAGGATAAATTGGAGATAATCAACAGAGGGAAAGCACTAATATTAAGAGGATTTGGGAAGGACATCTTGCAGAAGATTGGGATTTAGGTAAAATATGAAGGAAGAGGGAAGGAAGGAAGAAAGCAGAGAAAAGGAGGAAAAGAATTTCAGGGATGGAGAACCACCAATGAAAATTCAAATTTGGGATATTTACTGTATTATGCAAGGAACAGCAGAGGTCAGTGGCATTGGACTGACTGGATTGTAAGCATCTGGAGATGACAATCTGGAAAGCAGTGCCTAGAACAGAGCAGGCTGAGAAGAGTGAATAGAATAAGAGAAAATATCAACATCTTTATGGCCTGGGGGAGATGTTTGAGTGGCCCCTGTGTATTCATGTGCCCTATTTTCCCATGTTCTCTTTCACCAAGGTACCCTACCCAAATAGCATTACTGTCTTTAAAGGTTAACTTTTCCTGCTGACCATGATTGTGTTTATGAGGGATTATTCTCAAAGTTTATAGGGGAAATGTTCTATTATTACTTTATTTACATTGCTATCTAATTAAAAACTGTTTGAACTAAGTACATCATTTGGCTTGCTGGTAAAAATGAAAGCTTGTAAATAAATAAACACATAACTTCTGAGCTATAAGGTTAGAGAGGGTTCTGACCCACAAAATAATTAGAACCTGCGATAGATAACTGGTAGGGGAGGGAGAAGATGCAGCAGAGCTAGATGTAATTCCAACTGACTAGTATGTTCTCTCAGTAAAAGAAGCAGAAACAGCTATAAGCAATGTATGCTACCTTTGAGAAGGAATAATATTTCTGTTTCTGGGATAAAACAAAAGATAATTCATTTAATGAAGAACAACAGGATAGGAAAAAAAGCAATATCAAAAGACATGTTTAGTTCTGGCTATGCCATGTATTGTCTGTGACCAGATCCTAAGCAAGTTTATTTCATCGCGCTGAGCCTCAGTTTCCTCATCTGTAAACTGAGGTAGTAAACTAGAAGAGTTTTCAGCTTCCTTTCAACTCTAGAATTCTGAGTCTGTAAATCTCTTTGCAAAATTAGATGATTGTATAAGTTTTGCTACCAAAAAATATCAGACCCAATGATGAATTTCTTTGAATTTAACTAGGCTAGCATTGGGAAGACAGTTCATTCCTGCTCTTTTTAGAGCTTTGTTTGGTTTTTTTTGGCCAATGTTTTACAGTGAAAAGAACACTAAACTTAGAGGCAGAGGGTTTATAGGCTCTGCCACTTATGAGCCATTTAACTTTGATTTTACACTGGACCAATTTCCTCATCTATAAAATGAAGGTGTGAGATCTTTTAGGTCCCTTCCGTCTTTAAATTCTATGAAATATATAAATAAGTTTATTGATAATCCATTTTTGCTTATTGTTAATATAATTTTGCTTCTTAAGGGGAAGATCTTCCTCACCATTAATGGGTCTACTCATTAAGGGGAGTTTGATTAGGGAAGATTTGTAGGAAGGCCCACACCTTTGGTTAATTTTCTAATGAGATACTGGTTCTCAAGGATTGTGAGGCCTTCTGGCGATAAAAGAAAATGTATAAATATTTTCAGGTGAGGTTTTACTTTGAGGCTCACTCTTTGGAAGTGTTTGTTTGGCTAATTGAGACAGCTGCTTAGAAGTGCCCCCAGCTTGAAAACCCAGATGTTGATGCTTTCCTCTGTGATACCTATGTATGTATGTAATGGTCAGATAGTTGGATCTGTCTGTTGATTTATGATGTATGTATTGCTTATGTCAGACAGTTGGAAGCATGTGTGTTGATTTTGATTTCTCTGTATTTTCTCTGAAGTTCAGGGTGCTGACTTTTTTCCCCTGAACTAAGTGAATGATACATATGCTTGATTAAAGTGATTATTGGCCCCTTGAAAGTTGCTTTCCTTTTAGAAATGAAGATCTAAGAACCTGTGATAGCAGGCCCTCCTTCCTGTGTATGTTGGGGTACATGCTTTTACAGGAAGTTATGAAACTAGTTAGATGTGGCAGAATGGAAAGATCAGCTCCATGTCCCAGAGGCACTGGGGTAGGACTTCAGTGAAGGAATGAGACTTACTATTATTTTCATTAACAACAACAAAAACTAATGCATATAAAATACTTTGTAAACCTTAAAGTTTTTATTATATGACACTTTACAATTACAAAGCATCATACTTTTATGTTATCTGACATGATCTTCATATCAGCTCCTTGAGAGAGGGTTCAAATACCATGAGTTTTATTCTGTGAAAGAGGAAAGGAAGGTTCCTAATCCAAACTCACATATCTGGCTATAACTAAGGGTGGAATGTCGGTTTCCAGGCTCCAAGTAAGGATTAATTTAGTTGAAATCCTTAACAGGATGACCTGAGTTCTAGCCCAAATTCAGTGAAGAGTGAGTGAATAAGAAGGTGAAAGTGAAAAGTGAACTATGTAGTGAATAGAAATATGTACAAAATAGAAACTGAGAACCTGAATGTTTGTGACTTAGTTAGGATCACACAGATAAGAGCCAGCAGAACCAAGACTGGACCTTAGGTCCTCTAATTCCAAATCAATTCTCTTTACACTGCTCACCCTGCCTCTTTCCCCTGGTTAATAAACAAGTTAGAAATTTAAAATGAAATGAAATTTTGCCAAAGGCTTTATTATGTAAAAAGATTTTGTCAAGTAGTTGGACCGTCATAAAAAGAGGAACAGATCTAGAATTGTAAAGGGATTTAGAGGTCCTCTAAGTCTTCCACCCACCTATCTCCAGCTTACAGATGAGGAAACTGAGGCATAGAGCCGCTTGTCCAAGTATGGAGAGGCGCAGCTTCCTGACTCCAGATCTCGCGCTCGCCCCACTCTACCAAGCGTGTGCCTCTCGTACAACAGAAGCGGCTGGCCGAAGTCTGCCCGGCACTTACTGGAGCGGCTGCCTCACGTCTTGTGGGGCTCCTCCACGCGTGTCCCCGCTGCTGTCCGTGGCTCCAGGCGGCCTCGCTTTACCCTGACAGTTCCAAAGCCACTGTGACGTCGCAGCTCCGCTTAGGCTTGTTAGCCCACCCAGCGGGAGGCTCATTTGAGGGAGAGCAGAAGAACCTTCGGGTAGCTCCATGCTCCAGTCTCAACAGTAGCTCTCCCTCCATATCCAAACCATGGCATCCTTCACCTCCCCAGGCCAGCCTTTTCAGTCGCCCGGGTCCCTGTCCCTCTCTCCATCCCCTTCGTCATCCCTTCCTTCCTTTTTGCATTGTGTCGAGAAAACGGTGATGTCTGCCCCTTCGACCACCCTAGCTCATCTTCAGGAGTCTGGTAGTAAAGCCTTGCACAAAGCCATAGCCAGTGAGCAAGCCAAGTCCTGGTCAAAGGTAACGTGCGCACGGTGCGGACCGACGGGAGAACCTCGGGCTCCTCCGTGTCTTTGTCCTGGCCCTTGTCCGCTCCTTTCTCCCCTTCCATCTCCTCTCCTGGCTTTTCCTCTCCCCTCCCTCCTCCTTCTGGCCCTCCTTTGTACCCTCTACTTTCCTCATCTCCTCCTCCCCTTCCCCCATAACTCCCTCTCCACCTTCCTCCAGTTTTTCCTTCACCTCCTTCCCTGTTCCTCCCCTTCTCGCCCGTTTCCGTCTCTTCTCCTCCTTTCCCTTTTTCTCCACCTCTTCCTCCAACTTTTCCTCTATTCTCTTCTTCTTCTACCTTTCTTCTTTTTCCTCCCTCTTTTCCTCTCTTCCATTTCCCCCTCCTACCTTCTCACCCCACTTACCCTTTCTCTCTGCCTCCCAGCTTCCTTCTTCCTCCTTTACTCCACCTTTTCTCTTCTTTTTCTCCTCTCTTCTTTTTCCTCTCTTTCCCCCTCTCCTTCTCTTCCTCTCCCTCCTTTCTCTTCCTCTATCCCCTCTTCTCATTCTGCTCATCTTTCTCTACCTCTTTCCCCTCCCTGCCCCCCTCCAACTTTTCCTGCACCTCTGTCTCCTGCTCTAGTCCAGGAAAACATAATTGCCGGTGGTTGCAGGATACCCAGAAGCTTTTCCTCTGGGTTGACCAGATAGAAAAAAAAATTGCTGTATCAGACCTAGGAGGAAACTTAAAGATCCTTTTATTTAATAGAGACCAAATTATAGTGTTACACACAAAGCACATGCATATATCAATCTTTCCATATGGTTGGTTTGACACTAGATGTATCTTGAATGGATTAATCTCATGTGGTACAATAGCCCTACCCTTAGTGCCTATTATTAATTAGTATGTATATAAAACACATAAACCAGCAAATTGAAGGGTTTAGTCCAATGGCCCCCTCAAGTGGCCCTACCACCCATTCCCCTAAAAGCTGTTTCACTCATCTTTGCCCCAGGTGCTGGGGGAAGAGAATACAGGCTGCGCTACTTTCTCTTGATTTTACTCTTTGAAACTAGAATAAGCTTCTTTAGGTTTTGTAAGGACTTTTACTGCAAATTACCACCATCTTTCCAGTCACTCACGTTTACAACTTCAGGTCATCCTTAACACTTAATTGTCTCTTTTACCCTTTGAATGATTTCCCCACATGCTTGGAATGCATTCCTTCCTCATTTCTATATCTTAAACTCTCTGGAGGTCTTAATCTCTCTAGCTGGACTCTCCTTTCAAATGTTGTATTGACTCAACTGCTTACATGTTGTATCTTTAAGTAGGATCTAAACTTCTTGAGGGCAAAGGACTATTTTTTAGATTCTTGGTAAACTTAGCACCTGGGACAGTGCCTTGCATGGCACATGGTAGGTACTTAAATATTTTTTAAAACTGAATCACTACAAGGAAATAAACTTTAATGCTTATTTCATAATTTTATAGCATAGACAGTATTCTCAGAGATGTAATTCACAGAACTTTATTTATTATTTTCCACAATCAGCAGGCCCAATCCTGTCTGGTTTATAATCTCAGTTTTTGCCAAGATTTCTGGGTTGCTTGACCATTTGTTCTGGACTAGGATTGAGAATTAGAAGGGAATTTACGGATTCACAGTCCCTTCCCTCTTTTTACATAGGAGAAACTGAGACTCCAAGAGCTTAAGTTACTTGCCCACAATCACACAGGTAATAAATGAGAAATCTGTGATTAGGTCTTCTGACCACAGATCCAGGGCCCTTTTGGATAGTAGTTTTGTAGCATTTTCTTTATCCTCCTAAGAGGTCAGCCCTCACCCAGGGTTGTAACTTCCTAGAACCCCCTTTCCTCCAGGTTTACTTCTGTATTGCACAAAGTAATTTTTTCACCAGGATGGGTATCCTCTCCATAGACATGGATTTCAAACCCTCTTCACCTTAGTAGAGAGACTCCATGATTTGATGTGGCAGAAAAATTAATTACCTATAACCAACCTGGTCATGGGTTTTCTGAACTTAATTAAACCTGTCCTCAGCTGACTGACAAACAGTCTATCATTGGTCCCACACTCAAAACCTTTCCCTCCTTAGTAGAATCTGTTGGATATTGTACTCTAATGGCATAATTATCAAGAACTCAGTGCCCTCTCCACACCTGATGAAACACTGAGTAGGACTTCAAGGGAAACAATACAGAATTACATCAAATTAAAAATGCTTTTTGCAATATTAATTTATAACAGCCATTTCCCATTCCTGGGTAAGGGCAAGGTTGTGGTACAACATTGGAGTAACCCAATCAGATACATCTAGGGGCACACCCACCACATTAAACTGCTAGAGTGTATATGTTACATGTGTGACTTTGCAATTTTAACCCTCTAGATGGTTTCAGTAAGTTTTACTTGAGCGTAATTGTACATGGTGGTTCCAATCATTTAACTGATGTGAATGTATCACCTTAAGTTGTACAAAGTCTTTTAAATTCATTATCTCATTTGATCCACATAATACCACTAAAGATATTATTGCCCTCATTTACAGAGAGGAAACTGAAGTCCAGAGAAGGTAAATGACTTACCTTTGGTCACACAACTAGTGAATGTAAGAGGTAGGATTTAAGTCCAGGTAGCTCCTGACTACAAATATCCTTTCCATTTCAAACCAATATTTATTCAATACTACAATGTGTATTGTACACTCTTCTTGTCAATGGCATTAACACCATGTTATTGCCACTTCTGGGTCAGGCTGGCAAATGTTCTTGGTAAGTTAGATTTCTTCTGGTAGTCTGGAAAGCTTCTGAATACCTGTGTCATTGTAATCAATATGTGGCCTATTATCTATTGGTGTTTCTGAGAGGTTTTCCACATGGTCTTCAGGCCCATACAACTTGCAAAAGCAGGATCTTCTGGGTGGAATGAGTTGCCTTAGGGGATAATGGGTTTCCCTTCAGTACAGTGCAAGATTTCAAGTGTAGATCTGGCAATTTCATTATCCTATTCAATAAACTCTAGTGCCAACATAAACTCTGTTTAGCTTTTAAAGTCCTTCACAACCTAGCCCCAATCTCTCTTTCCAGATTCTTTGTACATTACTCCCTGTTCTGTACCCTGCAGTCCAGAAAAGAGGGCCTTCTCTTTCTGTTTCTCACCCATGACATTCCATCTTCTGGTTCCCTGCCTTGGCATTGGCTGTCCCTCATGCGTCTGCCTCATAAAATTTCCCTCTTTCGTTAAGATGCTGCTTGAACATAATTTCACATGAAGCTTTCTTGATTCCCTCTGCTAGTGCCTTCCCTCACAAACTACTTTGTATTTATTAATATTGTTTTATAATTTGTATATACTTATATGTGTATTGTTTTCTCCTCCATTACAA
This sequence comes from Bettongia penicillata ogilbyi, assembly GCA_023548195.1. Classification (NCBI taxonomy): domain Eukaryota; kingdom Metazoa; phylum Chordata; class Mammalia; order Diprotodontia; family Potoroidae; genus Bettongia; species Bettongia penicillata. Next base: position 3,453,257 of record JAJHZJ010000482.1, on the reverse strand, counting down.
TGTCAACTCATCAAAACTAGGGATTGTTTCATTTTTTGTGTTTGTATCCTCAATACCTAGTATAGTTCCTCGTATATATCAGGCCCTTAGTAAATGCTTTTTCATTGATTTTTATTTCGGTTTGATTAATTCAAACAGAACCCAGAAGAGAGAGTCAGGTATATTGTAGTGGGAATCCTTGTTCAGTTAAGTTTTTGAGATCTGATGGTTCTGACATCCCATCTAACTCAGATTCTGTGATAATAAGAATACAAGAAAGTGATACTATTATGACAGAAAGCATTGTCTTGAACTTTAGTTTTTCATTTTTTATTAAATTACAAGATGTTTAAAAGACTTTTCTGTTAGGAACTCACCAATGAAGTTAAAGCATTACACAAATTTCTTTGTGTATTTGCCATTTTGCCTGTTAAAAGCTCCCTCAGGCTCAGTTTCAAGACCAGTATTTCTTTTTTATCCTTCCCTACGAACATTTGTTTTCCCTCTTTTTGCAGCCTGAAATAACCACAGTTGAGTAGAAGGTATTGGGCATCTACTCTGAAAGGAGAGAGGGAGGATCATTATTTGCAGTAATTTGAGAGGAAGTTGAGTTTGTATTCCACAATACCTCTTATTTGATATAATGATAAATGAATTGAAAAACATAAGCACCTTTAGGCTTAGAGAATACTAGAGTAAGGCCAAGAGAGCTGAATTATCAGTATTTCTATAACTTTTGTGCCAGTGGTCTCCTCCTGACATGAAGGGCTCAGGTACAGTTTTATGTTTTCCTTACTCATTTGGCCCCGGTTGGTAGAACTGAGGAACTTTAGTATCAGATGTTCCTCCAAGGATAGCTACCTATTCTGATTCATAAGCATGCAGGCTCACATTATATTTAAAAATAGAACAGTTCTTTTTACCCACTCCTGAATCACTACCTAGGGGATTTCCTAGCTCAATGAAATTATGAGTTATGCTCAAGATGGACAGGTCACAGTGGAGAGTTCTGACGAAAGGTTATCTACTGGGGAAGGAAATGGCAAACCACTCTAGTATCTTTGAACAAGAAAAACTTATGGACAGTATTAAAGTGATAAAAGAGATGACCTCAGGTCAGAAAGTGTTAAATATTCTACAAGGGAAGGGTGGAAGACTAGAAGTAGCTACAGGATTAATGAAGCAGCTGAGCCAAAACTGAAAGAAAACTTAGATCTGGTAGAGGGCTTAAAGGGGGGTTCACGTTGTATAGAAAACAAAAACATTCCAAAGAAAAAGTAGACCAAGAAAGCAAAATGGCTGTATGATAGGGTTTTACAAATAACTAAGGAAAGGGAAAGAAGAAAGGGAAAGATACACCCAATTGAATGCAGAATTCCAGAGAATAGCAAGGAGATTTCCTTAAATGTTTTCTTTAATGAGCCATACAAAGAAACAGAAGAAAACAATAGAATGGGAAAGATTAGACTTTTCAAGAAAATTAGAGATATCAAGAGAATGTTTCATGCAAAAATGAGTATAATAAAAAACATAAATAGTAGGGATTTAACAGAAACAGAAGAGATTAACAAGAGGTGCCAAGAATACTCCCCCCAAAAAACCCCACCTTGTACAAGAGAGTGTAGCATCATTGATAACCATGGTACATTATTGGTCTAGAATCAGTCATCCAAAAGAATGAAATCAGGGCCTTGGGAAGCATTGCTAACAGAAAGGCTAGTGGAAGTGATGGAATTCCAGCTAAGCTATTTAAAAGATGATGCTGTTAAAATGCTATACTCAATACGCCCACAAGCTTGGAAAACTCAACAGTGGCCCCTGGATTGGAAAAGATCAATTTATATCCCAATCCTAAAGAAGGGCAATGCCAAGGAATGTTCAAATTGCTGAACGATAGTCCTCGTTCACATACCAGCAAGGTTATTTGTTAAGATTCTACAAGTTAGGCTTCAGCAATGTGTGAACTGAGAATCACCAGAAGAAGAGCAGGCTGATTTTTGAAGAGACAGAGGAACTAGAGAATAAATTGCCAACATTTGCTGAATTATGGAGAAAACAAGGGAGTTCCAGAAAAACATTTACTTTTGCTTCATTGGCTACACCAAAGCCTCTAACTGTATGGATCACAACAAAATGTGGCAAGTCCTGCCAAAGAGATGAAAATACCAAATGCCTTACTTGTCTTCTAAGGAACCCTGTATGTGGGCCAAGCGGCAATAATTAGAACCAAACATGGAACTGACTGGTTCAAGATTGGAAAAAGAGTACAACAAGGCTATCTATTGTTTCCTTATTTATTTAACTTATATGCAGAGGACATCATGTGAAATGCCAGGGTGAATGAATCAAAAGCCAGAATTAAGGTTGCCAGGAGAAATATCAACCATCTCAGATATGCGGATGATATCACTGTGATGGCAGAAAGTGAAGAGGAATTAAGAAGCCTCTTGATGAGGGTGGAAGAAGAGACTTAAGTTTACCATAAGAAAACTAAGACCTTTGCAACTGGTTCCATCACTTCCTGGAAAATAGAGGGAGAAGAAATGGAAGTGGTGTCAAATTTTATATTCTTGGTCTCAAAGATCACTACAGATGGTGATTGCAGTCATGCAATTAAAAGACACTTGCCCCTTGGAAAGAAAACTGGATGGCTTATTAAAACTCAGAAAAATCACCTTCCCACAAAGGTCTGTAGAGTCAAACCTGTGGGTTTTTTTCCAGTAGCAGTGTATGACTATGAGAGTTGGACTATAAGGAAAGCTGAGTGCTACCAAATCAATGCTTTTGAACTGTGGTGCTGGAGAAGACTTTTGATAGTTCCTTAGACAGCAAGGAGATCAAATCAGTCAATACTTAAAGAAATGAATTCAGGCTAGTCACTGGAGCATCAAAAACTGAAGCTGAAGCATAAATACTTTGGCCACATAATGAGAAGATGGGACTCATTGTTGGTAAAGATTGAAGGAAAAAGGAAAAGGAGACGTCAGAAGATGAGATGGATGAGTAAAGTCATGGAAACAAAAAACATGAACAGACTTTGAGAAATAGTGGAGGATAGAAAGACCTGGTGTGGGACTACGTCATCACAAGGAGACAGACATGACAGAATGACTGAATAATGACATTTACATAGTAGGACTCATAGTCAAACCCCTTTAGAGTTCAAGATCTGTTCCTTCCCCTTGCAGCAGACCAGAAACTATAGATTAGATATAATAGCCTTCACTGGGCCATCAACAAGGGAAAGAACTTGAGCTCTGAAACCAGAGATAATCAAGAGCAAGAGAATCCATAGCCCCTTCCTCTTTCTGGTGGATGGATGTTACTCCCCAAGAACTTGTATCATCCCCATAGGACTGATAGGGTCTGTAGGAAGGGGAAGATTTGAGGTTTCCCCTTCCTTATAAGGAATACCTTTACTGGTGGGCAGCTAGGTGGTACAGTGGATAGAGCACCAGTGCAAGAGTCAGGAGGACCTGAGTTCAAATCTTAACTCAGACACTTGACACTCACTAGCTGCGTGACCTTGGGCAAATTACTTAACCCCAACTGCCTCATCCTGCGTCATCTCCAGTCATCCTGATGAATATCTGGTCACTGGATTCAGAGGGCTCTGGAGGAGAAGTGAGGCTGGTGACCTGCACAACCCTCCCTCACTCAAAAACAAAGTCAAGTGCAAGTCATGTCATCATTTCTCTGATGGTATGGTCTTCTTCAGCAATGAAGGATGAACACACACACCTTTACTGGCAACACTTCTGTAGGTTCTCTTCTGCTCTGCTGCCACAACCTTGCATTCTGGAAGATTTGTGTATGTCTCTCTGACCCCTTCTCCATCCTGGTTCATTGCAGAGTTGCTGCTAGACATAGCAGACCAAAATTGGTACACTGGAGTCTCAGTTGATAACTTAACAATAGTTCTTAAACACCGAGGGTCAAAATACCTCCAATCCATTGAAAACTTCTGTTGTTTTACCCTACAGTATCATAGTCTCACCCCTGACACAAAGTCTTTCTTCAAGTGGCTAGGAAAATACTTCTTTCTTGGATTACTCCAGTGTGTCTTGCTTCCATTTTAAAATGGCTCAGAACAAATCTGTAACAGTTCAGTTCGTACCTTCACCAGTATTTAGCATTCTTCCCTTCCATGAAATCTTGTGGGATTTAGCAGGATACTTAAACTCCCTTCCCATTTATCTTTTCAACTCTGTTCCTCCAGAGTTGGTAACTTCAACCATACAAATTAGCCTAGGGCTGATCTGAGGAAGCAATGGGGGGAAAAAGAGAGGAAAATTCCTATATTTAAAGAACAGTGTATACTAATGGAAAAGAAAAAAATTTTTGTTGTGCTGCTATACTTCAAAGATAATTGATGTCATTGATGTGAACCTTTTCCCCCATGGAAACATATCATAACACCTTTATGACCTGGTAGATGGTTTTTGAAAGTGAATCAAAATTTCATTGGCCTTTAGCCTACCTGGTATCGCGCCATTCTGAAATTACTGGGCTTGTCCTTAGATTAAAGACATGACTAGTAAAGGTTGGGCCCATGGTCAAAGTCTTTCCCATTTGGAAAGATCTGCCAGAGCTTTCACTTTGTTGGTGTGGCCTTCAAGAAGCCAGGATCATCTCAAACCATGATGAGGTATCAGAGGAAGATTTAAGTAGAAGGAATTAATAATAACGTATTTATTATAGCACTTTATATATATTTTCTCCTTTGAGCTTATGAAGTAGGTTGAGTAGCAATAATAATAGTTGATTTATACTTTTTTAAAAAAAAATTTATAAAGGGTTTTATCTTCATAATATCAATTTGTCCTCAAAATGAGTCTTTGAATTAAGTCTTATTATTTCAATTGTACAAGTAAGGAAACAGCTGAGAAATTAAGTGACTTACCAATGAGTACACAACTATAAGGGGTTAAAGATAGGAGTACAAACCAGTTTCCCCTGGTACTAAGGTCAATACTCAACTATTCCAGTCTTCTTACAATACAAATATTTCTAGCCCCATTTCCCAGGTGAAGTTTAGAGAGACTGAATGGCTTGTCACATGGTCATAATGATTAGATTATAAGTGACAGAAATGGAATTTGTGTTGGCTCCACATACAGTTTTTCCCCCCACTTCTCCAAGCTGCCTCTGTTAGCTTATTAGCTCTTATAACCTTGGGCTAGCTCCTCACTTTTCTCTGGGCCTCAGTTTTTTCTCAATAAGACCAAACTAGATTATCTTTAAGGTTGGTTCCAACTTTAGAATGTTTTATTTCCAATAAAATTCAACAAATATTTGTTAGAAATCTACCTAATACTTCATAATTTTATGTTATCAGATAATATATAAACAATATACAACAATATGTATGATATATATAACATAATTTATATTATGCATTATATATTTAAAATGTTTTTTAAGTTTTAAATTTTATTTTATATATTTTATCATTTAAAGATCAATTTAAAAATCTCTTGGTTCACACTGTTTATATAATGGTAACACTTATTCCTCTATAATGAATTGTCTGCAATTTCAAAATATATTGATCAACCTTTTTTTTATATGAAAGGTGAAAGACATTAGTGAGCTTAATACATACTTATATTTTTACAGATAAACCCTTGTTGTTATCTTTATAATTTAATACCTTTCTCTTCCAACCAACTATGTATTTATCTATAGTCTATACATGAATATAGCTATTTAGAAACATCTGAATTTTTAATAGAATTTGATGCAGTTATTTTGACATCTGAAGTGAATAGTTAAAATTTTCCAGTTGTCACTTGTTTTCATCTATTCATGAGCTAGGGTTTTCTACATATAATAATATAAAACTGTTTGTCTACGTTTTTCAAATATGTGGCTTTAAGATTTTAAATTTCTGACTCAACAAAGCAGAAAAACATTGTTTAAAAAAACTAGTGATAGGATCTTCTGTCTGTAGTTCTGTTTATCTGTCTATCTCTTTGTATTTCTGTCTCAATCTCTGTCTCATTCTGTTTTTTTTTTTTGGCTCAGTCTTTCTTTTATCCTAAATTCATGGCATTTTCAAAAATAATATAGCCAGTGTTGCAGGTTTCTGTACATTAAATAGCACTTTGAACGTAGTAGGTTCACAGTAACTACTTATTCATTAACTGAACCTAGAGTTTTACCAGACATGACCATTGCAGCTATGAGAGTAATAGCTTGACAATCTAGAAATCAATCTGTAAAAATTAAAATCTCCTTTTACTTTTTCTTTCTTTTCTTTTTTTTTTAGGCTGTTGAATATTACAATGAACTGCTGAATATCGTGAACCAAGTTAAAGCTCTCAAAATATTTGAAACTGATCTCCCTTATGCTCAGCTGGTAATTTTTAATCCCTCTACCCCAGTAAGAATGCAGTTGAATTCCTGTGTAAAGCGTTTTTATCACATTTTATGGGTTCTATTCAATCTTTTTTTCCTCTGAGACACAGTCTGTATTTCTGATACAGTGTAGGGCTTCCTTGTCACCTCAGGAAAGTTAATGATTAAGTTAAGTTAAATGAGAATAAGGCATTTTATTAGTTATGCAACCTTTTAAAGTGATCACATCATATTAAAGTGATGAGGTTCTCATGGATTTAATTACTTTCCCTATGTTATTCTCAAATCTACTTATCCTGCCCCAACCTCTCTGATGACCTCCAAGCTCACATCTCCAGCTGCCTCTCAGATATTTCACACTATGTGTCCAGTAGACATCTTAAACTCAATGTGTCCAAAACTGATCTCATCATCTTTCCCCTCAAACCCTCCCCCTTCTACTCTCCCTATTGGTTCTTGTCCTTTGTCTTCAAAGAGGACCAAAATGGCATCACCATGATAAAGTGAAGTTTCAGTGTGTCTGACTGTGACTGATCAGACCAGCACGAGCTCAGAATGCTCTACCACAGGTTGGGCACAAATAGTCCATGTGAGTATTTGGGGTGGATATCCCGAATTTGCACATCCTGCATTTACTTTGTGCTGTCTCAATTTTGTTTTACTCAAAGAACACAGCACTCTTTCTGGTGTGGCCACACCATGCTGAGTGGTCCTGTGCCAGTGTCTCCCGTGTTGCACAGTCAAATCCAAAGTTCTTGAGAGAGACCTTGAGAGTGTCCTTGTATCATTTCTTCTGATCACCATGTGATTGCCTGCCCCATGAGAGTTCTCCATAAAATAATCTTTTTGGCAAGTGTACATTTTGCATTCAAATAACGTGGCCAGCCCATCAGAGTTGTGCTCTCTGAAGCATAGTTTGAATACTTGGCAGTTCAGCTCGAGCAACAGCTCAAGCAAGGACTTCAGTGTCTGGTACTTTATCCTGCCAGGTGATCCTCAGAATCTTCCTAAGACAGTTCAAATGGAAGCAATTCAGTTTCCTGGCATGGCACTGGTAGGCATTCCATGTTCACAAGCATGTAACAATGAGGTCAGCACAACGACTTTGTAGACCTTCAGTTTGGTAGTCAGTCTAATACCTCCTCTCCCGAACTTTTCTTTGGAGCCTCCCAAACACTGAGCTAGCTCTGGCAATGCATGCTTTAACCTCATTGTCAATGTGTAAGTACATCCCTGGAAAGTACACTACCAAGGTAACTGAACTTATCCACAGCATTCAAAACTTCTCCATTTGTTGTAACCAATGGTTCCACATATGGGTGATGTGGTGGTGGCTGACGTAGCACCTGTGTTTTTTCTTGGTGTTAATTATTGGGCCAAAATTAGCATAGGCAGCAGAGAATTGATCCATACTTTGTTACATCTCAACTTTAGAGGCCACATTGGGTGCACAATCATCTATAAACAGAAAATCATGCACCAACACTCCCTCCACTTTGGTCTTGAATTGTAGCCTTTTCAAATTGAAGAACTTACCATCAGTATGATAGTTGACCTTGATGCCATGTTCATCTTCACTGAAAGCATTTGTCAGCATGGCTTAAAACATCGTGCTAAAAAGCATGGGAACAAGCACACAGCACTGTTTAACTCCATTGGTGACTGAGAAGGCACGAGAGCATTGTCCATTATCCAGAACCCAGGCACCTATGGTGCATCACAACAACTCAGTGCTGATGGAGCCACATTGATTAGTGATAGGGACATGATCCTAGAGATATGAGCTGAACACTTCCATAGTGTTCTCAACAGACCATCATCAATCAATGCTGAGGCCATTTACCTCAGGTTGAAGTCAATCCTTCCTTAGTTGAACTTCTAACTGAAGAAGAGGTTTTGAGGGTCATTAGGCATCGTTCATGTGGCAAAGCACCTGGTGCTGATTCTATTCCAGCTGAGATTTACAAGGTAAGGAGACCATTGGTCATAAAAAAGTTGATTGAAATTTTCCAGGTTATATGGCAAGAGGAGGTTATCCCCCAGGAGTTCAAGGATGCCTCCATTGTCCATCTCTACAAGGGTAAAGGTGATAGATTGTCCTGTTACAATCTCTCTTAGTCATTGCTGGCAAAATTCTTGCTAGAGTCCTCCTTCATAGGCTGATCCTTCACCCAGAAGATGGTCATATGCCTGAGAACCAGTGTGGCTTCAGAAAGGGCCGAGGAGCAGTCAATATGGTGTTTGCTGCCCAACAACTCTAGGAGAAATGCCAGGAGCAGAACAGAGGTCTGTACACAACATTTGTACATGTGACCAAGACCTTTGACGCTGCTATACCCTCTCTATCACCATAGAGGATAACACCATCCTCCCAGTGCCTCAAGCTTACACTAGGATTCATCCTCACACACACACCCATACGCCCGTATCCATATCCAAGCTGTTACCAAGTCTGGTTGATTTAACCTTTACAACATTTCTTGAATATGCTCCTTTCTCTGACATTCCCTCATGCTTGGACTATTACAAAAGTCTGCTGGTAGGCCTACCTGCCTCTATTCTCTCCCCACCCCAATCCATTGTATATTCAAACATAAAGAGATTTTACTACATCAAAGGTCAAACCCTCTCGTTCCCCATCCCATTCCCCTCCCACCTCACTCAGTAGACTACTTTGGCTCCCTATTGTCTTTAGGATAAAAATCCTCTGTTTGGCATTCAAAACCCTTCATAATCTTGCCATCTTCCTCTTATCTTTCCAGTCTTAGACCTTGCTCCCTACCACAAGAGGGGTGAAAGTTCCTCCAGCAAGACATTCTGTGTCTCAGCTCCAGGCATTTTCTCTGGTTGTCTCCCATACCTGAAATGCTTTCCCCCTCAACTCCACTTTTTGACTTCTCCAGCTTCCTTTATGTCCCAAGTAAAATCCCATCTTTCATAGGAAACCTCTCTAACCCCTCTTAATTCTAGAGCCTTCCTTCTGTAAATTACTTTCTATTTATACTGCATATAGCTTGTTTTGTTTATATTTGTTTGTATGTTGACTACCCCATTAAATTGCAAACTCCTTGAGAGCTGGAACTGACTTTTGCCTCTTTTTGTATTCCTTGTGCTTTGCATAGTGCCTAGAACATAGTAGGCACTTAATCAATGTTTATTGATCAATTGACAAAGCTATCTTAATCATTCTTGTTCTCACCTTTGCCAGGCATAGCTCACAGGACTCAGTAGGATAATCTACGTATATAGTATACTTTAGTAAGCATAGAATTATCATAATTTATTGAAGAAGTTCAGAATCTATTTAGAAAGAGAAAAGCAAAAGCATTATTGTGAAATGGCTATTCCTAGGTCTCCTGTCCAAGATGTTAAAAAGAAATATGTAATGTTTTCTCCAAAAACTATTTAATACTTTGATAGCTTTAAAATAGCCTTTTGCTTATTAAGCTGTGTTTTCAATAAATAAAGTAATATGGGTTTAACAAAGACAGAATTAAAAATCTTTTAATATTACTTACCTAACAGGGACCAATTGCAGCTGTCTATGAGCTTGGACTGGGACTGTGAGGCTAAGTGACCACCCTTATATTGTCAAGGGGAAGAATTATTTCTTCTAAAGTTCCAGCTGTAGTATGACCTTGGTCTTATAAAACTTGGGCATATATATTAATATATATATGTTATATATATATTAATAAGTTTTAAATAGCCTAACCTAGTTATGAAAATTAAAACGGTTTTTGGCATTTTCATTGTTTTTTAGCCTACTTACAAATGTCACAACCTCAAGGAGCCTTGACATTAAGCATTGTCCTGGACATACATAAGCATTAAATAAATAGGTACTGACTTAACATGAGGGAAATAAACAGTAGTCTGGAAAAATTAGATTTTGAGAGGTGTTTTTTTTTAATTATCTGAGCCTAGTCTCTCTGGCATCATCATTTTTTTTTTGTATCTTGGGCCTATGGTAATTTACTGTGTAGAGTTGATTTAGTATCATGTAGTAGTTTTCCCAGTGAATTTCTGAATATCTGTCCAGTCTCATCACAAATAAGCCTATAGACTAGTATGTGGGATAATTGTGTTAGGAATGAAACCCCAGGAGACTAGGACAGTTGCAGATTAACAAGATGCATCATTTGAGTGGAGATGATTCAAAAGAGGCTCTTGATGTACACATTCAGGTACTTTATAAAGCATTAGCTCTTCCATGTCTCTGAAAGAAAGAAATAAGTACATCAAAAGAGCTATTCCATTTATAACTACCTGAATTTCTGAATAAATGACAAACATCTGTGACCAATAAAATTTGAGTGCTTCTAAAATCAGCATCATTCACTCCTCCATGGGTAATTAGGATAATTGTAGAAATGAACAGAATATCAGTTTCATATTCACTTTACAAGTTAGACTGGTGAATATTCAGGCAACCTGGAGTTAAAGGGATGATGGTTTCTTAAATCTTCCCTTTTCATGACATAAAGAATTAGGGCTTAAAACACTACAATGATTTTTTTAAAAATTTATAATCTGTGTTGTCTTTAGTCCAAACTACCTTGCAAGGTGATAATCTCCCTTCCCTATTTATATGTACATCTCTATGTACACATGCATATGTGCATATACATATGTATATATGTGTGTGTATGTATGTATAAATATATATATCACTAGAATTCATATAGTGCTTAATGTTTGCAAAACACTTTAGATACTTTCTCTCATTTGACCCTTCTAACAGTCCTGCCAAGTAGGTGCTATTATTAAAATGCCCATTTTACAGGTGAGGAAACCAGGACTGAGAGGTTAAATGACTTGCCCCAAAGTCATATAAGTGAGCAGTTGAAGCAACTGAAGTGGAATTTGAACTCAGTTTTTCTGATTCCAAATCTGGCATTCATTGTATAAAGTGATTGTTAGTAGCGGATATGAATTTAGAGAAGTTAATAGGATTTTATGACCAGGGCTAAAGGACCCAGGGATTACTCCAAAGTTTGAGTAAATGCAAGCAAGGTGGGATTTTTTTGTTGTTTTCTTTTTGGAGTTCAGTTTCCCAGGCTCAGGCTAAATTGTGAGCATTTGAAGATTAATCTTTCTTTGAACCCTGATAATTCACAGCTGTGCTGAGTCACATAGGTTTCATGCCTTCTGACTCTGAGCCAATCAGGGCTTGAGTCTTTGTTATGTATTCCGGGAGGTTGGCATTTTGCTTTGGGGGTTTGATCATGAGAAGGACTTTTTGATTCCATGGAATGGACCCTAGGTAGTCATTTGTTAAAGGCCTCATCCCCCTTCTCCCTTATCAGAAGTTGGTGCTCTCCTGGTCTGGTGGTATGTGTATGTGGTTGTACTATTCTGTTTAGATAGTTGGAACCCTGCCTAGTAAATTCTTTCTGGGATACTCACTTCTTCCTACTTGTCTGTAATTAAAGTAAGATTGTTGACCCCTTTGAAGCTGTCTTTCCTTTAGAAAAGCAGATCAAAGAACCTGTGCTAGCAGCCCACATCGTGTGCTAGTGTGGTTGTGAATGCAATCTGGAGGAGTATGAAAAGAAGGGAAATGAACGATTTTTGAGAGGAGGCAACAAGAAGAAAATAGAGAAATTCTAGTTTAATTTTGAACAACTTAATTTTGGAGCATAAAAAGGAAAAGGTAGAGGGTTGAGGACTGACAGGAAATATTCAAAATTAAGGAGTTTGAGGAAAGGAGAAATCAGAAAAGGAGAAAGGGAAAGATATGAGGAGAGACAGGGAGATTAATAGTGTTAAGTATGGTGACAAGCTCCGGAAGGGTGAGGACTGAGAAGATGCTTTTGCATTTGAAAGAGATGGAATAAGCTTTTATATAGCCCCTACTCCATTTCAGGGACCATGCTGAGTGCTTAACAAATATTATCTCATTTGATCTTTATAACCCTATAAAGTTATGTGACCTGCCCATGGTGTTTTACAGCTACATACTTGTTTCAAGTCAAACATGAACTCTGGAAGGAAGTTGTTCATGACTGCACCTCACAGCACAATTGCAAATGTTAAATACAGATCATTATGGATATTATTTGCCCGGTTGATTGAGGAAATAGAAAGTTATTTTTTCCTAGTCCTTCAGATTTGCCTAGAGCTGAATGGTGTAGGCAGAACATCAGGAATCTTGAATTCAGGAATCCTTCTCCTGCTCATTTTATAGATGAGGAAACTGAGGCAAACAGGGTTAAGTGACTTGCCCAGGGTCACACATCTAGTTAGTGTCTGAGGTCAGGTTTGAATTCAGAAAGATGAGTCGTCTGAACTCCAGGTCCAGCACTCTATCCATTGTGCCACTTAGATGCTCATATACTGGACATTCTAATTCCAATTCATTTTCATAAGTTAGCCTATATTAATATCTGCCTATTGTATCCCTGAAATAAACCTTTCAATTATTATTGTGGAAAAAAATGATGGACACATTTAAAATCAGGGGTGTTACAGTACATCATATGCCTTTTCCTAGGCGAAGGATTTTGGTTTTCAGATTGTAAAATTATTGCTAACAGTTGAAGATCTTACAATGAAAACGTTGTAAGTCACAGGGACAGTCATAGATGACATTGCAAACTATATAACTCATGTTTTTTCATTTGTTTTTAAAAGAAAAAGAATAGCTCAACATTGTTTATAGCCTAAAGAAAAATATTTCAAATAATTTGAATTTATATCTTTCAGCTATTTGAAACTTATTATCACTTAGCAGTAGCTTATCAAAGCTTGAATCTCCATAAGAAGGCAATAGAACAGTTAACACTGGCAGCAGAGATTGCAGCTGTACCTAAGGTAAAACTGATGTCATTTATAGCATGTTTCTATTTTTCATAAAAAATAAAAGTAACTCAAGCATGCTATTCTTTGTATTTAGGAAGTGAGCAAATGGAGGCAATAGGTTTTTCAAAATCTTATTTTTCCCAATTACATTATAAAAGAATTTTTTAAACATTCATTTAAAATTTTTTTGAGTTCCAAATGCCTCCTATCTGCCTCTTGAGAGAAGGCAAGCAATTTGATTATAGATTAAACATGTGAAGTCATGCAAAACATTTCCATACGAGCCACGTTGCAAAAGAAAACACAGACAAAATTTGTTTAAAAAACAAGAAAAATAAAGTTCAAAAAGTATCTTTCAATATGCATTCAGAGTCTAGCAATTCTCAGGAGGTGGATAGCATTTTTCATCATAAGGCCTTTGGAATTGTCTGTGATCATTGTATTGCTGAAAACAGCTAAGTCATTCACAGGTGTTTATCAAACAGAATTGCTGTTATGGCATACAATGTTCTCCTGGTTCTGATCACTTCACTTTGTGTCAGTTCATATAAGTCTTCCCAAATTTTCCTGAAAGCATCTGCTTGTCATTTCCTGTAACACAATAGTATTCCATCACAAACATATACTACAACTTGTTCAGTCGTTCCCCAGTTGATGGGTATTCAATTTCTAATTCTTTGCCACCATAAAAGAGATGCTATTCATTTAGTTTTTTTACACGTAGGTCCTTCTCCCGTTTATATGATCTCTTCGGGAGATCACACACAGACCAAGCAGTGATGTTGCTGGATCACAAAGTTCCAAATTGTTCTCCAGTTGCTCTGAATCAGTTCACAGCGCCACCAACAGTACATTAATGTCCCTATTTTTCCACATCCCCTCCAATATTTGTCATTTTCCTTTTCTGTCACATATCTGATAGGTGTGAAGTGGTCCCTTGGGATTGTTTTAATGAGCATTTCTCTAATGAATAGTGGGTTAGAGCATTTTTTCTGATGACTATAAATAGCTTCAATTCTTCTGAAAACTGTCTGTTGATAACCTTTGAACATTTGCCAATTGAGGAATGATTCATATTCTTGCAAATTTGACTTGGTTCTCTATATATTTGAGAAATGAGGCCTTTATTAGAGAAACTTGCTGTTAAACTTTCCCCCTGGTTTCCTTCTTTCCTTCTAATCTTGGCTGCATTGATTTTGTTTTTGCAAAATTGTTTTAATTTATGTAATCAGAAATATTCATTTTACATCCTGTAATACTCTCAATCTCTTGTTTTGTCATAAATTCTTCCCTTTCCCCTGCACCCAGCAGATAAATTTCTCCATGCTCCTATAATTTGCTTATGATATTATCCTTTTTTCTGTCAAAATCACTTACCCATTTTGACCTTATCTTGGAATATAGCGTGAGATATTGTCATGCCTAATTTCTGCCAAATGACTTTACAATTTTCCTAGAAATTTTCTTCAGTAAATTCTTGTCCCAAAAGCTTGGATCTTTGCATTTATCAATGATAGATTACTGTGATCATTCATTACTGTTTATGGTATACTTCATCTATTTTACTGATCTGCCATTCTATTTCTTAGCCAATATTGACTGTTTTGATGATTACTGCTTTGTAATACAGCTTGAGATTTTGTATTTCTTGGCTACCTTCCTTCACAATTGTTTCTCACTGATTCTCGTGTTATTCTTGACCTTTTGTTCTTCTAGATGAATTTTGTTACTATTTTTGCTAGCTCTATAAAATAATTTTTGGTGGTTTGATTGGTGTGAATTTACTGAAAAGTAAGTTAATTTAGGTAGAATTGTCATTTTCATTATGCTGGCTTGGCTTACTCATGAGTGATTAATATTTTTCCAACTATTCAAATATGACTTTTATTTCTGTAAAAATTTCTTTGTAATTGTGTTCATACAGTTCCTGGGTTTGTCTTGGCAGTAGATTCCCAGGTATTTTTTTATGGTCTGCATTGGTGGTAAATTCATGCCTTTCATTTTTGATACTACTAATTTGATTTTCTTCTTTCCTTTTTATAATTCAATGATTTATCTATTTTATTGTTTTTCTTAAAAGCAGCTTCTAGTTTTATTTATTATTAGTTCATTTTTTTACTTTCCATTTTATTAATCTCTCCTTTGATTTCTCAGGTTTTCCAATTTGGTATTTAACTAGGGATTTTTAATTTATTCTTTTTCTAGTCTTTTTTAGTTGCATACCCAATTCATTGATCTGCTGTTTCTCTGTTTTATTGATGTAAGCAAGTAGAGATACATATTTTCCCCTAAGTACTTCTTTGACCACATTTCATAAATTTTGATATGTTGTCTGGTTGTAATTTTCTTTAATGAAATTATCAATTGTTTCTGTGATTTTTTCTTTGACCCATTTATTTTTTAGGATTAGATTATTTAGTTTCCAATTAATTTTGGTTCTCTTTCCATTGTCCATTATTAAATGTAATTTTTATTGTATTGTGATCTGAAAAGGATACATTTATTATTTCTTTTCCCAGTTTTTATTCTACTTCTCTGGTTGACTTTTTTAAGCTCTTCCAGGAATTTTTTTTTGAGCAAGAGACCAAATTACATTTTTCTTGGAGACTTCATATATAGTCATTTTGACACTATTGTCTTCTTCTAAGTCTATGCCTTGATCCTCCCTGTCACCATAGTAACTTTTTGTAGTCAATTTTTTTTTTTTTTTTTTTTTTTTTGCTTTTTGCTCATTTTTCTGCCTTTTTTTGTGGCTTGGTGTTTTTACGTGACAATTGGGCCCTGGTGCTGCACTGTCCCAAGCTTTTTGTGCTAGGGCTCTGGGTCTTATTGCTGACTTTAGCTGGGCTTCCGGGCTTAGCTGCTTGTTTTTATTGGATGGTAAGCTTCCTTTCTAGCTTCTACTGAGGGGTTGGGGCCTCCCTGTTGGCCTACTCTGGGTATGAGGTTTCGCTGCTGGCCTACCAAGTATTTGACCTTGCTTCTGGGTTGTTATAGTAATGAAATCTTTCTGGTGGTAGCACTGGAGGAGGGATCTTGTTGCCCCTCTTCCCCATGGGTGGGGCCCTGCTGCTGTGTTGCTACAGAAATGGGGTCTCTCTGCTGGCTGGCCCCAGCCAGGGGCAGGGTCTCATTGTTGGCCAGCCCTAGGATGGGGCTTCAAACTGGTCAACAATGGGGTCAAGGCCTCTCTGGAGGCTTGCGCTGGGAATGGAGTCTTTCTGCAATGCACAGACTGCTCACTTGCCTAAGGGGCTGTTGGTTTGCTGCAGGGCAGGGCTTTACTGGTGGATTGCCACAGGCTTGGAGCCTTGCTGCTGGTCTCCTGTTGTGATGTTGGCTGCTGCTGCTGCTCTTGGACCTCACTTCTCTCCCACCTCAATAAGACAGACATTTCCTGCTAGGCTGGTAGGCTGCTTCCCTGCTCCTAGATAAATTCTGAGGTGGTTTTTGGGGAATTTGGAAAGGTTTCAAAGGGTTCCTTCCTCAATCCCTTATCTTAGCACTAGAAGTCAATTTACTTATTTTTGTAAGCATTTATTATCTCTCCTTCCCATTGTTTCCCCACAAATTAAATAACTAAAATTTAAAAAGAAAGCCCACAAAACACATATGCATTGTTTGTAAAAACAAATTTCCACAATGGCCCTGTGATGCATGTCTCATTCAACATTTTAGGTTCATTACCTCCTTGGCAGGAGGAGGGTGACATGTTTCATCTTTAGACCTCTGGACTTATAGTTTGTCATTACATTGATCAGAGTCTTTTGAAGTTGCTTTTCTTTATAATGTTGTCAATGTATAAATTGTTTTCCTAGTTCTTTTCACTTGATGCTGCATCAGTTCATTTTCAGTTTTCTTGGAAACTGGTTCTTAATTTCTTATAGCACAATAATATTTAATTACTTTCATGTGCAGGCATATCTCAGAGATATTGCGGATTCAGTTCCAGACCACCGCAATAAAGTGAATGTCACATAAAGTGAGTCACACAAATTTTTTTGTTTCTTAATGCATATAAAAATTATATTTATACCCTGCTGTAGTCTATAAAGTGTGCAGTATTTATCTTTTAAATTATATCTCTTAAAATGTACATATCTTTACTGAAAATACTTTATTGGAGAACAATTTGGAACTATGCCCAAAAGACAACCAAACTGCATACCCTTTCATCTGGCAATTGGACTACTAGGTCTGTATCCCAAAGATAGCATAAAAAAGGGAAAAGGGCCTACATGTACAAAAATATTTCTAGCAGTCCTTTTCATGGTGGCAAAATATTGGAAATTGGGGAGATGCCCATCAATTGGGAAAGGGCTGAACAAGCTGTTTCATATGAATGTAATGGAATACTGTGGTGTAATAAGAAATGATGAGCAGGAAGATTTCAGAAAAACCTGGAAAGACTTGTATGTATGAACTGATACAAAGTGAAATGAGCAGAATCAGGAAAATATTGTATACAGTATCAGCAACATTGTGTGATGATCAACTATGAATGACTCAGTTCTCAGCAGTGCAATGATCCAAGACAAGTGTAGTGGACTCACAAAGGAAAATGTTATCTATAGCCAGATACAGAAATGATGGACTCAATACAGATCAGAGCACATTTGTTCACTTACTTTCTTCTTTTTATTCCCTTTGGTTTGTTTCTTCTTTCACAACTTTGACTAATATGGGAATATTTTTTATACAATCACACATGTATGAACTGTTTCAAATTGCCCACCATTTTCAGATGAGGAGACAGAAAAAAAAATTTGGAACTCAAAATCTTGTAAAAAAAATAAATACTAAAAATTTTTTTGATGCGTAACTGGGGAAAAAATAAAATACCATAAAAACAATGTAGTGCTTTAAAAAATGCTAATCATCGTGTGAGCCTTTAGCAGGTTGTAATCTTTTTGTGGGAGGAGGGTGTTACCTTAGTGTTGATGGTTGCTGACTGTTCAGGATGATAGTTGTTAAAGGTTGGGGTGGCAGCGTCCTAAAATAAGACAACAGTAGAGTTTGCTGCATGGATCAAATTTTCTTTTCACAAAAGATTTCTCTGTAGTATGTGATGCTGTTTGATAGCACTTTATCCACAACAGAACTACTTTCATACTTGGAGTCAATCCTCTCATACCCTGTTTCTGCTTTATCAGCTAAGTTTATATAATATTTTTCAACATTTTTGTGTTTAAGGAATAGGGAGACACAAGAAAAGACAGAGAGAAAGTTGGTGGAGCAGTCAGAACACACACAGTGTTTATTGATTAAGTTCACTATCTTTTATGGCACGGTTCATTGCACTCCAGAATGTAACATCAAAGATTACTATTCAGATATCACTATAATAGATATAATAGCAATAAAAAAGTGTGAAATATTGTGAGAATTACCAAAATGTGGTACAGAGACATATGAATATATACTGTTGGAAAAATGACACTAATAGACATGCTCTACATAGGGTTGCCACAAATGTTCCATTTGTAAAAAGAAAAAAAAAAGCAATATCTGAAAAGTGCAATAAAATAAGTATGCCTGTGCCATAATTTGTTTAACTATTGCCCAACTGATGAGGATCCCTTTACTTTCTGGTTTTTGCTATTAGGAAAACAGCTGTTCCTTGTCTCTGTCTCTCCCTGTCTCTATCAGTCTGTCTCGTGTGTGTGTGTGTGTGTGTGTGTGTGTGTATGTGTGTTGCATATGCATGTATACATGCCCTTTCTTTGATCTCTTTGAAATAAGTAATGGTGCATTTGGGTCATATGCACAAAACTTTTGGGACATAATTTCAAATTCTTTCCAAAAGAGTTGAGCCAACTCACAACACTAATAGTGCATTAGTGTGTTTGTTTTTTTGAAACCCCTCCAACATTTGTCAGTTTCCTCTTTTGTCTTTTTTGTCAATCCAAAAGATATAAGGTGGAAACTCAGTCACTTTAATTTGAATTTCTCTCATTATTAGTGTTTTGGAACGTTTTTTAATGTTGTTGATAGCTAGATTTCTTCCTTTGGAGATTGACTTTTCACATCCTTTGGCCTTTTAGCTATTGAGAGATGGTTCCCAAATTACCTTAAAATAGACATCTGCATTTCACATTTTTTGTGATATATTTCTATTTTGTAGTATATGTGTTTAATAATAACTGTGTAGGTCTGTACATGCCCTTTAAATGTCAGAGTTGTTACTGGTTTGTTGGGTTTTTTTTTTTCCAGTTTTTCATCCCTAACAATCTACTTTGATTCTTATCAGTGTATTTTATTGTTAGGTATGGTTTCTTTCATAGCCTCTTGGGTTCTAATGGCTTTTTTTTGAAACTCAACACAACTAAAACAAACCAAAATAAAAACTTGATATAATTTATAGGAAATGTTATAGTAGAATAATGACATATGCAATATCTAGAAAAATTATAGTGATCTTGGGAGCAATATTGTAGAACCTGACCAAAGTAAATACTAATGTTGATTTGAAGTATGTAAAAGACCACTGACAGTGATAATATATTTGTCAGTGATGTGACTTAATAGCATTAGCTTTATGATCAGTGTTGCTTTTGTATATATCAATTCTGGATGTACCTATAAAGCTGTTTTGTAAAATCATAATATCTTAGATTTTGGATTTTTCCTTTTCACTTCCAGAATGGCTGTGAAGTTGGGTGTAATTATGAAACTTTCTATCATACCCCAATATTTTCTAGAAGAGCATTTTCTCATGTTATACGTGGTAAGATACAATTATTTCTCCTTGAACTCAATTGTTGATATTTCTATTATTACTTTATAGAGTGTAAGCTCCTCCAATGCAAGGGATCATTTCATTTTTGTTCCTGTGTCTCTTTATTTACAGTGTCTTTTACTTAGTAGGTGCTTAATAAATGTTTGTTTCACTGAATTATGATAATTTTTGAATTAATAGGTATGCCTCAAGCAAAAATATATTATCTACAAAGAATGCATGCAAGTTTAAGCATTTAGTTGAAGTTGGAAATTTTGGGAGGAAATTAAAAATATTCATCTTTACAGGAATGTTTTATGTATTTTTAGCAGATGAACAATTACCTCTATTTTTCTCATTGGCATTTAAAAGGGTAGCAGCTGGGTAGTTTCTATGTATAAATATCCTGCTTAAAAGGATAAGAATTTTCTTTATTCTGAGAAAATCAATGCTGTTTCACCAGTACAATTGTAAATTAGCCTAATTCATTCATCTTTGAAAGGGAAGATCAAAATCACCATGTTTTTTGTCTTTTATTCTGATTTTTTAAAATTAATATTAATTAATTAATTAAAATCAATATTAATATTTTTCCTTTTCTTCTTAATCAAAAATACAAATCAGAAAGTATTTAGTGAGCATTAATTGTGTTGTAGACAGTTATGCTAGGAAATGGGAATATAAAGACCAAAAAAGAAAATAGTCCCTGCCATCAAGGTTTACATACAAGACATTCACATACATACATATATGTATGTATGTATTTCACATATATATTATTCAATCAATCAGTAAATATTGATTAAGCACCTACTATGTGCCAGGCTAAGTGTTAGGGTTACAAAACGAGGCAAAAGACAATCCCTACCCTCAAGGAGCTCACAATCTAACGTGGCAGACAACATGTGAACAAATATATACTATTTACAGAATAAGTAGGAATTGGTTAGCAGAAGGAAGGCATTGTAATTAAGAGGGGTTGGGGAAGGCTTCCTAGAAGGTGGTATTTTAATTGGGACTAAAAAGGAAGCCAGGGAAGTCAATAGCTAGGGTAGAGGAGGGTATGTTCCAGGCCTAAGGGAGAGTCAGAGAAAATATCCAGAGCCAAGAGGTAGAGTATCTTGTTTGTGGAACAGCCAGGAGGTTCGTGTCACTTTTTCAAAGAGTATGTGTCAACAAGTAAGGTGTAAGAAAACTGGAAAGGTGAGTAGGCTATTAAATTGGCTATTGAATGCCAAACAGAGCATTGTGTTTTTGCTCTAAGAGTTTATTGAGTAGGAGTAGCATTTGGGAGTGACAAGAGACTTGAGGTAGGCAGACCTACTAGCAGTCTTTTGCAACAATCCAAGAGTGAGGCAATGGGAACCTGCACTAGAGTGATGGCAGTGTCAGAGTAGAGAGGGACGCATGTGAGAGACATTACAAAGCTGATACTCACAAGCCTTGGCAACACCTTTGGATATGAGATGAGAGATGGTGAAAAATCACGAACAACTTCTAGGTTGTGAGCCTGGGCGGATGGTGTAGTTCTCTACAGTAATAGGGAAGGTAGGAAGAGAGAAAGTTTAGGGAGGAAAATAGTTATGTTTTGGACCTATTGAGTTTAAGATGTCTACTGGATATGCATTAGAAATTTATGAAAGGCAGGAATGATAAGGTCGGAAGCCAGATTGTAAGGAGTTGAAAAGAGAGTGAGAGGAGAAAGAGTGGAGGCACCCATGTTAGATGGCCTTTTCAAGGAATTCAGCTGCAAAAGGCAGAAGAGATAGGAATACAGTTAACAGGGATGGAAGGATTAAGTGATGGTTTTTTCAGGATGCGGTGACATGGGCATTCTTATAGACAGCTGGAAATGAGTATAGAGGGAGAGACTGAAAATAAGTGAGAGTGAGGAGGCAGGAGGGGTAGAACTGTTGGAGCAAAACAATGGGATGGGATCACTTGGTCATGTAGAGGGGTTATCCTTGGTAAGAAGTCCTTTTCATCATATGAGATGAGTGAAGGAGGAGAACGTGGTAGAAGGCATCTGAGAAATGGATGATGAAGAGGAGAGAAGAGAGTTCACAGTGAGTGGCCTCATTTTTTTCTGCAAAATATGAGTCAATTTTCTGAGCTGAGAGAGTGAGGGAAGGAAAAACCAAGAGAGGCTTAAAGAGGGATGAAGAAGATTGAAAGAGCCCCTGTGGAGCATGGGATAGTGAGTTGAAAAGGGTGGTATAATATGATTGCCTACCAGAAGGGAGGGCCCAGTTAAGGTCATATTATGTAAATTTGTAGCGGATCCAGTCAGAATAGTTACGTGATTTTCTTCATCTTTCAGCACCACACGTGTAGGAGCAAAGGCAATGAATGGGGGGAGTAATTTAAGGCTAAGGACTGACTGATGAAACTGGCAGTTTGATAAGGGTGCTTGCAAGGGATTTAAGAGAGGAGGATGGTACAGAGCTGAGTTGGTTCATCAAGGAGTTAAGATGGGAAAAAGAGGAGAATGTGGCTACTGTGGGGAGATGGCCTGGGAAAGAATGGGGAGGTCAAGGGCATGGAGGTCATGGTGCAGATAAATAACAACATTTTATAAGAGAAGGAAGAGGGAGAGTTGAAAAATCAATAATAGATTATGGTCAGATAATGGGAATTCAGAATTCTTAAATATAGAAGGGTTATCTTTGTGAGTGATGGCAAAATGAAGGATGTGGCCATCTTTGTGTGTGGCTGAGATATTACCTATATATGTATATATGTACATACACACACATTTGTGTGTATGTAAAAGAAGGAAGGTTGTACAAGGTCATTTGAGGGGAGAGGCACAAAGCTATGGAGGGGGAAGGGACCAGGAAATATTTGAGTTGAACTCTGAAGGAAATTAGGAATTCTTAGAGGTCAACAGGAGGAGTTACATTCCAGGCAAGAGGGCCATCATGTGCAAAGAGATGGGAGACAGACTGTCTGTCCTAAGGAAGAGTCAGAAGGCCACTTTGCACTGTAGAGTATGTGAAGGGGTGAGTAATTTATAATGAGAATGGAAAGGTAAGTGGAGGTCAGGTTGTGAAGGGTTTTAATGCCAAATAGGGAGATATTTTTTTTAACCCTTAGAGTTTTTACAGATCCATTGGAGTATATGGAGTAGGGAAATGACATGATCAAACCCTTGCTTTAGGAAAATAATTTTGGCAGTTTGGTGGAGGATGGATTGGATATGGAGAGACTGAGGCAGGGAACCAATACAAAGACTCTTTCAATAGTCTAGGCAAGAGGTGATGAGGACCTGAACTAGAGTGTTAGCTGTGTGAATAGATGGGGATACACATGAGAGATGTTATGGAAGGGGAAGAATCAAGATCTGATGAAATATATGGGTTTTACTAAGTGAAAATAAGGCCCTTGAGGAGGATACCAGCATTGCAAACCTGGGTAACTGAAAAGATTGTAGCATGCCCAACAGAAATAGAGAAGTTCAGGAAAGGGATGGGTTTGAAGGGAAAGATGATGAATTTTAATCTGGACCTATTCAGTTTTAATGTGCCTACAAGACATGTGGCTATAAAGTTAAACAGATTCTTGGTGATGGTGAGATCGGAGCTTAGAAAGAAAATAGGGCCAAATAGTTGGGACTTGTCTGCAAAGACATGATATTTAAACACACCAGCACTGATGAGGTCTTGTGTACACTCACTTGGGAGGAGCAGGATATGGATGAAGATCCAACAAACAGTACTGAGAAAGAGCTGTCTAGAGAATTAGAAGAAGAGAGAGAGAGAGAGAGAGAGAGAGAGAGAGAGAGAGAGAGAGAGAGAGAGAGAGAGAGAGGAGAGAGAGAGAGAGAGATTTTTCTTTCTGAAAAGACAGAAAGCATGATTAAAGTCTAGAATAAACTCTAGAATATAACTTTGAACAAGTCTTTATCTCTTTAGTCTCACGTTTTCCCAACAAATAAAATAAAATGGGAACCATATTTTTGTCTCTTAAGAAAAAAAGTAGGTTAATAATCAACCCAAATTGCTTTCCTTTAGTACAGGTTAAATGAGATATTATTTGTAAAGGACTTAGCATAGTACCTGACATGGAGCAGGTGCTATATACTTATTCCCTCTCCAGGTCAGGCTGCTGTCAGGTTTCAAAAAGGGATCCCATCTGTGGGTAGGTTAGCTGCTTCTTCTGGTTAAAATGCAGGGTAGTGAGGTCAAAATGTTGGATTGACTCTCTAACTGGTGATAACATGGCCAAGAACTGTTTCTAATTCTTGTAAGCCATTTAGTAAACATATGCCATTAAGTTTAGGGGAAAGAGAAGAGTAGTGTGGCAGAGGAAAAGAAAAACTCTCAGATTAAAGTTATTTTGGGAATAGTTTGTTCATTCATTCAACAAGGATTTTTTTTTGGTACCTGCCATGTGCCAGAGAGTGAATCTGTTGCCATTTATATATGCTGGAAAATCAACCAAAACTCATTTCATTTTTTGTGGTTCAGCAGTATAACCATTGTATACAAAAGACAGCACCTTATACATTATCCCAATCATGCAAGTGAAACATTCAACTGTCTGCTTGGCTGAAGTTACAGGGGGGAAAGGAAAGATGAAGCATAGCATCTATATTGATTCTTCTCTAGCACACCCTTGCTTTTCCATAATGATTTCATTGTGCACTGAAAATCAACACATAATGATTAGTTTTTCTTTATACTGTTTTAATCTGGACCTTTTGGAGTGTCTGGTAAGAAGTAGCTTCACATCCCCTCTCCTCCTCTCCTCCTGTGGGGTTCATTATTAGGTGTGGGTTCATATAGTCATAAAATTAGAGCATTTAAATTGGAAGAGACCTTGTTCAGTCTTTTGATGTTGGTGTATGATATAACCTTCATGGTTGCATACATCAGCATCTTCCTCCTTGAAGGAGATGATGGATTCGTATGTGGGTTCTACTTAGTGTATGAGTGACATCGAACAAGTCCCTTAGCTTCTGGGAGCCTAAGTTTCTTCGTCCATGAAATGAAGGTCACACTAGATTTCTAAGACCCCTTCTGGCTCTTAAGTCTATGATCGTATGTTGAGGAAGTAATAGGCCCCATTGTGTTCACATATATTTAGACCTAAACATGGTACAGTGGAAAGAGCACTGGCATTAGACTCTGAGGACCAACTCTCACCTTTGACACTGCCTTATGAACTTTAGCAAATCATTTAATCTGCATGAGCCTCATTTTCCTTATCTGTAAAATGAGGGGATTGGAGTAGATGGTCTGAGAACCCCCTTCCAGCTCAAAATCTAAGGTACTATGGTCTAAAAAATACAGATTTATGGGTAAATTTACAAAAGTTAGAAGATTTTTTAGAACAGCAATATAAATGCCTAGTAGAATCACAGCGTTCAATTTGGTAGGAGGAATTTAACATTTTTAAAGAAATATTTTTTGTCACGTTTCCTTAGTTTAAAATTGTCCTTAGTTTAATATATGATATATATTACATATGTATCTTATAAATAATATATCTAAATAAATACAAATTATAAAATAATATAATAACATTTAGTTTAATAATTTCTTAGTTTAATGATCTATTTCTTCTATTTAGGAGAAAAGAAACTTTAAGAGTCAGTTGTATCATAAAATTGATCTCCAGCCTTCTCTCTTCCTCTCTCTGAATTTTGTTCCTTTTACTTCCTCTCTATAAGAATAATTTAACAATAATTATAGCTATTAGTGTTTGCCTTGAAAAAAGCTAAGTTAATGCCCAATACCTTCTGGTGTGAGTTTATGGAAATAATTCCCATAAAAATATAAATGGTAGTTAGATATTGAGGATAGTTTATTTTCCTTTTGCTGTTCTCACTTGACCACTTTAGATATTTTGTCTCACAATACTTTATAAAAAATACAAAATG
Organism: Bettongia penicillata ogilbyi; assembly: GCA_023548195.1. Lineage (NCBI taxonomy): Eukaryota > Metazoa > Chordata > Mammalia > Diprotodontia > Potoroidae > Bettongia > Bettongia penicillata. Next base: position 3,427,512 of record JAJHZJ010000482.1, on the reverse strand, counting down.
AGATTATTTCTCATTGTGTTTTATCTATTTATATTTATTACAGTCCTGTATGAATGTATTATCCAGACTTCTTTGAGAAACAAAATACAATTATCAAAAAATATGCTTAATGTAATTTTTTTGTATTAATTTAGGTAAGAAGAAAGAAGCCATAAAGGATGCTAACAAAGCCATTAATTTGGACAGATTGAACCCAGTAGGTTTATTAATTTTGATAGTAAGATAAATAGTGCTTGAAGGTACAAAGTTCTTAACTTTCCTTATGCTCTGAACACAGAGTATTTGTTCCCTATTTTAATTACTTATTTGCTTTTTCAAAACTGTATTTCTGTCATATATCTCTTTGGAACACAATTTATTTCTTCACTATTTTCTAAATCAGTGGAAATTCTGCATGGAGGGCAACTATCCCGTTTTGCAGATGAGAACACTGAAGCTCAGAGGTTAAGTAACTTGTCCAAGGTCACAGAGCTAGTTAACTGCCAAATCAGCTCTGGAATTCAGGTTTCTTGCCTCTTTATATCAGTGTTTACTGCATTTGCCACCCCAATTTAACTTTTTTTCTAATGTAATTTAAAGATGACATCTTTATATTTATGTCTTCACTATAAAACTTGGCATTTTCCAGGATGTGTACTGTGTCAGAGCCCTGGTTTGGAATTCATACAAAGAAACTAAAAGAGCTATTTATGATCTAAACAAAGGACTAAGGCTAAATCCTTACCATATTTGTGGTTTGATCATAAGAGGAGCAACTATCAATTCCCTTAATTCTAAAACTGAAAATGACACAGAGAATAGAGATCATGAAAAGGTAAGCACATTTTCAAAAATATCTTTCCTATGTTTCAACTTATATACTGTATTGCACAAATTATATATTTATGGTAAGAAATAAAGTGGAGAAAACTATTTAAAGTGATAATTATTTTAAGGAAATTATAAAATGCAAATTAATGAAATTATGTTCTGATAAAATTCACTTAGTCAAATGTTTTTCAAAGCAGAATAAAAATTTTCAGGAATGACATAGAGATAGTTCCATATAAATATCAAAAGTGCCATATTTATCACTTGTGATTTTTCAGTAACTATGAAGGAAAAAATATCAACTTATTGCTTTAAAAGTGTTGAATTTATGACTTCCACAAACTTCAGACTTTCTACTTGATGATAACCGTAATAATCACTTATTATTCACTTACAGTTGTATAGTGCTTTAAGGTATGCAATGTACTTTCATCACAGCAACCCTGTGAGATAAATACAGCTATCTAGTTAGAATAATTACCTTTTGGCATTATGGAAGAGCTTATTTTCTAAGCTCAAACCATCATCAGACTTTCCTTTTTAGTCTCATAATAGAAATTTCTAGTAGTGGTGATGAAAATGGTGGTCATGTTGTTATCTTTCCTCAACAAAAAAGCCTGGGTACATTGATCATTATTGATTAAAAAAATAAGAAATCATATAAATGTAATACATTCTAACCTGAACTAAATGGATACTTGTAGAATTAGAACTGACATTTACTTAGAAATTTAAAATATTTGTCAAGGATAAGTTGAAATGATTGCCCTGGTCCTTTGCAGATATGCTAGCCTTATGGAACAAGTATCTGAAATGTGACTGAGGGGATCTGTGTCAGGATTTATTTAATGTTTTGACTGGTCCTATTTAGACTTAGAAAATTCTAGGTAGAAAAATGAAAAAGACATATAGGGGCATGGTTGGTGTTTGCATCAATCCTTCCCCTTTAAGGTTGGGACTTTTGAAAAGGGAGGATGTAAAGAGGAAAGCTAGCTATGTAGATGATGTTGAAAAGCAATATGGCTTTCTGGAACACATTTTAAAGATATTGAAATGATTCTATAGTTACTGGGAAGACCATGTTTTGTGAAAGATTTACTAGATTGGTCAAATGTCCAAATAAAACCATAAAGCCAAATACTGATATTAAGTCCTTGAACTCTGAAATTCTATTCCCCAATAATGTTCTTATCGTTTTACCTCTGTCGCTCCCTTACTCTTTCCGAACCTGCTCTCGGACCTTATTCTTCAGTTCTTATTTATTCTTCTACTCCAGTTCTGATTTCTCTTGGTTTCTCTTGAATTTCTATCGAGCCTCGACTTCTTATCATTTTAGGGTAGTGTGTACTTCCACCAAAAAGTACTTAGTTCTTTAACCTTCCATCATTTCTCCCTTGCTATTCTCCAATGCTAGGTAAACTCAGCGATCCCCTTTCTTCCCCTTGTAACTGGACTCTTGAGTGCTCTTGTGGTAATCAATGAAGCTATGTGGATTTCCAGCTTTACAGAAGCTTCGTGATGACCACTAGACTCTCATATGTGCTTGGCAACTTTCATGTCATCAACTCAGTGCACAGTACATATCCTAAACCTTCTCTTTTTAATTTTAACCTCATTCCTACATTCTCAAGAGATGACTTGGCCTTATTTTGCTGAGAAAATAAAGGCGTGTCTGATGGAAACTCCCTCAAATCACTCCTTCCTCATGTTAAAACTTATTCACATCCTCTTTTTCCCTTCTGTTTCAAAGGAAGAAGCAGCTTTCCATTTAACCCACCCAATTAAGTCTCTTTATCTCCATTGGCTCTTTAACACTGTGCCTACAAATATGCTTATTTTTGACTATATTAAGAAAAAAATTCTAACTAGTCACGAGGCAACATTTTATCTTTTCATGCCCAAATTGGATGACTGATCATTGCCTCTACTTTATCACCTATCCCACTCTCTCATCCATCTCTTACAGCCTGGCTTAATCCCCCATCATTTCACCGAAATTGTTCCCACAATGGTCACTTCTTTTGGGTTACCAGCCTAGCTAACTCTAACTTCCCTTGTTTTATCTAGGTGTATATTGGTTGGGGTTGGGCCTTGGATATGACTAAACTGAATTTTATGTATGTGATCATGTCCTCCCCTCTCCCTTCTCTTTCCTCCCCTCTTTGCCCTCCCCCCAATTAATAAGCTATAAATCCTCCCCAATAGTCTTCTCAGGTGGGTAAGGTCAGTTTCCTCTAAAATAAGGAAAGATTAGACTAGATCTCTGAGAACCTTTCCTGCTCTGACAATCTGAGTCTATATAAAAGACAAAGAAGAATGTTCCCTTGCATCCTCTCTGTTAGCATCTCATACATCACCCTTTAGCGGACTTTTCCAAGCATTTTCTATTACTCTCCTTCTTCCATTTTCTTTTCCAGCCAACTTGATCTACTTTCTTTTTCCTGAACTCAGAATTCCATCTCCCAACTCATGGCCTTTGTATAGGCTACTTCATGTGTCTGAATACCCTGACTCTCATCACTAGCTTCTAGGATCTTTTCACCAAGCTCCTCTGACATGTTGCTTCCTATGGGAAGCCTTTCCTGATTCCCACTCCCCTGAGTTTATTATTGTCCTCTCTTTCCTCAAATTATTTGGTATTTAATACCATCAATCTAATTCATGTATCTTAAGACAAAAATGTAAACTACATGAGTACAGTAACCATTTTTGTTTTTTTTTATCTTTAGTATCTAGAACATTCCTTGAACACAGTAAGTGCTTAATAGATAATTGAATGGGAATGACATAGAAAGAAGAAGAACCCCTTGCCTGTTAGTGCCTTCCCTACCCCCAAACAAACTGCCATGTATTTATTTTGTATATACTTATATGTGTACATTTTATATTCCTAAAACCCATGTAAGTTCCTCGAGAACAGGTATATTTCATTTTTGTCTTTGTATCCCCAGCATCTAATATACAGTAAGCATTTAATAGATGCTTATTGTTTGGTTGATAGAATAGATTCCCAATAATTTACATGAGAAAATAATTGGGTAGAGAGTTAGAAACAATACTTCCAGCCTCAGACACCTGTATATGAAGGCAAAGAATACATTGTAAACAAAACAAACCTGAAATTTTGAAATAATTTGATTACCTCATCGGTATCGCTAAGACTTGGTGAGATGTGACACATGATTAGATTAGTATGTAACAGAAAGAAATACACCTTGCTCAAAAGTCATCATTTTTAAGAAATCGACAATGATTTGTTGGCCTACGTTGTACATGGAGCTGTCCACTGTATAGTGTCCACAGCAGGACAAACTTAGAGTATTTAGAACTGCAAAGAACTTTGAGACCATCTAAACTAACTTCATTTTACAAGTGAAGAAACTGAGTCCCAAAGCTTAGGCAGGAATTTAACTCCAGATATCTGGCTCCAAATTTCAGGAAAGACTAGCCATGGCATGGACTTCCCAATAGCTAAAACCCAAGAGAAAGGCCAAGGGAGGTAGGACTGCCCCTAAACTAGGGCTTAAAAAAGTATCAAAAGGCTTCACGAGGCAAGCAAGTCAAATGATGAAGTATTTGTTTTGGATCAACTGTGCCCTCTTTTCAGATACCCTGTTCCCACATAATATTTACTCACTTTTTACCATACCTGCTACATCTGTCTCTCTGGTCCTGACCCTCCTTAACAATTAACCTATATTCCCAGACCTTAGTTAGGCTTCCTACCTCCAACCCCTCTGCCTTTTTGGTGCTTTCTGAAAATAGGAGAAGCAAAGGCCTTGGCCTCAGGACTTCCACTTTTGCCTTTGTCTCCCTGACATTAAATAAGTTGGGATTTGCTGCACCATTAAAACTCTGGTGCCTTATAGTGCGTATGACAGAATGATGAATAAGATGCCTTTACTCTCCTTATGGAACTTAATAGTTCTGATAGCTTTTAATAGTTAAGAAGATTTACATTAACATGGAAATCCATGAACTCAAAAGTAGAACAACTATGGAAATTATTTTTTTTAAAAAAAGACAGAACCAGAAATTATATAATTGTAGGAATGTGCTAATGATTGCCTGGCTAGTTGAAGGATACAAATGATACTTTGCCAATGCAAATGATAAGATTAGGACAGATAGAATATATAATAACATGGAGAACTGCAACTCTCTGGACAGCTATTAGAAATGGCATTCCATTAAAACCACAACATTTTTTAAATTCTTGATTTTCCTGAATGGCAATGTCATTATTCAGGGTAATGGATATAATGAGAAATTGCTGTCCAGGGCTTAATAGGGATTCACAAAAAGTTAGTGGTAGTGGAAGTTAGGGGAACCTTGGTAACCTATATCATCTTAGAGATGGATTGGAGATCAGGGAAAGCTATTCCATTCATTCTTCCCTGTTCTCAGTTTCTCTTAGCCTCAAACTTAAATAGTTGAACTGTTTGCCTTCAGAAAGTAAAGCAGTTTATTGTACTTCATTTGATTCACAAGTGGAAAGCTACTTTTTCCTTTTGAAGGAGAACAGTTGTATGTGAATTTTAAAAAAATCTGTCCCACTGAACATTTTATGTCTTGTAAAGCAACAAGGCAATCAGTGATAAAATCTCTACCATATAATAGTCTAATCATTGAGTGTTTGTATTAACAGTTAACTTTTTGAGATTCATTTGCTATATAGACTCTATACAACAATTACAGTATAATTAGTAACCGTAAACAAACTTACTATTTAAAATAGTAATGATTTTTGAGAGTAAAATTTTACTAATATCTTTGTTTACTCATTTATCATCACATCTAGACCTCACTAATGGAGACTTTGGTTGTTCACTTTAATTCACTTGCTGAAATTTCATCTTTTTTTAAAACAGGCTTATAAAATATGCCAGAAGAGCAAGCTTTTCTTGGATGTAACTAACTTTAAGAGTCCTAAAATGGCAGAGTTCTTCGATAAGTAAGTATGGAGACAACTGAGAAGTTCCTAAATAGCAAAAGGGCTTACATTCATTTTTTCATTTCTTCTGTGGTTCAGATGTAATTTTTTCCCTTCCATTAGACAATATTAAGAAATAAGGAATTCTCTTGTCTAATCAGTAGGAAAAGGAGCATGTCCCTTTATCTTTTTTTTTTTTTCAGTTTCTTTTTTCAGTTTTTTTTTCAGTTTTCAGTGGCCACTGAGCCAACTCCATGGTCCGTTGATAAAAATTCATCCTGTCATATATGCTAATAAATTTGAAGCCCTCCACAAGAAGCTTTTGATCATTAACATTTTGAGATTACATCTAATTTTTACTCTGTGGGACTTAAGGCCACAAATTTTGATGTGTACATGAAGTATTGATAATATAAATGGTCGTAAAACAAGTGGGTTTTTTTTTCATATAGCAAGAAAAGAAAGACAGTAGAGTAGATGGTCACTCCATAGGTGTTACAATGGTTTCTCTGATAGGAAAATAATAAGAGGAAGACATCTGGTACATTGAGTAAATTCTCTATGAAGAGTTTATCAGAAACAATAACTTAGAATCACAACAGATAAAAAGGGATGAAAGAGTTGTGACCTGTGTCAGTGGAGCTATTACTCATAAAACAGTGATCTTTCAAAATTATCAAAATAAGGAGTCCAGTGGATTTTATGTAACTGGAAGGAGAGAATTAAGCCCCTTATTAGGTACCAGGCTTGAATCAAATGAACCATTTAAAGAAAAAAAGAACTTTTCAGCCTCAGAGAAGATAGAAAAGCAGATTAAATACAATTATTATTCTTTCCAAACATGATTGACTAGATTAGGGGAAAACATTTTCCACTAGGCTCCTTTTTTATGAAAAAAAAAAAAAATTATATTGGTTCATTCACTTTTGTACCAGCTTCATGTTTACCCACAGCCTCTTTCCTTGATGAACAATTTATGAGGTAACATATTCATGTGTCTACTTTTAAATGTGTATGCGTGTGTGTGTTTCTGCATGTGTATGCATGTATGGGGGGTTGGAGGAGTGGTATTAGACCTGTGGTTCTACTAATGTAGGAAACTCTGGGTGAGAAAATGCCCTCTACCAATACAGCTGTTCTGCAACTTACTGTCTTAGAGAATTCCCTAGTGAAGAGTTAAGTGACTAGTTCAGGGGCACAAAGCTATTCTGTGTCAGAGATGGGACTTCAATCCAGGTCTTTCTAACTCTTAAGTTCTCTACCTGCTATGCCACATTGCTGCTCCACACCATGTTTATGGTGTATTTGTGTGTGTGTGTGTGTGTGTGTGTGTGAGTGTGAGAGAGTGTGTGTGCACACATATATACAAACACATGGTGCAAAATATCCATCAGGATGATCTGATTAATTGAATAAGACAACTATTCAAATATGTATATGCCATAGAGCTCTCTTTTGTGATTATGAAGAGCAGGGGGAAAGGTACAAAAAATTATTCACCTGTGTTTTGGTTTTGTGTGTTTTATTTTTATAAACAAAAAATATTTTTTAGATTTTTAACTTAGTATGGCACTGTTTTTTCATGATTTTTCTGGGTACCAAGGAGAGCAGCATAAATATTTGACAGCATGCTATTATATAAATAGGAATTTTTAATACAACTTATCGCCTGAATTACCCTAAACACATCCAAAAGAAAAGATTCACTTCAGCTATGCAAACTATAAAATCCCTCAGTGAATTAAACAGCTGTCTTTTCTTTGATCTTTCTTTTTATTTTTCTATTACTCTTTGAAATGAATGCTAAATGCCTAAATTATCATGTATATATGTGTAAGGAATCAGCATAAACGATGCATCCTCAAACTGTGAAAAATGCATTTTGACCCAAATAGATCTTCCATGGAAGAAAATAGACTATAATATTTTATTTGCTTAGCCATGAAGGCTTTTTATTTGATTTTTAAGTAGACATGTGTGTATATTTAGGTACAAATATTATGTTAATAAGAAGTGAAAAAAACTAAATTTTGCTTCTTTAATAATCATGTTTCTTATTTCTGCCAATAGACCTTATATATCCTTTATACCACATTTGTTTTACTTTGAGAAACAAAGTTTAGTTTTATCCTAAAATTCTTTTCTTTCCTGTGGATATGAGAGTGTTTATTTTCTCTAGATTGGTCTCTAACAGATAGGTTTGGTACTGAACTGGGCTCAGTATCAACATTTTTAGATGCAGATTGGTGGTACAGTGAAAGTAGAAAGATATTCTTTCCATCTGGCTTTTTCCCTTTGAGAATTTTGAAGAGAAGGATATAAAAATTGGCTAGCACTGGAACATAATAGTGTTTATTTCAATCAGCCAGTCAGTAAGAATTTATTAAAGGCCCCAAATGTGCCAAGCACTGTGTTAAGCGCTGGGGATACAAAGAGAGGCAAAATAGAGTCCCTGCCTTCAAGGAGCTCACAATCTAATTAGGGAGACAAAAAGCAAAAAAATGTATACAAACAAGCCACATACAGGATAGTTAGGAAATCAGAGGATGAAGGCACTAGAATTAGGGATTGTGAAAGGCTTAGTGAAAAAGGTGGGATTTTGGTTGAGTGGGAATTTGAAGGGAGCCAAGGAAGCCAAGAGGCAGAAATAAAGAGGGAGAATATTCTAAGCATTGGGGCACCAGAAAAAATGTCCAGAGCTGAGAGACATAGTGTCTTGTCTGTGAAACAGCAAGAAGGCCAGTGTCATTGGATTAAAAGTGTGGGGTTAAGGTGTAAGAAGACTGGAAAGGTAGAGAAGGCTAGATTGGGAAGGGCTTTGAATGCTAAACAGAGGATTTTATATTTGATCCTGGAAGTGAAAAGGATCCACTGGAGTTTAATGAGTGTGGGGATGACATGGTCAGACCTGTACTTTAGGAAGTCATCTTGGTGTCTAACTGGAGGATATATTAGAATAGGGAGATTCTTGAAGTAGGCAAACCAATCAGCAGGCTGTTGCAATAAACAAGGGCCAGGGGTCTCAAACCTGTGGCCTCAAGGCCCATGTGGTCCTGTAGGTCAGTTCGATCAAAGGGCCACACTTGAGGTCACATGTGGCCTCAAGGCTGCAGGTTTCCCACTCCAGGACTCAATTAAATGATAAGGGACATGTACCAGAGAGGTGATAGTATCAGAGGAGAAAAGGGAGCATATTCTAGAGATGTTATGAGGGTAAAATTGACAAGCCTTGGCAACAAATTGGATATGGGGTATGAGAGATAGCAAGGATTCAAGGATGACATCTAGGGTGTGAGCTGGGGGACTGAGAGGATAGTGTTACCTTAAACAATAATTGTAAGTTTGGAAGGCAGAATGATTTAGAGGGGCAGAATGAGTTCAGTTGCAGACATGCTGAGTTTGAAATGTCTGAAAGACGTTAGAAATATGAGGCTGGAGGGCAGCAGAGAGAGGTTAGTGTGCTAGAGAGGTGGATTTGAGGATCATCAGTCTAGAGATAATTAAATCCTTGGGAGCTGATGAGATTACCACATAAAGTCATAGAGAGAGAGAAGAGAAGAAGACCCAGAAGAGAGCCCTGTGGGACACCTACAATTAGTGGGTATGACCTGGACGAGGATCCAATAAAGTTGACTGAGGCGTGTTCAGATGGGTAGAAGGAGAACCAGGAGAGAGGGGTATCTTGAAAACCTAAAGACAGGAGAGGAACAAGAAAAAGGTGACTGACAGTGGTTATAGGCTCCAGAGAAGGCCAACAGAATCAGGATTGAGAAAAAGTCACTGGATTTAACAATTACCAAACCAGTGTTAACTTTGGAGAGAACAATGTTGGTGGAATGATGAAATTGAAAGCTGGATTATTGGGAGTTAAGGAAAGAGAGAAGAGAGGAAGTGGAGGCACCTATTGTAGACAGCCTTTTCAAAGCGTTTAGCCACAAAGGGCAGAGGAGATAGAGGATGGTAATGGGAATAGAAGGGTGAGACTTAGGGAATAAACATGGGCATGTTTGTAAGCAGTAGAGAAGGAGCCAATGAACAAGGTACGGAGAGATGAAAAATAAATTATAACTTGGGGATAACAGAGGGTGCAATCTATTGGGGTAGATGGAATGGAATAGGATCACTTGTGCAGGTAGAGAGGATTACCTTGAAGAACAAGCAGGTCCACCCCTCTGTATGATACAAGGATGAAGAAGGAGATGGTGGCAGAAGACACCTGAGTGATATGAATTGAAGAGGAGAGAAGAGATCTCAGCGAATGGCCCCAATTTTTTCAGTAAAATGTAAGGAAGGAGAAGGCCATTGGTAGTTTAAGGAGGGGTAAAGAGGTTTGGAAGAGCCACTGTGGACACTAGTATAATAAATTGATAAGGGGGGTGCAAAAGGATTGCCTAGCAGCAGTAAGGGTCTAACTGAGATTGTAATATAGAAATTTGAAGTGACTGTACTCAGAATGATTGTATAATTTTCTCTACCTTGGTCCAGCAGTACATGTGTAGGAGAGAAAGCAGCAGATAGTGGGTTAGTACAAGACTAAGACCTGGAAGGTTGCAATCAGTGGTATCTAGGGGTCCAGGGACATATATTCATATATATATATATACACACACACATATACATATATATACACACATTCACATATGTATATACGTATATATGTACGCACACATGTATATAGACACCTACATATATATGTATATGCACATATATATACATACATAATACATATGTATGTATGTGTTTGTATGTATGCCTGTCCCCTAGTATGAAAGCAAGAGGTAAGGAAGACAGGCAGACTGTGAACCCAGGGAAATCATTGAGGAAGGAAAGGGAATATTCTGAATACAGGAATAAGAAATCAGGTGGTGGTATAAGAGGCATGAGATTTGAACAATGGCCCACAGGGGTTTCCTATCACTATGATGTATATGGCCAGATATGGAAATGTTAATCCCTCAGTGGAAGGCACCTCTCCTCTTTTAGAGGAAGAAGACACATGCAGTGTGAGATGAAAGGTCAGATGGCCAACACAATCAGAATATCCCCATTTTGGCCCCTGTTGCTCTGTTACTCCTTCCCTCAAAAGGCTGAAAATTAGGCAGAAGATGACATCGAAGAAGATGGAAGTTGAACCTGCAGAACAGAAGATGGAAATCCCACTCCCCACCAACTTTCCTCTTCCTTGTCTCTCTGTCAGGATACTGGAAAACCATCATCTCCTTACATTGGAAACTGGAGATCACTGGGGCAGGGTACAGATATAAATAAAAGTTACACATGCAAGGGAGATAGCAGTCATACTGTGGAGCTGAAAGTAGTGCCTAGGCCCCAGTCTCCCTTCAGGGGACAGGCACAAAAGGAGATGAACATATTCAGATGGAAGTTCACGCCTCCTTGGAACTCATGGCAGAATCAATTTTGGTTGAGCTACTAGGTGGAAAACATTGTAGGAAGTACAACATTCAGTAAAGAACAGTCTTTGCCCACAAAAATCTTTCAATCCAGTAGGGGACATCAGATATATAAGAAAATAATACAAGCTAGAATGTAATAATATTTTACAAATGTGTATATATTTTAAAATGATACCAAAAGCACCATTGTATTTCTGGGGAGGGAGAGACCACTTCTGACTATGAGAGGATAACAAAGTATTTGGATTTATAGATAGATAGATAGATAGATAGATAGATAGATAGATAGATAGATAGGCAAAATGTGTGCATAGGCAAAAAGTTGAGGGAGTTTGGAACATGTTCAGAAAGTGTAGAATGTTGCTTCAGGTGAGGAAATAGTGCATGTAAAGAGAAGTAGTGTGTGATAAGGTTTAAAAAACAGGTTGCATGACATGGCGAATATGGAACTGTTTTGTCCACCTGCACATATATTGTTCAGCTATTTCAGTCACGACTGACTCTTCATGACTCCTTTTGGGGCTTTCTTAGCAAAGATAATTGCAGTGATTTACTGTTACCTTCTCATTTTATAGATGAGGAAACTGAGGCAAACAGGATGAAGTGACTTGCCAAGGGTCACACAACTCGTAAGTGTCTGAGGCCAGATTTAGACTCAGGTTTTTCTGACTCCAGGCCCAGCACTCTATCCACTGTGCACAAGTATAATCTATATCAAATTGAGGACATCCATTTTTCTGGCTTATCAATACCCATTCCTAAAGTAGTTCTATCCCATCAGGAAAAAATCCACAGAATGATCTGTCAACCCCTGAAGAAACAAGACTTCTTTGCTTTCCTTCCAACCCATGACCGTTATTATCCTGGTTCATTTTGTCCTAATCCTTAAGATTGAATTCCAGGGATGTAGAGACTGTGGATCCCAGCTATAGTGAGCTCAGCAACCTCTGCACACATTATTGACCTAGTGTTTGTACAGTAAGCATCTCAGTGATAAGTTTGAAATATTGATCTAGGAGTTAAAATCCTTGCATATACTTGTGGATGACACTATAAGGCATTTTAACTTAGTGGTTCTAGAGATCAATCGGCTATTCCAGGACATTTGTGCTGACAATTTATGAGTCTTGGGGAAGTCACATTTTGTTCTTGGACTGTTGGAAGCATTGTGTAACCTATGATGCCTCCAGCCACAGATCCCAGCCCGATCTTTCATCGGACCTTATTTCCTTGTACCAAGTGTTTCAGTGTGTTTAGTGTAGTCAAGGCAGGGAAGAAGACACCCCATAGAACATTTGGTTGCATGACTGACCTATTTCTAGGAGCCCCTACCCTGAAAGTTGGATCTACTTATTCATCAATCCAAGGATGGTAGCCCTGTGGGAGATACTAAAGGGTGTATCTAGTTCTCTCTTGTTCCTTGTGGAATTATTCATCAGAAAGAATAGTGGACAGAAGAGGCTCTACTTTGACTGCAAGAGTAGCATTTAATACCATCATTCTCCAAAACCGGCACACACTGCTCTATCTACTTACTTACGGACTGATTGACAGGTTTGGCAAAATTTACCAAATTGTACCTCAAGAGGAATGTAGAACTTCATCTGGATCTAAAAGGAGGAAATTGGAGTTGACCTTCCATATCCATTTAGAGCTACTACTCGTACCAGCATATGTCATTTAGATTCTTCAATACCTTTAGAAGTATTTGAGAAGTTGACAAATTTAGTATTTTAAGATCTATGGGAAAGATTATTCCTAATCAAAATAAACTCTAAAGAATGGATCATGTAGACAGATTTAAAAGGAAAGGAAGGGAGGGAGGGAAGAGAAAAGGGAAGGAAGGATGATAACCTGTGTTTGTTCTCTGGGGTGAGGGAAAGAGAAAAGGGGCAAGAGAGCAGAAACAGACTGTATCAAATCTAGTTCACTATTGCTAAACACACACACCTCCCTCACCACCCCTCCTCTTTATTAAGCAGAAGTGGGAAACAGAGAGAAGAGAATAGGATGGAAGGAAATAACAGTCATAACTGAATGTGAATGGAATGAATATACTCATAAAATGGAAGATGATAGATTGAATTAGAAACCAGAATCTAACAGTATTTTTAAAAAGAAATATAGACACAAAATTAAATAAGGGACTGGAGCAGAATCTGTTATACTTCAGCACAAGTGAAACAGATAGGGTTAGCAATCATGATCTTAGACAAGGCAACAGCAAAAATATTTTTAATTAAAAGAGATAAACAGGAAAACTACATATTGCTAAATTACAAATACTGAATTAATAAAGCACTGAATTAATATAAATACTAAATATATGGACCAAATATCATAACATCTGCACACTTAAAAGGAAAAGTGAAAAAGTACCTAGGGAGTCATTCTGAATTCCTTACTATCTCTCTCAGCACACACATATCCAATCTGTTATCATCGCCTGTTGACGTCACCTTTGATTTCACTTCTTGAACATGCCTCCTTTTCACCTCTGACACTATCACCACTCTAGTGCAGGCCCTTGTTACCTTTTGCCTGCATTATTGCAACAGCTTGCTGGTGGGTCTGCTTGTCTCAAGTCTTTCTCCACTCCAGTGTAGTGATTTTCCTAAAATGCAGGTCTGATCCTATCACCCAGCCCCTCCAATAAATTCTGGTGGTTTCCTGTTGCCTCCAGGAACAAATACAAAATACCTTATTTGGCATTCAAAATTCTTTATAACTTAGCCCTTTCCTACCTTTCTAATCTTATTACACCTTACTTCCCCACATGTACTCCTTGATCCAGGTTCATCATTCCTGGCTGTTCCACAAAGAAGGCACTTTACCTCTTTACTCTGGACATTTTCTCTATCCTCTATGCCAAAAACACTCTACCTTCTCTGCTCTGACTACTAACCTCCCTGGCTTCCTTTAATTCCTAGTTAAAATTCTGCTTTCCACAGGAAGCCATCCCATTTCCTATTTATCCTGTAAATAGCATATATTTGTTTGCATGTGATCTTCCCAGTTCAACTAAGGGCAGAGACCATCTTTTACCTCTTTCTATATCCCAGCTCTTATCACAACATCTGTTATATAGCACATGTTTAATAAATGTTTGTTGATAATTATTCCCATAATTTGTTGTTTTTTCTTATTTGTTGTGCATAAGGTGAAACCTCAAAATTGTTTTGATTTCCATTTCTCTTATTATTAGTGATTTGGAGCATTCTTCTACATGATTACTAATAGTTTGCAATTTTTATTTCGAGAACTTTTTTCCTAAGCTTTGACAACTATTATCTATTTCGGAATGGTTTTTGTTTGAAGTTGCCCTCTCATTGTATTTCCCAACCAGTTTTCCACTTTGACTTTTGACATACTTTTTATTTGTACCCAGTCCATTTGTTTCCTTGCTGTCTGCTACTTCACTCTTGTATTATGACCTGCCATTTATCCTTGGGCCTTTGCATCCTGCCTGCTGTGAGACCTCAAAGAGCGCCATGAAAGGTCATGACTCCCGCCGTGTCTCCCCTTCCCTTCCCCAGCACAGGTCCTATTCCCCTGGTCAGTTGTTACCTCTTCCTCTGTTTGTAAGATTTCTGTGTCTGTATCTGTACCTAATGGCAGTGCTACTTCCTTTATAAGTCCTGTAAGGGAGAAAATGGAATCTTTTTATCATATTCTCTCCCCTGGGGCTGAAATCACTGTTTTGGCAGTTGGGTTTTTGACAAGGACACTGACCAAGCTAAACACTTAAAAGATTTCCTAATCTCTACCTTTTCTCCTGACTTCCAAACAGTTGGCTTTAATTGAACCCTGATATCTTCTATTTTCAGTTCAAAATCAAGGTCATAAAGTTGGCCAAAAAGCAGCACTAGAAATCTGGTACTCCTGATGGTAATCCCTAATATTAGGGCAAAGGCTATCTGTTCTCTCTTCTGTTTTTTATTACCTACTAGGTTCAGGGAATCTTCTGTGTTATCATATACTGCTAGCAACTATGGAAGTCCAAGACTTACAGATAAGAGTTTAGAGTTCAGGACCCTGACTGGAGACCGGCAGAGGTTCTGGTATCATGTTGAGGTCCTGATTCAGAGTCATCTTTTTGAGGTTTTACAACTCCAAGTAGTATCCCTTTTAAGTGTCTGGGGATTACTGGTTCCCCTACAGCATTTAGGCAAATTGCCTGGGGAAGTGGGGGAGAGTCGAACTCCACATAGCTTATGTCAAGAGGAAAACCCAGCAAAAATGAGGAATTTTGAAATTCCTTAAAGCGTTCCCTATCGCAGTTCAAATTCAGGAACGTTTGGCAACTGTAGTATATAAATTCATGTTTCAACATGAAGCTTTAAACTAAATGCAAATTTTAATAATCTGAGCCTTTAGCAACCAGAATATTTTCTGCTATCTAAAAAAAAAAACTTTCCATGCTAAATACATACACATACATATATACATACATAAATATACATATACATGCATGCATGCATACATACATGTAATGAAATTTCTTAGGGAGATTGAATAGGGAGCAGGAAAAAAGTGTTAGGAGAAAGAAGGGAACAAAACATTTTCTGGAAGTATTCTTTTTGTACTTTGTAGTTTTTCTGTTTAATTAGATTGCATTACTTTTTGGAAGGCCCTAAAGGTGCTTGGGGATGTATGAAATTTAGACACAGCTCCCCAAAGGTTACATCTGAGGATAAGTATTCTTAATAAAGGTGAAGTTCTTTGAACTCCTTAGAAGAGAAGGATTGTATAAATTCAAGATACCATCCCCATTTGGGGCATATTTGCATATCTGCATAGAAAAGTCACAATCTTGTTTTTTCCTTATCCAATTAATTTTTTATATGGATTACTGGCAGTGGAAGATTTTAAAACATTCTGTTTCACTAAGTTTGCTACAGAACAGAAAATAAAACACCAAGCAATTTAACTAGAAAGAGTATCAAAGGAAATGAAACCACATTTGCAATTACCTAAAAAGGAATCTGTTCAACAATTTGCTTCTTTCATACAAGTTTCATTTTACCTTCTCCAATTAACAGCGTACCATTTTCAGTCCAGAAATTAAAAATTGTAAATCTCTGATTATATTTATCTTGTTAAATTGGATTTCAGTATTAAAATCACCAGGCTTTCCATATAAAGTAAAAATGTCATATCCTTGAGTCTTCTCTACATAGTGATTATATTTTAGCAGTCTTATCACTAATTAATATTTTCTGAATGCCCAAAAATATTCTGGTCACTATCTAGTATATACAGAAGTTGGGATCCTTGATTTCTAGTTGCTCAATTACCAAGTTTGTATGTCTTAATCCTAAAACTGCATTAGTATTTTTTTAAGCAAGTATGAATGTGATTCATAGTATAAAGAAGGCTCTTTAATTGTGACCATCCTCTTTTTTTCCTCCACCATCCAAAGGCCCTTTTTCTACTCAACCCTTACCTTCTGCTTTCCTTCTTTGATTGCTTTCAGGATATAAGCCCGGAATCATATGCCACTTAAGGACAACGGCCCTTACACTTTTTCTTTGTATGCTTTGGACATAGTCATTAGATCATCGGCTATTAACTTTTTTGTTGAATTGAATTATCCTCCTATGTCAGTGTTGGACTGCTAGGTGGTGCCATAATGCAAAGAACGCCAGCTCTAGAGTCAGAAGGACATACTCCAGAGTTCAAATCTGTCCTCAGGCAGTTACTAGCTGTATGAGGGCAAGTCACTTAACCTTATTTGTCTCAGTTTCCACATCTGTGAAATGAGCTGGAGAAGGAAATGCAAACCACTCCAGTATCTTTGCCCAAAAAATTCCAAATGGAGTTATGAAGAGTTAGACATAAGTGAATAACAATTACAGCAGCAACCTATAGCAGTGAAAGATTTAAATAAGACATGCCAGAGAAGGGACTCCAACTCTAGTTTTCTCTTACGTTCTTATAAACACTTCCTTTTAAACCTAGTTACCATCTCCCAGTTCATTAATTGACTATACTGCCCAAGGCACCAACCAAGCAGAGGGTTTTGGAGAGGGAAGGAATGGTATAAATACTAGTCTAATTAATCTGATTCTCCCTTTTACAGATAGAGTTAATGAGTTTCTATAAATACAGATTTGGACACAGAGGACAGATCACTGGAAATATTTTATCTTATGGAGGCAGATAAGTGACATAGTGGATGGAGTGCTACACTTTAGTCAGGAAGGCCCAAGTTTAAATCCTACCTCACACATTTACTAGTTTTGTAACGGTGGGCAAATCACTTCCCTTTTCTCAGCTTGTTTCCTCATCTGTAAAGTGGATTTAACACTAACACTTAGACTAAAGCAGAAAGGATAATAATAACAGCAAATTTATAATACCTAAATATTTGTAAAGTTCTATATACATGTATGTACAAGCATATACACATGTGTATAAGTATACGTATGTGTATATGTAAAATCCACATGTGAATTTATATATGAATACATACATCTATGTATACGTTGCATATATGTACTTGTGTATATAGCTATATATCACTTTTCATTAAATTCAGGAACTATCTCAGAACTTATTAATGAGCAACATTCAAAAATATGTTAGTTCTTGGGTCAAATTAAGCAAAATATTGTAGCTTCAGATTGAGAATAATCTGAAGAAGTATTGTTATTTTAAAGAGTTGTTAGAGTTATATTCAGAGGGACGAAGAAAAATTTATATGTTCCAGTTAATTTTTCTTAGGTCACAAAGGTTTGAAACTCTGAAATGTATGTATAGGACCTATCACGTCAAATTCTTATTTGTCAATCTTTTTCCACCTGGGGCCATATAGTTTAAAAATGTTGTTAAGCATTTGCAGAAGCACATCACAATAAACTGAAATGATTAACAGATATTTTTGGCATTTTTCTCTCTTATTTTACTTTATTTTTTATCAATTACATGTAAAAATGTAATATTCACTTTTAAAAGCAATTTGAGTTTCTAATTCTCTCCCTTCATCTTTTTCTCCTGTAATCTTCTGGAGAAGACAAGCTGTTTGATATAGATTATACATGTGAAGTCATGCAAAATATATTTCCATATTTGCCATGTTGCAAAAGAAAACACAGAACAGAAACAGACAGACATGAAAAATAAAGTTTTAAAATATGCTTCAATCTGCATTCAGACTCCACCAGTTTTTTCTCTGGACATGGATAGCATTTTTCATTAAAAATACTTCAGAATTGTCTTGGATCACTATATTAGTGAGAATAGCTAAATCATTCACAATTCTTCATCATACAGCATTGCTTTTGCTGTGTACATACTCTCCTGCTTCTGCTCACTTCACATCAGTTCATATAAATCTTCCCAGGTTTTCCTGCTAGTCATTTCTTCTTGCACCATAGTATTCCATCACAATCATATATGAATGCAACTTGTTAATTATTCCTCAATTGATGAGTATCCCCCCTCAATCTTCAATTCTTTGCCACCACAGAAAGAATTGTTATAAATATTTTTGTACGTAGGGCTCCTTTTCCTTTTTCTTTGGTCTCTTTGGGATACAATTCTAGTAGCAATATTGCTAGGTCAAAGAGTATGAACAGTTTTATAACACTTTTCAGAGGTTCCAAATTGCTCTCCAGAATGATTGGATCAGTTCCCAATTCCACCAATAGTGCATTAATGTCCCTATTTTTCCATATCCCCTCCAATATTTATCATTTTCCTTTTCTGTCATATTAGTCAATCTGAAAGGTGGTACCTTAGATTGTTTTAATCTACATTTCTCTAACCATAGTGATTTTGAACATTTTTTCATATGACACTAAATAGCTTTGATTTCTTCTCATATCCTTTGATATGGGAAATGACTTGTATTCTGATAAATTTGACTCAGTTCTCTATATATTTGAGAAATGGGGCTTTTATCAGAGAAACTTGCTATAAATTTGTTTCCCAGTTTCCTATTTTCCTTCTAATTTTGGCAGCATTGGTTTTGTTTGTGCAAAACCTTTTTAATTTAATATAATCAAAATATCCATTATACATCCCCTAATATTTTCTGTGTCTTGGTTGGTCATAAATTCTTCCATTATCCGTAGATCTGACAAGTAAAATTTTCCATGATTCTTACTTTGCTTTTGGTATTATGTCTAAGTCATATACTGATTTTGACCTGATCTTGGTGTATGGTGTGAGATGCTGGTCAATATCTAATTTCTGCTTTCCAGTTTTCCAAGCAACTTTTGTCAAATAGTGAGTTTTTCTTAGGGACTTCATTGATGGTTTATTTCATTTCTTTTTCTAAGATAACGGTTATTCACATATCCTATTTCCTCTTCTGTTAATCTGGCAATTTATATTTTTGAGAATATTTACCTATTTCATTTAGATTGTCAGATTTATTGGGCAAAATACCTCCTATGAATTTATTTTCATTGATGGTGAATTTAGTCTTCACTTTTAATACTGGAAATTTGGTTTTCTTCTTTTTTTAAATCAAATTCACCAAATGCTCTTAGTTTTATTTATTAGTTAAATTATTTCAATTTTATTAATCTCTCCTTTGATTTTCAGGCTTTTTAATTTGGTGTTTAATTGGGGGTTTCTAATTTGTTCTTTTTCTAGTTTTTTTACTTACATGCCCAATTAATTCACCTATTCTTTCTCTATTTTATTGATGTAAGTATTAGGAGATAATAATTTTCCCCTAAGTACTGCTTTGATTGTATCCCATAATTTTTTGTGTGTTGTCTTGTTGTTGTCCTTCTGTTTAATGAAACTATTTATTGTTTCTATGATTTGTTCATTGTTTCCTGTAAACAACACATTGTTCAGTTCTGGTTTTAATCCATTTTGGTATCCACTTCTGTTTCATGGATGAGTTCCTCCCCTGTTGTGATTACTGTGTATTTTCCTCCACTCTATTTTTGCTTTGTTTAGCCACCTTAATCTCTCCGTTTTTTACCCTGCACCTCTTCCAAAGTCTGTTTGATTTCTGACTCCTGCTTCCCTTAATTTGCCCTTTCTTCTTTCTGTCAGTCCTCTACTTTGCTCTTATCCTCTTCCTTTCCTAATTCCTTGTAGGATAATAGAGATTTCTATTCCTAACTGAATGTGTATTTTTTTTCCCCTTTTGAACTAATTCTGAGGACGATAAGGTTAAAAGATTGCCCACCACCCCATCCCATCGCCCCTGTAAAAGTTCTTTCCTTTGTTCCTCTTTTATATGAGATACCTTCCCTCATTCTACTTCTCCCTTATTCCTTCTCCCAGTGCATATAGAAGTACCATTTTTCCATAGAGAAAAGTAAACAGTTTAACCTTTTTGAATCTCTTATGATTTCTCTTTCTTCTTTACCTTTTTATACTTTTTACTTGTTGGCAATTTTTAAAATTTTATATTGATTACACCACTAACTCAACCTGACTACAACATATTCTCTCCTAAATTTGTCATAAAATCTTAAACGGATACATGAAAAGAGAAGGTCAAAGCATAATGTAATACAGGAATAGTCAAATTACAGTTCAGGAAATCTGTGACAAAGAAATGTAGACATAAAATATAGGAGTTCTGATATATCTCAGTAGAATTGAATGAAATGAGGCTCCAAACCAGATTGTATGCAAAAGTAATTCCTATATAAACAATTTTCTCATTACTGTGCCCCTTTTGGCATGATCAGAGGTTATAGCTTAAAGTACCTTCTATTTAGAATTATTCAGTTCAACAAATAATTATGTCCAATGCTTTGAAGTCATTTATCTTTGTATTTTCTTCAACACCTAAAATATAGTCCCTGCCCTCATGTAGTTTAGGAATGTGTTTTAATGAGAGAAATAAGGTGTGTATACAAATAATTGTAGTTCAAATTAGGGCATGATTTGTGAATGCGAGATACAAAGCACTTACTGTGACTGGGGGGTAGGAGGGAGATAAGATCTTGATAAGAATCAGGTGAGGCTTCTTTAGAGTTAGATAGTTAAGGGAGAGAATTCTAGACGTAGAGAATGTAAGCTCCCTGAAGGAAAGAACAATCTCATTTTTGCTTTTGTGTCTCTAGAGCCTCCCATAGTGTCTGAGTAGTAAATGTTGCATTATTTTCAGAATTGAACTAGGAAATCATGTTAATTGAAATGGTAAGTGGTTCATTGGCTAGAGCATAAGGGTAAATGAAGGGGATTTAGTGTAAAATAAATATGACAGGCTTGTATTCCAGTCTAAGAAGATTTTACTTTATTCCTTAGAATAAAACCAATGGAACTTTGATCGTAGATTAACAGATTTAATAGAGTTCATCTAATCCAGCTTCATAATTTTACAGGTGAGGAAAAGGACCCAGAGAGAATAAGGGTTTTAATAATCCTGCCCAACAGAGGCAGGATTTAAACCCAGGTTTTCGGATCCAAACCCACACTGTCTCAGTGAAAGGTTTTGAACAGTAGAGCCATTATGAATGACATTTTATTCTTTTGGTTAGAGGAAAAGTATATGAAGTTAAGAAGTGAAATTATTTTTTAAAAATTAAAAATTTAGAGGGCTAAAAAAGGGCAGACATCCTTTCTTATTTATTTCTTACAGATTCCTCTGGTCCCTCAATGTTCCTCATACTGTAACATCACTGAATCTATTGAAAGGATATTCAACCTCTTTCACAAATTCACCAAGTATGTATGCTTCTCAAGTCAGAAATAGATTCTAAGTAGGGAAGAAGCTCAGGTATGGAAAATTAAGAAGGAGGAAAATTATCGATTTAGTTATGGCTAATAATATCAAGAATATTTGGTAGAAATAAATCAAGTTTAGACTATGATTATGTGTCCCATTAATCTAAATGTTTGGCTCATTGGGGGAAAAAAGACAAGCTAATATATAAACCAAATAACTGGCTAATTGGTTAAATTTCTCACTTTTTCTAAACTGTTATTTGCGTGTTACATAAATACAACCTGTGATGAAAACTGAAAAATTATGAATGGTAATAGTAAAGCAAATGTTAGATGGGGAAGCGAAGAAGCTATTTCAGAACTTGTCCCTGGGTTGTATAACCTTTTTTTCATGCCTACTTTCTATGATCACCATGACTGTAGAATTCACCAAGCTAAAGAGACTGAAAATCAATTTTCAATTTACAAGCTTACCAACTAGATTATTAAACTAATCTGGTCATAAACTATTTGATCATTTATTTCTAAATTAAGATTCTTTACAATCAATTATATGCAAAATTCATCTTTAATGGTTTATAAAATTAGGTTTGAGAGAATTTAGGTAACAGAACTGTGGAACTAATATTTTTATTTAGCCTAGGGCTCTTTGGTATGGGGCAAGGGCATGATTCCTCTTTTTCCTTTGTCTGAGGTACATGTAAACTTTATGTAGCACCTTCATTGGTGAGGAAGAGTGGAGATCTGGTCAGTCTGTCATTAACAAAAGATAAAGACATTTTGCCAATTTTTGAAAGCCCTGTTTCTACCTCCAACATTCCCTAACAGTAATAGAAACTACTGAGCCCCCTGTTGTATCCCTTTTCATGTGCCAGCCTCTTCTTTTTCCAGCTCTGAGATCCAATGTAAGTATTTCCTAGTGAAAGTTATTACTACTATACTAAAAAATATTTCACAGATGGCAGATAATCCAGATTTTTAAAACATTATGTATTCAGACATAAAGTCTGAATTACAAAGTATTTCATGACATAAATAGCAGGGAAATAACAGGTAAGGTAATCAAGTAACACAATGGTAATCCTTTGGGTGTAATTTTGTTTTTAAAGAAAATTTTATTTGTCTACAATGCTAATATGCATGACTTTCAGGTATCTTGGTATCATAGAGAAAGTACTAGCCAGGAGAGACCTGGATTCAGATTCTAACAGGGTAGATGTGATCATTAACCAGTCATTTAAAGTCTTTGGACTTTGGCTTACTCATCTGCAAAAAAAGAGCTAATAACTGCAGTATTTACAAAAAAGAGTGGAGAACAAATAAGATATTGATTGTAAAGTGCTTCATAAATATTAAAGTATTTTATAAATGCTAGCTATTATTATTGTATAGTGCAAAAATAGATGTAATATATATCTTTTTTCTACTCAATTAACTGATTAAGTCTGAGGAGTCTATAGTCATAGATTCAGGTGTTTTGGGAACATTTTATTTTTCCAAGGTTTACAACCTCAAACTTAACTTAGTTATCACCTTATAAGAACACACAGCAGGAACTAGGAGAAAAACTTGTGGAGAGTTCAGTGCAAATCCAACACTTCTTAGAAAACAAAGAAAATATGTGGATCATGAAAGGAGTTGGTCAGTAACACAGTTTTCTTATATGATGAAGAATATGTTATGGCATCACTGTTCTATCAACATTCAGCCCTCCAAATGATGGAAAATAACTTAAAAATCAAACTAACCTGATTTCTTAATCTAATCAAGGAGTTTTTGAATGTCATGAAATATTTTGTAATTCAGACTTTATGTCTGAATACATAATGTTTTAAAAATCTGGATTGTCTGCCATCTGTGAAATATTTTTTAGTATAGTAGTTATAACTTTCACTAGGAAATACTTGCATTGGCTCTCAGAGCTGGAAAAAGAAGAGACTGGCACATGAAAAGGGATACAACAGGGGGCTCAGTAGTTTCTATTACTACTAGGGAGCTCAAAAGTCAAATTTGGATGTCCTGTTAAAGGAAGGAATCAGGGATAGAATATGTTTCCCTCACAGTTATTTAAACAATTTCATGAATAGTGGATTCGAATGCCAGCCAAACATTTCACATGGATTAAAGGTATAGGGGCTTCTCTTTTTTGGAGTATTGTATTGTTGTCTTAGAGTATGTGGTTAACATTTAACTAAAAAATCTAAAAGACTAGAGAAATCTGATAGCAACATTCACCTTGAGCAAACTGGTTTTCAGAAGGGACAATTAAAAAGTCATGTCATAAGTCTTTTAGTGCATATAAGAAAGTAAACAAGGTCCAACTAAGCATATAGTACAGTGGAAAAAATACTAGAGAGAATATTGGTTCAAATCTGGCCTCTGCCATTTACTGTTTGTGTGGCCTTGGGCAAATTACTTAACCTCTTCAGGTCTCAGTTCCTTCAAATGTAAAATGGGGAAGTAGACTTTGTCCTTAAAGATCCCTTCTAGTTCTAAGTCTATGATTCTGTGGTCTCTATACCCATTTGTAGAACTTGTTCAACCTTTTATTTGGTCAACAGAAACTACCTCGTCAAAAATTAGCTAGTGCCAAGATTAATTTTCTTTTTGCATTTAATTTTATTTTGTCTTTTTCATAGTTACGTATGAAGAAAAATTTTTAACATTCATTTTTTAAAAAAATTTTGATTTCCATATTTTTTCCTCTCTCCCTCCCTTTCCTGCTTGAGAAGGCAAACAATTTGATATAGATTAAATGTGAAGTCATGCAAAACATTTCCATATTACATATGTTGCAAAAGAAAAATCAGAATGAAAAAGGAAAAAGAATAATCAATCTGTATTCATATTTCATCAGTTCTTCCTTTGGGGATAGGTAGCATTTTTCATCATGAGTCGTTTAGAATTACCTTGAATTGTTGAGATTAGCTAAGTCATTCGTGCTTTATCCTCATACTGAATTTCTGTTATTATGTACAATGTTTTCTTGGTTCTGCGTATTTCACTTTGCATCGATACATGTAACACACTAGAAGTTAATGCACTAGTAGTCCATCCCAATCATACACAACCACAGTCTTTTCAGTTATTCTTCAGCTGATGAGCATCTCCTCAATTTCCAATTCTTTGTTACCACAAAAAGAGCGGCTATAAATAATTTTGTACATATAGATCCTTTTCCTTTTTGAAAAATCTCTTTGGGATATAGACCTACTAACGGTATTGTTGGGTCAAAGAGTATGTGCAGTTTTATAATGCTTTCCAGGGGTTCCAAGTTGCTTTCTAGAATGGTTGGATCAGTTCACAATTCTACTAATAGTGCATTAGTGTCCCTATTTTTCCATATTTCATCCAACATTTATCATTTTCCTTTGCTGTCATATTAATCGATCTGATAGGTGTGAGGCAGTACTTCAGAGTTGATTTAATCTGTGTTTATTCACAGTGGTTTAGAGCATTTTTTCATATGACTATAAATAGCTTTGGTTTCTTCTGAAAACTATCATCTCCTCTGATCAACTGGGGAATGACTCATATTCTTATAGATTTGACTTAGTTCTCTATCTGTATGAGAAATGAGGCCTTTATCAGAGAAACTTACTATAAATTTATAGTCTTTTCCCAGTTTCCTGCTTTTTTCTTAATCTTGTATGCATCGGTTTTGTTTGTGTAAACTCTTTTTAATTTAATATGGTCAAAATTATCCATTTTACATCCACCAACATTATTTTTTTAAAAAAAAATCTCCATGCTTGTGATTGTATAGGTTGAAGGATAATCACTTGCAATTCTGTAACTTACAATCTTAGGGAAGTTACTTTGTGGCACTGAAAATTGAAGTGATTTGCCTTTAACCCACATAGCAAGTGTGACTTGAACCCAAAATCTCCCTTACTCCAAGACTCACTTTTTGCTATAGCCATAAATATGTCTTGTTTCTACTTTACCAGGGTAAACCTCAGAATTTCTTTTTCTTTGATGGAGGCCCTTGATATTAATGGGCAGCTTTCTCATCCCCAACACACATATATCTTTTGTATTTACTGTGTTTATCTTTTGTATTTACATATCTGTATACATCTTGTTTCTGCCCTAATTTAATATAAACTCCTTGAGGGCAGGAACTGTTTTTTTTTGTTTTGTTTTTGTCTTTGTAACCTCCTCACCTAGCACATAGAAAGCATTTATCAAATATTTGTTTAGTGACTGAATAAAAGGTAGTATAGTATTAGAACTTCAGCTCTAGAATATATTTTAAAATCCATCTTGACTGAGGGATAAAACCAGGGTATCTCTTGCACACTGAAGACATAAAATATATTTATATTGCTCCGTAACTCTTCCTTAGTAAATCAATGGTTCCTTTTTTACAGGCTGGTGATACAGAACTAGAATGATACATAAAATACAACTTGAGAAGTCCTGAAGTACTTTTGCCAAAAGTTAATTAATGGGAAGCACACTGGTTAGGGATTCAAGAGATAATAGTATTGAAAAAATACGTATAAATATATATGCCCCCAGGGTTATTCCTAGAACCCTGAGAGCAAACACTGCCCTGGGAACTCATACTGTGTGTGTAAGTGCGAATTGGGAGAGTAACACAGAGGGAGGGTCACATTCACATTTACCTGTTAATTACTTGCTGATTGACCTATGAGAATGTTCACTCCTTGAAAATCTTAATTGTTTTTCCCCTTTCTTTGTATCCCAAGGGCTTAGGAAAATATTTGCCATGTCATAAATAGTGTCTTGAAAATCTCTTAAACTCGTAGTTGTGTTCACCCGTCTCCCGCATTATTCTGTCCTGCCAACTAGTTCCTCTCTACACAAATATACACATACAGCTATCTTATCTTGCCAGATTAGAGAATCAGGCAAATATTGGACTCTTTTTGATTAGAGAATGTTTTTTGTGGCCATATCAAATAACTAAAGAAAACAAAACTTTTCCATGACAAATGTCATATCCAAATTGTGTTATAAACCAGGTTTATATGTAGCATATATGGTTTTAGTAGAGAATATTTCAAGCAAACATCAAGCAGTAGGACTAGATTTTCAATTAAAATGTCCACTAGACTGTTTACTCTGGATTAAGTCGCCCAATCTGTGGTAAAGCATCCCGAGTTTGTATTGGTCTGATCAGCCACAGTCGTACACGTTGAAACTTCACTTTATCATGGTGGTCATTTTGGTCCTCTTTGACAACGAAGGACAACAACCAACTCAAGTTTTTCTAAAAATTGTTTCTGGAGAGTGTGTGTGCATGTGTATGTACGTGTTTGTGTGTGTGTATGTGTGTTTGCATGTGTTTGCATGCTTCTATAGAGAGATCAGTGAAATGTCAGTTTAAAACCAAGAAGTACATTTTTTGGTGCCCAGGAACACCTCACTTATACTATCCTCTACTAGTAAATGAAGTAGGTTTCTGATGCCATTTTCTTGTAATAACACTATTAAGACTTTTAGGTTAGCATCGGTTTAAAACAGAGGGTTTACATAGATCTACATAGGACATTGCTGGTGAATTTATAATTTGAATGTTGTCAAAGGAGTCAGGTTAAATTGCCTCTTCAGTTTTCAGTTTTTCTCAACCATATACCGTACGTAAGAGTGAGATCATTGAGCAATTAAGATAATGTAATAGTTCTTCATAATTTTAGATAGCAGCCAATCCTAGAAATATCTTTAGTTCACAAAATACTTTGGATATGGCCCACTGACAAGTGGTTCTTTCTTCTCTGTGTCTGTGTTAGTATTCCTTCTCATTTCTTCACATTTCAGTTAAACCTTCTCCCAGAAGCCTTTCCCAATTCCCCCTTAATTCTAGTGCCTTCACACAGAGGTTATCTCCAGTTTATTCTGCATATAGCTTGTTTTTACATAATTGTTTGTATGTTTTCCCACCCACTCCACTGTAAGCTCCTTAAAGGAGGGTCTGTATTTTGTCTTTCTTTGCATATCCAGCACAGTGCCTGATTCATAGGAGGTGTTTAATAAATGTTCATTCATCCATATACTTGACAGACACTCTGCAGAGCATTTGTACTTGGATAGCTTCAGACATTTTCCAATTTATCTTAATATTTTCAGGAGCCATTTTGCATAGTCTTTCAAGTCTTTTGAGATGATAACATTTGGTACCTCACAGTCACAAAGTGGTTCATTTGATCTGTCCATTTTCCCACCAATCTCTGTAAGTCATGAAAAACTGGCAGTTGTGCCCAAGTTTCCTTGGATTACATGTTCAACTTGGTTCTGACATGATGAAGACTCTCTTTTTACCTTCCTCTGCTGTAGTAATCCTGTTTTCTACTTTAATTTTTTTAAATGAATGAACATCTACCTTCTCTATCTCCCATCTGCCTCCCCATTGAAAAGAAAAAACAAACCAAAAACAGAAATCAAATATGTATAGTCAAGCCAAACAGATTTCCATTTTCATGTCTCAATCTATACCAAGTCAGAGTCTCACTCTTTGCTACCTCAAAAAAAAGAACTATAAATATTTTTGTATATCCTTAGAGTTTGTTTTCCTTAGGACTAATTCCCCTGTCTTCCCTCTAATTCCCTGCTTTCCCTTCTCCCATTTCTCCTCCTATTTCTCTGTTGAATGAAATGAATTTCTGTACGCAAGTGTGTGTGTGTGTGTGTGTGTGTGTGTGTGTGTGTATTGCCACTTCTGACCAGTTCAGATAAAAAGGAAGTTCAAATGTTTCCCTATCCACACCCCTCTTCCTTGTTTCTATAGAATAGAAAGAGAAGGAAAGAGAAATAACACTGAGTAGTGAGGGGAAAGGAAAAGCAAGGTTAGACAAAATTATCTCAACATGATCAGGACGTGGAAGTAGATAACTAAATTTTAATTTTGAGGTTTCAGGAGGTCACCAGCAGAGTCTCTTTTCTTTTTGCCCTTTAGGGGCAAAAATAAATTATTAGAAAATAAATCTGGACCGTTTTCTTCTAAGATTTCCTAAAATATGATGTCTAGGGTTTTTTGTCATCATTTTCAGGTAGTCTAATAGTTTTTGTTTCTTTTTCTCCTCCATCTGTTTTCCATGTTAGTTATTTTTGCTGTGAGATATCTTATATTTTCTTCTATTTTTAGTCTTTAGCCTTTGTTTTAATATTTTTTATTATCTCATCTGTTTGATTGCTATAATTTTCAGAAATTTGTTGTCTGAGCAGGAGGTTTTTGTGCCAAGGTGTTAATCCCTTTTCTAATTCTTACTTCCATAGCTTTCATTTATTTTCTTTTTTTCTTTTAGTTCTCTCACTTCATTTATAACAATACTTTTAACTCTTTAAAAAAAACAATTCATGCTTTATCTCTTCTACAAATTCTAGTTGAATTTGTGCCTGGGCTGTGTTTTTATTTGAAAGTTGCTCATCAATATTCTGGAGTCTTTTTCCTTTTCTAAGATTGTGTCTTGAGTCACCATAATAGGTTTTTATTCACCATAGTAGCTCTCATAATAACTGATTTTTATAGATATTCCTTTTTCAAAAAATTTGCTTATTCTCCCAACCTACTTTCTTACTTCTAACTTTATGTAATGGCCAGGTTTTGCACTTCTGGAGGAAAAGCCTGGACTGATTCTATTGCTGCTTTCCTTGGAATACAGAGTAAGAGAACAGTAGACTTCCCTGTGGCCTATGATTCCTGCCCTGGTTATTCCCGTGCAAACTTCAGACTGGCTAGAACCTGGAACTGAAAGCAGGATCGGAGCCATACCTCTACTATTGCTTGCCTCTAAACTAAAAAACCCACTGAAATGGTGACAAGTTGGACAATGAATACAATACCTCCTAAAATAATCTTCTTAAAGTACAGCTTTGGTTATATCAGTCTCCTGTGAGAGTGGCTCCTATTACTTCTAAGATAAATCACCCCTTCCTACAGGTGATTACATATTATTCCTTCCTCACACACTCTCTACTCGAGCCAAACTGCTCCTCAAGCACAATATGCACTCTCATCTCCATGCCTCTGAACAGGCTCTCTACATGCCTAAAATGCCCTTTCTCTAGCCTCCTGCCTTTGTAAACTTCCAAAGCTGAGTTTAAATGCTACTTACAAAAAAGCTTTTCATTAACTAAGATCTAACCTACTTATTAAAACCCTTCACTACCTCACGTCCCACTGAAATTACTTTGTATAGTTTTTTGGTGTGGACCTGTGACTTCACTGGGGTAGGGAATTCCTAGTGAGGAAACTCTTAAGAGATTTAAGAGCCTAGGTAGAACCTGAATCCAGGTTCGAGGACTTGAGGATAGCTTTCTAGACACTATAGCATGCTGCCTTTTTTATACATATTTTACATTTACTCATCTGTGTAAATGTTAAAATGTTACTTTCCTCCCAGGATATTGCAAACTCCTCGAAGGCAAGTGATATTTCATTTTATATTTGTATTACCATGGCTAAGACAATACTTGATACTTTCTAGGCACTTAAATTCTTGTTTCATTGGATTGAGTTGGAGTAGATTTTAAATGTTAGTTTGACCCTAACTTCTGCCAAACTACTTTCCAATTTTCCTTGTAGTTCTTATCATATAAGGTTTCTTTCCCACCCACTCTCATGTTTATTGAATAATGTTTGTTCTTAATTGCTTCCAATTTGTATTTGCATATGCTATTTTACTGATTGGCTTTTTAATTTTTCAGTGAATATTAAAGTTTTGTTGATTATAGATTTGTAATGTAGTTGGAAGTCAGGTAAATTGTATGACTACATTCCTATTTTTAAATTTTTTTCCCTTGAAACTCAATTTTTTGTTTCTTCAATAAAAGAATTTCATAATTATTTTGTCTACGTTTATAATCCATCCCTCATTCTATTATTGTACCTTAATTTAACTCTATTATCTTTATAGTTAGTATTTTATAATTATGGTGGAATTATAATAATGGGGGCATCCTGGCTTTACTGTGTTAATTCTGAGAAAACTTTCAGTGTTTTTACTTTTCAAGTAATAACTCATTTTGGTCATCTTAAGGATAGGGTGCTTTGTGTCTTTTTATAGTTCTTGTTATAAATGAATATTTTGTCAAAACCTTTTTGAATGTCTGTTGAAATAGTTGATTTATTTTTGGGTTTGATGTTTATATAATTAGATATTCTAATTTTCTTTCCATTTATAAACAATCCTTCTGTCCCCAGCATGACCCAAATGTGGTCATAGTGAATTATTTTCTGGATTGCTATTGTCTCTGATGTAAATTTTTGCATCAGTTTTCATTGATGCAATTTGGTGAAACTGGTCTGTATGTCCTTTTCTCTTCTTTCTCACTTCCTAATTTGGGAATCATGACCATAGTTACACATTAAAAAGGTGGTAGAGAGCCATGTTTCTCTATTCTTGAGAAGAATTTTTGTAGAATAGACATTAATTTCTTTTTAAAGCTTTGGTAGAATGTACTTGTAAGTCCATGTAGACTAAGGAATTTTGTCTTTAACCATTCATTTATAGTTTGCTTCATTTAGCACATTTTAGGAAAAACATTGCAAGGTGGAAAGTGTCCCGAGGACAGCCAGAATGATGCAGGGCCTTAAGTACAAACCCTATGAGGACAGGTTAAACAACCTGGGAATTTTCAGCCTGGAGATGAGAAGACTCAGAAAGGGGATATAATAGTTACATTCAAGAATATGAAGAGCTGTCCTGTGGAAGAGGGATTAGACTTCATAATCTGTTTGACCCGAGTAAAGTTAAAAAGTTGATTCAAGCTTGATGTTAGGAAAAAATTTCCTAACAATTGGAACTACTTAACAGAGAAAAGTACTGTTTTGGGTAATAGTTGGTCCTCCCACATTAGACTGAATTTTTTTTCAGGCAGAGCTGAATTGCTACTTATCTGGAATGTTGAAGTGGTGTACTTTTTGGGGTATGGATTGGGTTACTTCAAATTTTCTGATTTCTTTTTTCTTAGATTAGGTTATTTCTGATCTCTATTTCTTTTTTTTTTTTTTGTGAATTTAGTCATTTTATTTGTGTAAGTGAAAGGCAGTAGACATAGTGAATAGAAAGCTGACTTTGAAATCAGGGAGATCTAGAGTCCTGCCTGTGATATAAATTAGGTACATGACCATAAACAAATCTTTTAGTGTTTCATGTCCTAGGTTACTCTATGACTGTGAATTTCAGGTCTGATACATTGTAGAAAATTCCTACTGGGAGCTCCCAACATCCATAGATCCAAGCAAATCAAAAACATAATTTTTATAGATATCCATTCACTTCTTTTGAATTCGCAGATTTGCTGGTATACAATAAATTGAATGTAGTAGTTTCTGGTAAGATTATTTATTCTCCTGTTCTTTTTGCATTTGGGTTATTTGATGTTCCTTTTATTTTAATTGGTTAACTTATCAATCTTAGCCCACCAGTTCTTAGTTTAGTTTATCAGATCTATATTCAAAATATTCAAATAGATCTGTGATTGTATTGATTCAGAAGTTCCCTCCAATGATGCCGATGTCCACTCTTTGCTCATGCTGTTCAACTTTTGTCCATGTTCCTCTATAAGTTTGCCCCGGGGGTCCACCCAATGTCATTGATGATCTTTCAGTAACCTAATAAGAACCAAGATAATTTCTATGCCTTTGGTATCCACTTGTAATATGCCTCATAAATCATTTCCTCAATGCCTTTACAGTCATCACTTCTAGGATGGATTTCTTCTGTTTATACTTGAGCTAACCTAGATGATGTTTTTTTTACTTCTCAGTACAATTTCTACCTCCCCTATAGGTCTATACATAAATGCATGTGATATTGGGGTCCAAGTGCAGTCTCTGATGGAAAAAAATTGTTAAAATGATTTTTATACATCTTTTTCATGGTTCTGCTTGTTGTCCTTTCATTTTTGCTTTTTAGATGCTCCCAGTGTTCTTTTGTTTAGGTGGAGGTCTTATCAAACTTTCTGTAAACTGGATTTATCCTCCATTGTTTCCCTCTGATTTATGAGATGATGATATTCATAATAATCCATCACCTTTCCTGGTAAAATTTTACAAACAAATTTATATTCTAACCAATGCTGTCTTTAGCAAGCCCATCTTGCTTTCTATAGCGAACTAAGTCAGGTGTTTGCTAGCTAACATAGATTTGGGGCTCTTTTGATATTCTTGTTAAGGCAATTAGCTTATTTAAGTTTAGTGTCTATACAAAATTATAAAATTGGAGTAATTTCTGTTATACATTTCCCACTTTTTACTTGAGTTGTTTCAGTTTTGTACTATTTCCTTTTCTCATCATTTTTCTTGTAACTTTTTGCAGTTCTGATCAGAGTTCCTAAGTGTTTCAGAGTTGATTATCTTTACAATATTACTATTACTGTATACATTTTTCTTCAGATTTCTGCTCACTTCATTTTGCATCGCTTCATACAAGTCTTCCCAGATTTTTCTGAAACCACTCCCTTCATTATTTCTTATAACATGGTAGTATTCCATCACATTTCATTATATACCATGATTTGTTCAACTGTTCCCCCAGATTATGGTCTCTCTCCTCAGTTTCTAGTTCTTTGGCACAATAAAAAGAGTTACTATAAATATTTTTGTACATATGGGCCCTTTTCCTCTATCTTTGATATCTCTGGCATACAGACTTTGTAGGAATATCTCCAGGTCCAAGGGTATGATGAGTGTAATAACTTTGGGGGCTTCGTTCCAAATAGCTTTCCAGAATGATTGGACCAGTTCACAGACCCATCAGTAGTAAATTACTGTACCTGTTTTCCCAGATCCTCTCCAGCATTTGTTATTTTCTTTTTTTTCTTTTTTATGTCAACTTAGCCAGTCTGATCAGCATGAGGTGGCACCTCAGAGTTGTTTTAATTTGCATTTATTTACTCGTGATTTAGAATGTGTTTTCATTTGACTATTGATAGCTTTTATTTCTTCCTCTGAAAACTGCCTAGTCATATCCCTTGACCATTTATCATTTCAGAAATAGCTCTTACTCTTGTACATTTGACCCCACCCTTATATATTTTAGAAATGAGACCTTTATCAAAGCAATTATTCCCAACTATTCTGAATTTGATATTCTAAATATGATTTGTTTTATATATATATATTTATGTGCATGTCATATGAATGTTTGAGTCATGTCAGTGATTCTATTTTAAGTTGACAATTTTATCTTATGAAATAGCTTCTAACAATCTCAGAAATAATGGTAAATAAGGCAACATAAGAATAAACTTGGGCCAGAGTGGGGCAGATTCTCATTCTCAATCCAAAAGTCATCACTAGGAATCAGTGTGTTTGCATTCAGATTTTCTACCTAATTAATTTAAAAGTATATACTATATAAAAATGGAATTTTAATTTTATTAAAAATTATCATACAGTAAGAAAAAGATTAAAATATCTAACTAGTCTTTTAGAATAACTGTTGAACACATACTGGATAATTATTTTACTAACTAGAAAACAAGCATCACAATTAGCATTAGGCAATTTCTAAACAAATATTGAAATGTAATTCCGTGTGAAAAATGATCATTGATTCCCTAGACAGAAAGATTTCACAGAAACTGAGAAAAGTTCCCAGAATGCCTTCTATATTATCCACACAAAGAACTTCTACTAATCATTTGAAGAGATCAGCAACAGCACCATCTAATTCTTCTTTAAGGTAAAAAAAATTTCTTCATTGAAAAATGAGATGGACATGGTGAATTCAGAAGAAAACAATTCACTCAGTTCTTAGCAAATGTAGTTCTATCAGTACTAAAGTCCTATACTTTTAATGCCTCATCGTGGCAGGGAGGTGCCTACTCTTCTTAAAGTCTATACCAGTAGAGACCTGGTAGGCTTCCAAGTAAAAGCTTAATGATATCTTGCATGTCTTTTGTGCAAGAACCAGCCTAGAGAGATGTTCGCGATCAGATTAGCCGAAGGGTAATGACATTTCAGCCACATCAACTCTTAATGACCATCCACTTACTTGTGGAGGACTCCAGCTCCCTTGGTGGAGGGAATACACACACTGATGAAATCACAGATTCTTGAAGTACTTGAGGTTTTGCTTGGTTCCTATTGTTTGTTAATGACTGAAAAAAATTCAGAATCAATACTGAACGTTCACAGAATCTATTGCCACTTTCTGCTTTGTGAGGATGCAGTCAGCCTCCTTGATTTCCTCAGTTGTTTGGCTTCTGCACCACAAAAGAGCTCTGAAATACTCTTGCCTTCTCAGTACAATCTCAGTAAGGTTTTCAGCTCTGAACAACAGCAGAAGAGGCAAACCTAATCAAATGTGACTCAGACCAACTTCAGCACCAGCCTTTCCTTGCTGTTACTTCAGACTCTGAGCTTCATTTTTCCTATCTAAAATAAGGGGGCTGAAATGGATGATCTCCGAGATTCCCTTTTAGTTCTAAGTTGTGTTATTCTCCCTTTATTATCTCCTCATGGAGGATCATTCAATAGCCTAGCCTTGCTCCTCCCCACCATACGCATAAAGGGTAGTTCTAGTTACCTGCAGCTGAAAGTTGTAATTATTATTTTTATTTCTCAGTCACTTGAAGATAAACCAGTCTCTATGAAGCTCCAAGGAGAGCAGGTTAGTCAAATTCTAACACTTCTCTAAATAGGTGTTCTAATTACAAAAAAAATATGTGAGGATGTGTTTCAGGGGCCAGTTTCTTGTAAGCAGATAAAAATAAATATTCCTCTCTCTCTTTTTTTTCACTGATTAGATCCATTATGGTTCTGCGCAAAGAGAAAGGACCTCAGATGTGCATTTTCCAGACATTTTGAAGAGTGGCTTGTAAGAACAGTGGCATACTGATTTCATCCAAGTCCTCCTTTCAGGAATAATAACGTTTTCCTTCTAAAATAGTAACAATGAATGCAGTTCTTTGCCTTGGCATATTATGCTGTGGTATCATCCAAGCTGATACAATTCTATTTCCAGCTTACCACTAGTGTGGATCATTGAAAGAAACAGAATATAGCCAGGTCACCAGTCAAAACTGTGTAATGAGAATATTACTAGGAGTGGCTGGCTACTCTTTTTTTTGGTGTGTTACTGCTAGAAAAGGAATGTAATATTCCTATCTATGAATATGGGAGGCATACCTCTGATTATCCCATTGAGCTATACCAAGTGTGTGTAGGACTGAGCTGGGCAAAACAACCTGTTTGCACTGCGGATCTAGGAGAAGGCAGAGTGGGGGTGGGGGGGAAGAAGTAGTACACAGTTCTGATATAACAAAAAAATAACGAAAATATCAAATGCCCATGCTCTTAGGCCTTTTCCAAATTTAATGAGTATCTGAAGCTGTTGGAACTAAGAAGAGATGGGGACTTATATTATCCAGTGTTTTTATCACAGATTTGGATGAAGGCATGCACACTTGATAAGTTTGTCAGATTTGGAGATGACATGAAATTGGGAGGGATAGTTTAAGGCCCAGAGATGGGGGACCTGTGGCCTCAAGGCCCTTGGGTATAGCTTTTGACTGAGTCCAAGTTTTATAGAACAAATTCTTTTATTAAGGGGATTTGTTCTGTGAAGTTTGGATTCAGTCTAAAAGGGCCACACTCAAGGACCTAGAAGTCCACATGTAGCCTCAACTCTTCAGGTTCCCCACCCCTGAAAGCTGTAGGGATCAAGATCCTCCAAAGATCTCAAACAGAATAATAGGTGAATTTCACAGGAGATAAAGTTAAATTCTATAAATCGGTTCAAAGGTATCTTCATACATACAGTATGGAGATGTAATAGACAACCACTTGTGAAAAAGAGATCTGGGAATTTTATCAGATTTTATCAGCTTTCAGAGTCAAATGCTCAAAAAAGCATTTATTATGTGTCAGGCATTATACTAGGGATACAAAAATGAAAATGAAACAGTCCCTGCCCTCATTGGGCTTGAATTCTATTGAGGGAGACATGTACACATATAGGTTTATATTTGATACGTACAGAGCAGAATCAACAGCTAGAAGAATCAGGAAAGGCTTAATGGAGAATTGGTGCTTGAATTGAACTTTGAGGGAGACTAGGTAGTCTTGGAAGTGGAGGTCCGGAAGAGGATAGTCTGTACAAAAGCATGGCATCATGTATGGGGAATAATAAAAAGGCTAGTTCATCTACAGACTACAGAATGGATGAAGGTGAATATTGTGGAATAAGGCTGGAAAGGAAGATTGGCCCATGTTTTGAAAAGCTTTAAATAGCAAACCACAGGGGTTTATAACTGATCCCAGAAGTAATAGGAGCCCCTGAAGTGTAGTAAGTAAATAAGTGACAAAGTGATACCTATACTTAAGGAAAATCACAACAATTGTGTGGAGTTATTTTGAAATGAGGAGAAAGAGTCTTGACATAGGATGGACAAATAGAAGGCTTTAGCAATGATCCAGGCAAGAGAAGACCCTGAACTAAGGTAGCATCCATATGATAGAAAGAAGAGGATGAATGTGAGAAATATTGTGGATAAGATTTGGCAACTGATTGAATATATGAGATGAATGAGTAAGAAATGGGATGCCAATGAGACTGTGAACCTGGATGACTAGAAAGTTGTTGGAACCTCAACAAAAATAGAGAAATTTGGCAGAGTGAGCTTGAGGAGAAAGTCAGCAGTGTAATGTGACAGTCAAAAAAAACTAATGTTATTTTAGGCTGTATTAATATAGCTGTAGTGTCAGGGATGAGAAGGTAAGAGTCCTACTGTACTCTGCCATAATCAGAATACATCAGAAGTACTGTGTTCAAAAAATACAAGTCATTCCCCAATTGATAAATGGTCAAAGGATATGAATGGGCAACTTTCAGAGGAAGAAATTAAAGCTATCTATAGTCTTATGAAAAAATGCTCTAAATCACTATTGATTGGAGGGATACAAATCAAAACAACTCTGAGATACCACATCACACCTATCAGATTGGCTACCATGACAAAACAGGAAGATGATAAATGTTGGAGAATATGTGGGAGAGCTGGAACACTAATTCATTGTTGGTGAAGCTGTGAACTGATCCAACCATTCTGGAGAGTAATTTGGAACTATGCCCAAAAGGCTATAAAAATGTGCATACCCTTTGACCCAGCAATGCCATTTCTAGGGCTATATCCTAAAGAGATAATAAAAATGGGAATAGGTCCCACATGTTCAAAAATATTTATAGCAGCTCTCTTTGTGGTTTCCAAGAACTGGAAATTGAGGGGATACCCATCAATTGGGGAATTGCTGAACAAGTTATGGTATATGAATGTAATGGAATACTAGTGTGCTGTAAGAAATGATGAGCAGGCAGACTTCAGAAAAACCTGGAAAGATTTATATGAACTGATACTGAGTGAAATGAGCAAAACCAGGAGAACATTATACACAGTAACAGTCACAGTGTTGCAAAGATTGTTTTTGATAGACTTAG
Organism: Bettongia penicillata ogilbyi; assembly: GCA_023548195.1. Taxonomy (NCBI): domain Eukaryota; kingdom Metazoa; phylum Chordata; class Mammalia; order Diprotodontia; family Potoroidae; genus Bettongia; species Bettongia penicillata. The sequence continues at coordinate 3,389,296 of JAJHZJ010000482.1, read as the reverse complement.
CCCTTCACAACAGTGCAAGGACCTAAAATATTTCCAAAGGACTCATGATGCAAAATGTCATCCACATCCAGAGAAAAAACTATGGAGTTGAAATGTAGAATGAAGCAATCTATTTTCTCCTTTGTTATGTTTTGTTTTGTTTTTTCTCATAGTTTCTTCCATTTGTTTTCATTCTTCTGTGCAATATGACATATAAAAATGTGTTTAATAAAAATGTATGTGTAGAACCCATATAAGATTGCATGCGGTCTCGGTAGGGAGGGAGAAGGAAGAGGGAGAAAATTTAAAACTTATGTGATTGTTGAAAAAATTGTTGAAAACTGAAAATAAAACAATTAATTGTAATAATAATAAAAAGAACTACTGTGTTCGGCTTGGGCAACGCATTATAGGAAGAGCTTTGATAAGTGGGGGCACGTCATGAGGAAGGGATCCAGGTTGGTGAGGCATTTGATGCTATGCCCTTCACTGAAGAAACAGAGAATGTTTATTCTGGAGAAGAGATGATTCAGTAGGGATGTAATAACTACCTTAAATATTTGAAAGTCTATCACAGTAGAGGCAGCTAGGTGGCAAAGTGGATAGAAGGCAGAACCTGGAGTCAGGAAGATCTGAGTTCAAATCTGACCTCAGACACTTACTAACTGTGTGACCCTGGGCAAGTCATTTAATTTTGTTTGTCTCAGTTTCCTCATCTGTAAAATGAAGTTGAGGAAATGGAAAACATTCCAGTATCTTTGCCAGGAAAACCCCAAATAGGGTCACAAAAAGTCAGACACAACTGAAATGACTTAACAACAAAAACAACACACAGAAGACAAATTAAACTTCTTCTGCTTGACTACGAAGGGCAGACCTAGGAGCAAGAGGTAGAATTTGCAGAGAAGTTGATTCCTGCTTGATATAAGGAAAGACTTGCAAACAATTGTAGCTGCCACTAAGTGGATTGGACAACCTTAGAAGGGACAGTAGGTTCTCCTTCTGTGGAGATTTCCAAGCAAAGGCTGAATGACCACTTGTCATCAGTGTTGTAGAAGGGACTTTTATTTAAAAGTGAGTCATTCTAGATGGCTTTCTTGCTTGTATCCAATGAAGAGATTTTAAGGTTCTGGAATTCATCTAAGACTTGCCACTGCTCAGAGAGACACATGTTCATAGTTAGCAGGAGGGAGGTGGAGCAAAATACATGATGAGTAAAGATAAAACATACCATAGCACCAAGTGAAAGTTGAATCCAGGAATTATTGGGAATGATGACAAAGTCTAAGCCAAAAGAAAGTGGCAGGAATGTCCTAGGTGGTCAGAGGGTGGATTGAGCAATCAGGAGTGGGGCTGGGAAGAGATGAAAGGTCAAGAGCAAATTCAAGTCAAAAGAGTGGGACCTGTATCAACAGTTCAAGTCCAGGAGCTCTCAGGTTGCTGTTTCCAAAACATGCTTCACTGTGACTTTCTTTTAAGGATTTCTCACACTCCAGTTTTGATTTCATAGGGCCTCCAAGGTCATCTAGTCCAGCTTGTGAGCAGGAATCCCCTGGGCTGCTCTTCTGACTTGAAGACCTCTAGTGGGGATTCAGACTACATTTGAACGACTTTCATTTTCAGAGTGTTTCCTTATATCCACCAGAAATTTATCTCTCTGAAACTTGCACCTTGTAACAAATATCTTTCTAAACTATTAAAAATACTAGCTTCTTAAGACTTTTGAGTCCCCCAAAGATTGTCAATTGTGAAGCAGTAGCAGGGCAGACAAGCATCAAACGTGAATGACGCTGAAGTCTGAATCCACAAGCATTTTATTTGTTGAGTGCCCACTGTGTGCCAGGCCCTGGGTTAGGTTCTAGGTACACAAAGAAAAAATCAATTAACACCTGTCCTCAAGAGTTCTATTCTCTTGGAAGTGGCTCCTGGAATCATTGACCAGCCTGATTTAGACTGCAATGGTTGATAAATCCTTCCTTGTCTTTACCAAGTCTCAAGGTATGTCTTCCTTCATGATTGGTTCATGTTCCCTCCTGCAATTTAGTGGCTTGTCAGAAAACAACAGGCAGGCAAACCATGTGGAGCAGCTAGACCTAGCCGGAGCAGACAAATAGGATTCATATTTCTCAGTGCTGCCGCAAAACCACATAAAAGTTCATCTCTTTGATTTCATCTTTAGGTTGTGAAACTAAGTGGAGAAGAACACCCAAAGGAAGCCCAAATATTTCACTGTGTGTCATTCAACCTCCATGTCAGTTCTTCTCCTCTCTGTCACAAACCCACAGTCTTTTAAAAAAAAAATCTTTACTTAGCATGGCATCCTAGTACTGCTGCTTAGGGGAAAGTTAATATCAATAAACTCCACAGTATTATTAAGTTTATCAAATATCAGAATATCTGGTCAGAATGTTTTAATCTGTTACTCTTTTCCAGTACATCTCAGAATAGCTTTTTTCCAACATGCATATCCACAAAGGTTATAATTAAATTCTTACTCAGCTTTCTTTTCCTTAGGGTATTAGTCCTCATCTTTTAATCTTTTCTCAAAGCCCTATTTTTATTATTCAATTATTTTTGTTGCTTCCCACTGAGTCTCTCATAATAGTATCTCAATTTTTTCTTGCTCCTTGCCTTAAAAAATTATTCAAAACAAAAATGTGATTTTTACCCTAATCCCATCACCAAGGACACTGAATTCTTGCCTGAGGCAGAGAACTAGATAGCATTTTTGGCATGACCAGGTTCCTCTGTTGCTTTTTCTCTTTAATTCTTTGTTTTAATGCAGGTGTGCTTGGTCTCATCGACAATTTTCTCTAGACTTTATTTTCTTGTTCCTATCTTTAGTATTACATTTCCTAACCTTCAAATATTGCTAACCAAATGAAGAAGAAACTATTCTGCCTATAGTGTCATATCCTGTCATTAATGGTGGAAGAAAATCTATGATATCATTAACTATATGGAAATCTAGGATCTAATTCAATTCAATTTAACTAGTCTAGAAAGTTACCACCTATCCTCATTATCTCAAAAATAAGAGAAGGCATCTGAAAATATTGTCAAAACTATACCCGAAGGTGGTTGGAATATGCGTATGGAATAGGGAGAGATTTCCAGTGTTTCTTGTCCCAGGGGTATCTTTGTTATCTCACCTCTGCCTGTAAGTGGAGAGAGCCAAGGAGCTCGGGAAAAAGAAATTTGATAGAAGGTCCATTGTGAGCTCAGATTTGAATAGTAGAAAATTTGATCTAGAGTGGGACCTGGGCTGACAAGCAACATAACCAGATCTAAGGAGGAAAAGCAAGGTGGTCAGATCATGTAGTCCCAGAGTCATACTGCATCTAAAGAGGACCGGTTGTCAGTCTGGAGAAGCTCTCTTCACCATAAATGTCAAAACTGTCCATTATGGTTTTTGCAAAGATTTGCACATTTGCTTCAACAAACTAGCCAGGGGAGGAAGAATAAAGGGCAAGCGTCAGTGACTCATCATCAAGTTCTCCTAAAGGGTGACTTACAATAAGTGACTGAAGGAAGTCTTTAAAACCCTTACAGAGAAGGGTCTTTTTTCTCAGAGGACAAATACAGAACTTTCCATAGGTCCATGGTCAATGAATCTAGATTATGGGAGAAAATTATGTTTCTTTCAAGCCTGAAACCCCAGGACAATAAGTTGAGAACTTCGTATGGGGCTTGTATACAGAGGTGGGATTCCCACCGGTATTAAAGGTTGAAGGAGCTAATTCTGGAAGACTGTAGTAGACAACCAGAAACCTAGAGTTTGACCAGACGTCATTTGACTGACCAGGAAGAAAAGATTAGGAAGGAATTAAGATAGGCAAGAGGATGGGAGAACTTAAAGCGATATTTTAAGTCTTTATTTCCATGGAAATCCAGAATAAACCAAGTAAGACTCAAGTAAGTTTGTCAACTTTAACTTTTAATTGTCCAAGTTACTTTTAGGTTTCCCTGCTAAAGCTGTAAAGCTTAACGAAGCAAACAAAACATCTAAAGAGGGGATCGCGTGCCTATTTAAAGAGTAGGGTAAGAGATAAGGGAAAGACCTTCCCTTATCCTTTAGGGTAGGCAAATCTGAATTACAAGGACACCTGGCTTTGGAGAGGTGAATCACTGGCACTGAGAATCCATTAGGGGGTGCCAGTGAGCCAACTCTTCGCGTTTACTGATGAAAAGAGTGGGGTTACAAAACATTTCAGAAATGTTATGCTTCGTTTCAGGTTCCGAAAGGAATTATCAGTGAGAACACTAATAACTTTAATGCTAAAGATAAATGAAAGCTAATTCATTGGGGAATAAAATTAAATGAATAAAGAATTAAGACTGCCACTTAAATTAACTTTAGCATTTAGGAACCTTTCTGTTAAACTGGCAAGCATCTGTTATCATACAAATAATCTGCTTGAAGAAAAATGGTTTTAACAGCAAAATCACATCTTTCTATTTATTTCCTTGCATCTGCTTGCCATGGTCTGAAAAATGTACTGGATATATATATATATACATAACTGTGAAGTTGATTAACTAATTCTATTAATGTTTTGAATACTACTTTTAAAAATGATTATAGATTGAAATATGCAGATGAGTCTCCTTGAGGAAAAAGGTAGAGTTAGAATAATAATCAAAATACATTTTCTTATGACCTCTAAATGACTTCAAAATATTATGGTAGAATATTATCTTAATTTCTGAATAAATGAAAATATCTAAAATATGCAAAAATACTTAATAGTGGAATAAAAAAAAGCTTCAAGATTCTACCAGATCAAGAGTTTCTCTCACCTTCAAGACCCAATTTCCTGACACCCTTTCCCCCACCCTAAGATTAAAGTGATTTCTCCTTTAAAATTACTCATAGGACTCTATTTGGTTCTCTCCTTTGAATTTATTTACTCTCCGTTGTATCATAGTTATTTGTGCACATGTCCATTCCCATTCCCTCCATTAGATTAAAAGCACATTGAGAGAAAAGTCTATGCTAACATCTCTAACATCAAGCATAGTTTGCACTTAATGTTTCTTGAATTAAATTGAAATTCACATGTACTTTGCATTGTCTTGAAACCAGTTCAGTGTTTTTCTCTATCTAAACTGGCTTTCATGCCAGTAAACTCAGTATGGATATTTTTAACATTGGTTGTGATGAGAAAAAGACATATAACTGATGAATTTCCCATCCAAAAGATACTAAACTAAGCTCTTAAATTTTCTTTAAGTCTTTCTCATTACTTGTTAAAAATAGAAATTCCATGACTTTTCAATTAAGATGGCAGAGTGTAAGGCTGAGAACCAGGTCCTTTAAAAACCAAACCAAGAGAGAAATAGCTTTAAACACCCACCCTCCCTATCCCTGCACCCCCCCTCCCCCCACAGCAATTAAATTTGAAAATGAACCAAGGGAAGAAAATGCTGAGACCATCAAAAAAAAAAAAATACAACAGAACAATGCAAACAGCCAAAATACCAGAAGTGGCAGAAATGAAAAAAGAAGTAACAAGACAAGATGTCCTGACAGGTTTTCCAATGGATAAATGACGTAATTAAAGAAATAATACGAAAATTAACACCGGTGGTAAAATTACAAGACCAAGAAAGAGAAGACATGATTGGAGAAATTAAAATACAACCTAATACAAATTAAGAAGCAAGAGCGATGAATCCAGAATTTTCTCCCCAAAATCAGTACAATATTGAACACAAGAGATAAGCATTTAAGATTACATTGAACAATTTGCAATATGACATGACGTTCAAGGAAGGCTTTGATCAATAACCAAGCCTTCAAGGTAAAAAAGAATAGACAAAGATTTTGGATAGATTTAAGGAAAAACTTGGTTGAAGCCATTCAGCAGTAGAATGAGCTGTCTGAAAAGGTTATAAGAAGTCTTAAAGCAGAGGCTTAATGACCACATGATACTGATATTGCCTAGGGATTCCTGTTCAGGCACAAATTAAAATAGTTAATTTCTAACATTTCTCCATCTCTCTGTCTCACTTTTTTCAGATGTTATAACATTTCACATATGTTACTTTATACTTTAAGAAGCACTTTTCTAGCAATAGTCCTGTGAAACTGGAACTAGAGTTACTTTTATGCCATTTTACAGAGTAGGAGACTGAGTTTCAGATAGGTTAAATGACTTGTCCATAGTCATACAATTATGTGAAAGATCCAGGACTTAAATAGGTCTTCTGGCTCTTGAGTAAAATACTTTTTTTCACTATTATTAAAGACACATACAGAGGTATCCATGAGCTGGAGATAGATTTCCAGTGTTTCAGTGTCAGCATCTAGTGATATCTTTTGTCTCTTCTCTATTTCCTGATGACTTGTTCATTCTCACAGATGATTTTCATGCAGACTAACACATTACAATGACAGATTCACTGAATCCCTGTATTTCTGTGTATTTCAGTGGTCAGATTTTTAGCTTTCTCTTGAAATTATTTGTTCATCCTATTAATGTAAGCTACTTCAGTTACGAGCTAAATGAATTCATCATTGATTAACTCAAATAATATTGATTTTTTTGTTTTGCACTTATTAGTAAATCAATCTCTCTATCCTTTCTCCTTCCATCTTTTCATGCCTATATTTATACATACACACATACTCACAGAAGCGTTGCCTCTTTTCAATCTATTCCAGCTCTTTCTCCTTTTATTAGGTCTAGGTACAATGGAGAAGGCCACCACCATGATGAATAATGTGTGAAAAGAGATTTGGATGTGAAATTAGAATGCCAGGGTTGAACTCTTCCACTTTTAATTGTGTGACTTTTCATAAACCACCTATAAAATGGGAACAATAATACTCAAAACTCCTTCACTGGGTTCTTGTAAGGAAAATGTTTTGAACAATGCAAAGCACTCTAAAAATGTTTTATCTAAAAACATTTTGAAGTATGATAATATTATTTTCTCTTCTGAATATATTATAAGGCGATACAATCTGATTATCCTGGGCTTCTTCCTCATAGTGAAGAGTTGGAAACTAGAGAAACAGCTAGAATGACTGATGAATACTAAATATAGCGCCTGACACCCAAAGAATACTACCAACCCTTATGTTTATCCTCATCTGTCCTATTCCTAAACGATGTAATGAAAGGTTGCTACTTAGAGAACAATTACTCTTGATTATTGCCATTTTGTTTTCTAAGAATAAAAAAGAAAGCACAATTAAGCTAGACAAAAACTCCTACCAGACCTTAAGTTCCTCCCGCCATCTTGATAGTTCTGGGCTGGTCTAGTTTCCTGAAACTTTGGAGAGCTCTGCTTTGTCTCTTGTATCTAGCACCAGTAATCAAGTCCCTGGTGGTGGCTGTGAAGCATTCTGCCTTATGCCTCCTCTATGAACTTTGTCCATTAGATCAACTTGTAGACAGTCAATAGACTCCACAGTTAAAGTGTCTGTGAGGCTCTGTTTCTGTATTTTCAAATCAAAGGCTCAATTGGCTGAAAAATTTTTCACAAGTAAATCTTTATTATCTAAGCTTAGGGTTCTAAACCATTCTTTGATGTCACAAACAACCCCTCTTGGTTTCATCATGCCTAGGGACCCTTTTACAGAATAATATTTTTAAGTGCATTAAATACATAGAATTTCAAAGGAAACCAACTATGCTGAAACACTCTTATCAAGATATTTTTTAAGAACAATTTTTTGCAAAACAGGAAGATGATAAATATTAGAGAAGATGTGGGAGATTTGGAACACTAATTCATTATTGGTGGAACTGGGAGCTGATCCAACCATTCTGGAGAGCAATTTGTAACTATGCCTAAAGGGCTACAAAAATGTGCATATCCTTTAACCCACCAATATTGCTTCTAGGACTGTATTCCAAAGAGATCATAAAAATAGGAAAGGGTCCCACATGTACAAAAATATTTGTAACAGCTCTCTTTGTGGTGTCCAAGAACTGGAAATTGAGGTGATGCCCATTCCGCATCAACTGGGGAATGGCTGAACGAGTTGTGGTATATGAAAGTAATGGAACACTATTGCGCTATAAGAAATGGTAAACAGGAAGACTTCAGAGAGGCCTGGAAGGACTTATATGAACTGATGCTAAGGGAAAGGAGCAGAACCAGGAGAACTTTGTACACAGCAACAACCACAGTGTGTGAGGAATTTTTCTGATAGACTTAGCCCTTCACAGCAATGCAAGGAGCTAAAAAATTCCCGATGGACTTTTGAGGCAAAATGCCTTCCATATCCAGAGAAAGAACTATGGAACTGAATCATGGAATGAAGCATACCCTTTTCTCTTGTGTTATGTTTTGTTTTGTTTTCCATGGTTTCTCCCATTCATTTTAATTCTTTTATGCAACATGACTAAGGTGAAAATGTGCTTAATAAGAATGTATGTGTAGAACCTATATAAGATTGCATGCTGTCTCGGAGAGAGAGGAAAGAGGTTAGAGGAAGGAGGGGGAGGGAGGGGGAAAAATCTAAGATATATGGAAGTGATTGTAGAAAATTGAAAAAATTAATTTTTAAAAAAGAACAGTTTTTTGGACCTCAGGTTAAGAGCTCTAGAACTCTAAACCCATACATCATGTTCTGGTATAAAATTTTGCCCCAAGATTTTTCACAACAAAGCAAAATTGTCAGTTGTCCTTTGAAAATGGGATGGTTAGATCAGGGCTGTTAGTCACTTCATCTAAATAGTTTAGGTTATCTCTAATGCATTTGGTCAGTAACACTAGAGGCTAGGGAATGATTTGTTCTTGATGGATAGATTGTAATTAACCCTCCAAGGACAAGGATATAAACCAACAGAACTGTTAGCAATATCTAATCAACTAGCTGATATTTCAGAGGAAAATAGTACAAGGTATTAATGTAATTCAAGATCAGTGGGTCCAAGTCAACATTTTAAGATCTACTGGATTTTTTCATTATTTCCCTTCCTCCTCCCTTTCACTGCCTCTCAAATGAATGGGTATATTCACTCAAAGTGAGAATCTGATAAGACCTTAGGCTAAAATGGCCAAGGTCCCACATTGCATCCTGGGCCATCTCCAGTCATCCTGTCAAATATCAGGCCATTAGACCCAGATGGCTCAGGAGAAGAAAGTGAGGCTGGTGAGCTTGCGCAGCCCTTTCTCACTCAAATCAAAGTCAACTACAATTCATGTCATCATCTATCTTGATGTCATGGTCCTCTTGGAAAACAAAAGACAAACACAACAACAAGAAGCCTCTCAATTGTCTTTATTTCTCTCCTTCCCTCTTGTGGCTATCAGCCTCTTAACTTTTCCTTTTTCCTTCACCCATCTATTTGTGTCTCTTCTTGTTCCCATTCTTGAAAAATTTCCCCTCTAAAAAAGAAAAATTTCCCCTCTGTCTCACACTCCTACTTTGCCTCACTATGGAATTATGCTACTTTTCAAATTACTTTTTGTAGTAATTGGATTGTTTTATGCTCCCCATTAATGAAAAACTCATGAGTTTACCCTTTTTGTATGAATATCTTAAATGGAAAAACTTGAATTTAAAAAAAATTCCAGGTGAGTGTTGTTTCCTGAAGTCAGTGACTTACAAGGAATAATAAATTTTAAAAAGTCTCTATTCCTTGTGTAAGTTTTCTAGCTGACATTTATATCATGTTTTGCATAGCTTAGCTCAGGGGTAGGTAGGCCATGAGGCCACTGTGGCCTGGAGACTTCAGGTTCCCCCCATTCCCCTACCCCCAACTTAGCTCATTTTATCCTCACAACCCTGTAAAGGAAAGCATTAAAGGTAATGTCTTCATTTTACAAATGGGGAAACTAAGGCCCAGGTTAAACAACTTACCCAAGGTTATTCAGCCAGTAAGTGTCAGAATCAGAGTCTGAATACAGATCTCTCCTGACTCCAAGACCATAACTTTCCACAATACCACCTAAATGTATTAGGAATAGTATGTTGGCTCTTCCATGAATGCAAGAGTAAAGCGTGTTAGAAGTCATTTATATGGAACAAGGAAGAAGAAGGAATCAAAAGCTTTTCTTTTCTTTGAAACTTTGCCCTCCAAAGTTGCTTAGATTTTTCCTCGTGGTGGGAATGATGGTAAGCTTGGGGCCATCATGTACCTTGAAAGACAAAGGATGCCTTCCTCTCCTTAGCTGCTTGTGTCGAGCCAGGAGATCTTTAGTCTTTGTGGATACCAAATTTCAACAACCTGTCTGAGAGTGATGGCCTGGCTGTTGAGAGCCTAAGATTCAATTCTTGCTTGACACTAGCTTTCTTTCCCCTCTAAAATGAGATGGTCCCTTCAATGACTGGCGGTTTATGAACCTGTGCCATTTGAATTCCATTTGGCTATAGTTCATCTTCAGTTTCAGTGAGAGGTTGAGGAGAATGAGCCTTCCTTTGTGACCATTAAACTACTTCCCTTCTTTAGAGTCTCAGCTTCCTTCTCTGTAAAATCAGAGAGCTGAATAGGATGCTCTAACAAGTCTCTTCTGCTTTTAATGTGATATTTTGAGAGGAAGGGGACAGATTGACTTCAGACCTTCTCTCAGTCCCTTCTCCAAAAAGTGTTTAACTGTTTGCTGTAGGTGTTACTACCGTAGCCCAACCTTAACCTTAATAAGGCTTCCAGGATGAAGAACCAACTAGTTAGTCTTGATAACTAGGTATTAGGGGTGGTTGAAATAGTTTACCAATGTCTTTTTTTTTCTGGTTGAGGACAGGAGGCAGGTATGGTGTTCTGGGGGTTTTGTTCTCACCTCTCCACCACCAACTACTTTTGTGCCTCTTTCTATAAGCACAAAAAAATCCTAGTTGTATGTGATAGGGTCACTGCATAGGAACCAAGGTTCCTTTCTTTCCTTCCCTCACCCCACATGTTTTAGGCTAGTTTTTTTCCCAGAAAGGCAGCCAAACTGTCCCAAGATTTGATTGGCCCAGGGAGTCAAGACTCAAGCTTCCCAACTCTTGACTAGAACAGCTTCCTGGTAGCTTCTGTTCATATTGATATGGTTTCCTATTCACCTAAAGGGATTAAAAAGGACAACCCATGTGGCCTCAAACCTTTCAGATTTGACAGATATCCCAAGCACATGAATTTCCACATGGAGACAAAGTGGGGTATATTGACCCAAGCTAAGTGCTGGAGAGTCCTTGATATTAAATATCCTTTCTACACCATAGCTAAGTAAGCCTCTTTTTGCTAACTGTTGAATAACTTACAAATCCCTCATTTTATCCTAATGTTGAACCCAAAGTAAAAGAATCACATAGGCCTGCCCCCTAATAACATGTATATGATTATTAAACTCATTTCACAAGGTGAAGAAATTATGGGTCAGAGAGTACCTAATCCATGAGTCTTGGGTAGAACCTTTCACTGATCAGGAGTAATCTGAAAGGGGAGAGCAAGAGGGAATGATTGATTGATCTGAGGTAGATAGGGAACAGTTGCCTCTTCCAGTAGAGGTAATTTTTCACGGTACACCTGCTTTTACCAAGAGACATCCTCAACCTTTTTGTGTTAAGTTCTAGGGATACCCAGTTTGAAAGGGTGTGTATGAAAGGTAAAGGGTTTACAGCTGCCTGTAATTGTTATTTACATCCCCCCACAAAGGATTTTTAAAATGATCTCGATCAAGAGAAAATCAAATGGTCATCATTGTTTGACTGTGCAGGGTGAAATTCAGCTACTGGATGTGTTGTGCCAAAGTAAGTCAGAAAAGTGTAAACTGTCGCATGTGCAGAGAACAGAATGTGGGTGGAAAGTTAATGCCACAGACGATGTCACTTACTATTGTAAGTAGCTGTCTGTGTGGTCTAGGACAAATCATTAACTGTTGTGTACCTTGGCTTTCCTATCCATATGGTGGAAACTTTGGGAGTCAGAGGGTGGGCAGTAACAAGAGTGAGCCTGAGCATGTAGCTTAGTGATGTCTAGGCAAGAGTCCCCTACAGGGTGATTTGTATACTTAAAGATTTTTAGATGCCTGGTGTTGCCTCTGAGATGGTCTTCGCTTTTTTCAGGGGTATGAAGAATGTGAGTCCTGAGGCTAGATGCAGGTCTGCATGCTCTCATTGTCTCATCCTCAAACCCTGAGGATGTGCGTAGCTCTGAATCAAAATGTCATCTGTGCAGCAGTATCAGTATTGGGGAAAGCAAGAGAAGAGTCCTTATATTGATACTCTACATTGTAATGGAAAGAGCACTGGATTTGCTGTCTAGGGACCTGGGTGCAAATTCTACCTTTGATATTACCTATGAACTTGGACAAATCACTCAACTTCTTTGGACCTCTGTTCATTCCAAATTCAAATTAAACAAATATATAAGCACCTGTTAGGTTCACCACTTAGTTCACTACTCCAAGTTCTGGGATTAGTAAACTTGGTTCAGTTTTGTTGGGCAGAGGGCTAACTCCTAAATCATAACCCTCTGACCTATTACCCATGTACTAGAAACCTCAGAATATGTAGCTTATGTCTAGGCCTCCCTTTTGGGTAAAAATTATTTTGTAATCATCCAAATAAACAATATATATAGGGCATAAAACGGCCTACATTTTAGCCCACAGAAAGTACAGAAAACGTAAACCAAGAAAGTAAGTCATCAGCAAGCATTAATTATGTTCCTCTTATGCACCAGGCATTGTATCAGTTGTCATCTCCCTACCTGTGTTGGCATCATCAGAACCAGGTAGTAACCTGATATTCAAAATGGTAACCCTATTTGTTACAAATGAACCAGTCCAGGTGGCTTGTTTCCTAGGTAAATTCAGGGACTCTTTATTGGACTGTGTAGTTCCTTTAACAAGAAGGATAATCCTTTGCCCCAAAAATGCCAGTAATTTAAAAAGAAATTTAAGAACACATTTGGATATCTACGTGGGTCTTGGGATAGTACTGTAGAGATACTGAGTATTGGGTGGTCCTCTGTTGGAATACTTGAATGAATCCCAAAATTTGGGAGCTATTTTGAGTTATAGAGAGGAGATTTGAATTTCAGTCCTGAAGTAATAGAGACTTCAAGCCAAATAATTGATGGCCACCTTCAATGGTTTTCCCAATGACAATTCAAAGTCCTAAGTCCAGCATTTAAAGCTTTCTGCATGTTTATCTAGGTTTTCCTCTATGTCTGAAATAAACACCATCTTCATCAATATCTCTCAGAATTCTTATCTTCTTTTAAGGCTAAACTTAGATTCCACCTCTCCCATGAAGCCTTCTCTTACCTCTCCTCCAGTTGTTATGCTCATTTATTCATCAAAATTGCTTTTTATTATGTTTGTTCATATACATGTTAAGTTTGAGTCTACTTGGTTATTGCCCAGGTGGTGCCATATTTCATATACATCGTTTTTGACATTATGGTGTTGGTGATATGTTTTAAACAGAGAATAACTTTCTGTCTGGCATTCAAATACTCTAACATTCTTATTATACTTGGGTCTCTTATTTATGTGTACTACACAAATAAGCCAGAAGTTCAGAACTCAAAGTATTTTCAATACCCAATAAAGGCAGCAATATGTTACCCTTTGGGGCAACTTGTTCAATTTACTAAATTGATAGTAACTTTTTCTGTATGCCTGTGGAACTTTTGATTAAAAAGTTTTTACTTCTCAGGCATTGTTATTTTCTCAATTCTATAAAAAAAACTTTTTTTAGTGATATCTGTTACTGCTCTCTATAAAAGTACTTTTGTTGCTCAGTCATTTCAATTGTGTCTAATTCTTCATGACCCCATTTGAAGTTTTCTTGGCAATGACACTGAAATAGTTTACCAGTTTCTTTTCCAGCTCATTTTACAGAAAAGGAAATTGAGGCAAACTGGGTTAAGTAACTTGCCCAAGGTCACATAGCTAGTAAGTGTCTGAACTTAGGTCTTCCTAACTCCAGGCCTGACACTTTCTCCTCTGTGTAACCTAGCCATCCATGTACATAAACACATAATTGACCTATATTTGGAGAGATCTCATCTTTTAGTACTAGATATGTGATGTCTTCTGTTAAGAAAGGTGGAATCAAGTTTACATCTGAGAGGAAATTGATAAAGTGTCTTGCCAGCAATTCAATGTACCATTGTAAAATGTTTAGTCAATAATTATGAATTTTATTTGCGTATACCACTTTAGAGTTTTGCAGAGAAGCTAAAGTTTGTCACCATTCTTGAAATAACTGTTCTCTCATCGATTGTATTAATATTATCCAAGCTTTCTGTTTCTCCTTTGATTTCATTGTTGATGTGGATACAAATGGCACCCTAAGGGTGAGTAAGGGTCACTTTCCCAGGCTCTCTGAGGGGCTTCGAGGCCCATTCTATAGCCCATCCTGTAACTTGAGGGTATCCTAATGCCCTTGAAATACTTATCTTGAAATTACCATGCAACTTGTATCAAAAGAGATGCTTTTGTCCTCTTTATCCTGTCCGGTCCAAACATTCATCTTCCTCATCTTGTGTCATGACTTTTCCTCATCTTGCAAGCAACCACTTTCCTCACCTTACTTGTACTTATCCTGTCCCTAAATCTCCAATTCCTGTTAGAAACCCTAAACATTATATGTCTGGTTATTATCCTTGGTTTAGCTCCTTGCTAAATCTCAGGCCGGCCGCTTTCACATCAATAAAGCTCCCATTGGCTAAAGAGAAAGTCTGAGTGATTTCTTTCAAATCTGAACCAGCCCTTCCAACTCTGTCTTCAATAATTGTCATTGTTTTTTGGAATTCTTGTGACCATATAGACCAGACACATTCCACATACCCTCCTTTGAGAGTTCTATCTCAGTCAGTTTTCTTCTCACGCTAGTATAGTAAAGTTTGTGATTGATATTGAATTTATTTTTTTTCTTTATATTGTTTTGATTTCTTTATTTCCTTAACATTTGGACTTTGACTTTGAGTTGCTGATTAAGAGACATTAGAGTTTCAAACATGCTTTTGTTTTCCGGATTTCTTTCTGCCTGTTTTTTTTTTTAATTTGGCAATAGGGGTATTTAAGTTTTCTACTGTGTGTATTTGCAAGGTATGAATGTAATTTCCTTCCTGTAGGTCTCCAACTGCTTTCTCAAGTGGGTTCTTCCATTATGAAGTACCCTTCATTAAGACATTTCTTAATAGTACCATATTTCCTCTTAGGTTCTTACTATGGCAATGCCAGAATTACATTTTCCTTTGTGCAGGTCTTAAATGTTTATGCTTTCTGTCCCACTTAACTGAAGAATATGTTCATTCGTGATAGCAAACCCAGGTTTTTAAAAATTACTCTTTTCATTTTTATTATTCCTGTTGTCATCTACCTCCAGTAAGGGAAGGACAAGCAAGGGAAGAGGATGTAATAGGAAGATAACTGGGCTCAAGACTGGGGTAGAAAATGGCATTAAGTTCAATACCCTGGACATTTTTTTTTAGATGAACTCTTCCTTTATGTTTAGGGATGTAGTGGGACAGCCACTGTGATGTGATGTGAAAGATGTATATGGAAGTTGTTGGGTGTGTGTTTGTTGGGGTGAGTTTTGGTGGGGGAGTATGGGATACTTGAGATAATGGGATTATCATTTCAGTTTAGAATTAGAAGGGACCTTAAAGACTAAGAAAATCAAGCTGATACCATCTCCATTTTTATAATTGATTCTATTCTGTATCACCACTGACATTTTGTATACTGCCTAAGTTACGTTTCTTTGTCTCTAAGTTAAGTTCCTAAGTTGAGCTTTCCTCTCTGTTAATTAAGTTTAGAAGTTCAATTTTCCTGTTAATCTTTGTTTTATTCTTACCGAATAGTTCCAGGCATGATCTACTTGCCTTTCATTGGGTTCCCCACAATGCCATTATACTGTTCTCGTATGATGAAATAATGAATATATTCATTTGATGCCACCGATGATGGTCAGATTTAGCCATTGAACCTTATTCACCAAGATAATGTGATTACCTAATGGCAGAGAAGATATTGTGCAGAATATGTCTCCTGTTTTTATCTTATAAAAATAAAAACAAAAAAAAAACCTCAGTTGTGGATTTGTTTCAGTAAGCTTACAATGCAGTATATTTTATAATGTAATTGTCAGTGGTTTAGGGACCTTCCACTGTGATGAAAATTTATATTTATTACTGAGCCAAGTTATGCATTCTGGTAGGCATATTTTTTTCTAGACAATGTAATAGAGAGATAAATGGAATCAATGAATTATATTTTGGAATTAAAAATACTGCTAGAAGATATGTAGCCCAATCAATTTAGCAGACTTGCATTTCTAGCAGCTGTCAGATTATAAGAAAATCCTAAGTCTCATTTTATTCATAAGAAATCAAGTGTGAAATGGGTAGAATCAAAGCTCATCAGATCAGTAATATATCAAAGTTTCTGGTAGTATCCTCTCTTATTTGGAACAAATTACTTCATGTGTCAAGGAAGCTCCACAATAAATGGTCCACGTGGACAGCTGACATCCTTATAACTACAATGTTTTATTTAACTTTCCTTTCACTGTTCAATTAGCAAGTATTTATTAAGTACTCATTTTATGCCAGGCACTAGTCAATCCATGAGCATTTATTAAGCACTTACTATGTACCTGGCATGGTTCTAAGTTCTAGGGACACAAAGAAAGGTGAAAGATAGTCCCTGCTGTCCAGGAGCTCACAATCTAATGGATACAAATATAAAAGTGACATAATCCCTTCTCTCAAGGAGCTTACATTCTTACATGAGTGAATACAACTTGTTCACAGATAAATAGAAAATAAAAGCAGTTTTGAGGGAGGGTTGGTAACAACTTGAAAAGCCACTTCTATTAATTTATGAAGAAATACCACTTGATTGCCATAAAATCCTGGCATGGAGATTTAATAGAGAAATGAGTCAGCAGCAGTTCAAGACAGAACCCACATATGAAAAAGGGCTGTTATTCCCAAACATTGTATCTATAATAACAAAAAGGAGAGAACAATTAGATACCAGATCTGTGATATTATACTTTTATATTTGTATTTCTATTTCTTAAGGCTTCTAGTTGATTTTTAATTGTAAAAGAGATAAGAAAAACCTACTTTTTGGAATGTTTAGAATTACAAATAATTTTTAAAGTAAGTTTTTATTGATATTTTCTGGAGTTTTTTACATCACCATAGTATCCTGTGCATTCTTTCCCTCCCCTTTCCTGAAAGTCATCCTATACAACAGTTTTTTATAAAGGAAGAAAAAGTCAATACAAATGATCAATACATTGAAAAAGTACAAAATATGTATAAAGAGCAAAACCTGTGGACCTCCCACTTCCTCTAAAGGGTAGATTGGAGGTATCTTCTCTTATCTCTTCATTCAAGTTCCATTTGATCTTCATAATTTTTTGTATTTACTTTTGCTTTTTTTGGTGTATCATTATTTCTATTTTACATTATTGCAGGAACTGTGTATGTTATGTTCTTGGCTATTCCTTCTTCATTCTGCATCAGTTTGTATAGATCTTTGCATGCTTCTCTGTATTTATCATACTTATCATTTCTTACAACATGGTAGTATTTCATTACATTCATGAACCACAATTAATTTAGCCATTCCCCTGTCAATGAGCATCTATTCTGTTTCTAATTCTTGACTGTCACAAAAAGTGCTGCTATAAATATTTTGGAATAGATACACATTTTTTTTTCTTATCGTTGGCTTCCTTAGGGATATAAAGTCAATAACAGAGTCTTTAGTTCAAAGGATATGGATACTTTAACCACTTTATTTGCACAATTCCAAAATGCTTGCACCATTTCACAGCTCCACCAACAATGTGTTAATGTGTCAATCTTCCTACAACCCCTCTAACATTGTTATTTTTTTTTATAATTTTTACCTATTTGCAAGGTATGAGGTAAAAGCTCAGTACTGTTTTGATTTGCATTTCTCATGATATGAGTGATTTGGAGGATTTTTTCATGTGGTTATAGATACTTTGCCATTCTGAGAACTGTTTGTACATATATCCTTTGATCATTATCTATTAAAGAATGGCTATTAGTATACTATATATTTAGTAATTCTTTATATATCTTGGATACCAGACTCTTATCAGAGAAATTTTATATAAAGATTTTTCCCATTAGATTACTTTGCTTCTTGTCCTAGACACCTTGATGTTGGCCAGGCAGAAGCTTTACAGTTTCATTGAATCAAAGTTATCTATTTTATATTTTGTAATTACCTCTATCTCTTGGTTGAGAATACATCTTTATCCATAGCTATGAGGAATAAGGGATCTGCTTCTCTTCTAAAGTATTATCTTTAATATTAAGGCTATGTATTCATTTAGGATATATTGTGAAGGTATAAGATGTTGGTCTAAGCCTAATTTCTGTCAGACTGCTTTCCAGTTTCTAGTCAAACACTGGATGATTGAGTTCTATTTTTTTCTGAATTTCCCTTATCTAGTCTATTTCGTTGATTTATCTCTCTATTCTTTAACCAGTATCAGGTGGTTTTGATAACCGTTATAACATAACAATAATATAATAGAGTTATAACTAGTTATAATATAGTTATAACTTTATAATATAGTTTGAGTTCTGGAAGTTCTTTTCCCCCTTTGTCCTTATTTCTTTACATCATTTCCCTTGATATTCTAGACTTTTTGTTCTTCTAAATGAACCTTGTAGTTTTATTGAACTGAAAGTATCTTCTTAGCAATTTGATATGATATTAAAAGTGTAAGTTAATTTTGGTAGTATTTTTATTTTTTATTATATTGGCATGACCTAGCTACAAGCATTGAATATTCTTCCACTGTTTTAGGTTGTCCTTTATTTCTTTAAGTAGTATTTTGTAATTAAGCTTAAACAAGTCTTTTGTGTGCTTTAGGAGTTGATTCCCAGATATTTTGCACATTTTGTAGTTATTTGGAATGGGATTTCCCTTTCTCTTATTGTTTCTTGTGTTTCATAATTATTGTATAGAAATGCTATTGAATTTTGAGTATTTGTTTTTGCAGATTGAAACTTTGCTGGAGTTACTGTCTCAGTTACTAACTTTGCTGATTCCCTGGGGTTTTCCAAGTAAACCATCATATCATCACCAAATAAGGATAGTTTTATCTCACTTTTACCTGTCATTATTCCTTTACTTCCTTTCTCTTGTTTTATTAATATTGCTAGCATTTCCAGAACTATTCCAAATAATAATGGGGAAAGCAAACATACTTGCTTCATTTCCATATTATTGGAAAGGGTTCTGTATCTCCACTGCTTAGGATGGTTGCTTTTGATTTTAGACACATGCTGTTTAGGATATTTTTTAAAAGGTCTCTTTAAGCTTATAGTATGAAAGTGTCATCCATTGTCAAAGACTTTTTTCTGCATCTATTGAGATGAGCATATGTTTTGGATGTTTTGGCTTTTCATATTATTAATAATGGTTTTTTTCTGAATTTTGAGCCATCCATGAATCATTGGTCCAAATCACACTTGATTGTAATGAAAGGTTTCTTGTAAAAATTGCTAAAACCTCTTTGATAAATGTTTAAATTTTTTAAATCCATGCCTAAAAATGATATTGGACTATAGTTTTCTTTCCACATTTATCTTTCACTGGTTTATGTTATAGTATATTTGTTTCCTAAAGAATTTATGTAGGGGGCTTTCTTAATCTTTTTGAGCATAATTTGTGAATTGTTGTGAAGCAACAATTTGTGATTGTTCTTTAAAGGTTTGATAGAATTCTCCTATATATCTGCTAGATTCAGAAGTTTTTTTCCTTTAGCAGTTTCTTTAAAGCTAGATTTATTTCCTTTTCTGAGAGCAGGTTATTTAAGATTTTTATCTGATCTTCTAATAGTATGTGTATTTTATATTTTTGAAGACATCCTATTTCTTTTGTGTTCTCAGTTTTCATAGCACATACCTGCATAATATGTTTTGAATTACCTTTATTTCTTCTAGTTTTGTTCTGATTTCACCTGGCTCATCTGCTATTTTATTGATTTGATTTCCTCTCTCTTCTTTTTAATTAGATTGGCTAAGATTTTATCAATTTTATCAGTGTTTTCAAAGAAGCAGTTTCAGTTTTATTTAACATTTGTATTTTTTTTACTTATAATTTATCTACTTCCCCTCTACATTTTAGTATCTCTTTTTTGCTTATTTTAGATATATTTGCTAATTTTCTGATTTTTAAAAATCTATATTCATTAATCACTAATCTTCTGTTTCTCTATTTTGTTAATATATGGTTGTAAAGATATGATTCTCCTCCCCTACCTCCCTTCGGACTGCTTTAGGTGCATCCCAGAATGTATTCAAAACTGATAGAGAGATATTAAAGTTTCCTGTCACGATTGTATTAGTGTCTATGTCTTCTGGAAGCTCAGATAATGTTTCCTTTATAAATTGGGGTGCTAAAGTATTTGGAGCATATCATTTTATTACTGATGTTGGTGTGTTGTGTATGGTTCCTTTTAGCATAATATAGTTTCTTTCTTGTCACTTTTTTGAATGTTTGCTTTTGCTTTCTTTGATAGCAAGATTGCAATGCCTGCTTTTTTGGATTCACTTGATGCATAGTAATTTTTTTTTCCATTCCCCCAGTTTTATTTTGTTTATGTCTTTGTTTTTTAAATCTCCTTCTTTAAGCAACATATTGTAGGATTTTGCTTTCTTATTTCATTTGTCACTTTTTCATTTCATTGGGTTGTTTAGGTTTACATTTCTTTCATCTGTCTCTAAAGTTTTTTTTTTTTATAAAGTTATGATTTTACCCCTCTTCTTCTATAAACACATTATGTTCTTTCAGTTATTTTACTTGAATCTTTTTTTTTTAAGGTGGCCCTGTTCCCACTGGATCTCCCTCTCTCCCTCCCTCACTAATCCCCTCTTCTCATTTGTTACCCCTTTTCCTTTAGGGTTTTTTTTTTTACCTGTCCTGCTTTTATCTGGTTACATATTTCTTTCCTTTTTTTCTTCCATAATACAGATTCCTCCTCCTCATCTCTGTCAGCTTAATCCTAATGATTAGGTTTTTTTATTTCATTTTTTGCACATCTTTCCAAAAATGATTTCTCTCATTCTCTTCATTATCCATTTTTCCTTTCTGTATACTCTAGACTGTCATTCTATTCAAGACCCCTATAATCATCTGGTGTCTCTCTTTTCTCTATATTCTTTATACAATCAAAACTTCCAGAGCATCCATTCTAGACTCTGACCTCTAGGTACTTTCTTCCACTGCCTTGTAGGGCTAAATTATCCCTATTGGTTCCCTATTTTCTATTGTGCCTCACTTTCAAAACAACACAAATTATTGCAGGTATTAGAGACATGGTCGGTCCCTTTCCCCCCACCTCTCACTGATCTATAACTTCTCTTGTTGACCTTTTTTCCCCTATGTTTGCCTGGAAATCATCCTGTGTCTATGCTCTTCCATTCTTCCAGGTGCCAATTGCCCCTCCCAGGACAAGTGGACTTTTCAGGCACCAAATCCCCCCAAGTTTCATCCAGTGTGAAAGTCCTCATAGACCTTCTCCCATAGGAATAGTTACTGGTGGAACCCTCTCCCACTTCCATAGTTTAGCCTCCTTCCTTTTCCTAAATCTTTTTTCAATCTTTTCCCTCTCCTCACCCACTTCCATATAAGTTCTCCACTTTCTAAGACCACAGAGGTCACCTTCCCCCTCATTGCTGGCCCTCATTTGACCTCAGCTCATCACTTACTCCCTTCTACCTCCTTGCTCCCTGTCCCTCCATTCATATATCCTCTCATGTTGTAACATAATCTCACAAAAGGAACATTCACTTGTAGGCAGCATCACCAGGTTCTAACCATAATGCTCCCACCTGCCTCTTCTCTGTTACCTCTATCAGATTTCTACCTTCACCCCTGTCTCTTTGTGTACCTTTGGAAGGAAGTCACTTACTGGTTTTTCTATTGTTCCTCTGTTGCTGTTGTTATTTGCTTTTGCAATTCTGTTGTTTAAGGTGCTGAAAAAGCAAGTCATATTTTAGTTCTGATTTTCTTTCTAAAATGTTTCAGACTCTTCTTTTTTACTGAATTTCCATACATTTTCCTGCATAGCTAAACTCAGCTTTGCTGAATTGGTCACCCTCATCTGTGTCCTAAGCTCCAGTGCTCTTAAGAACATCTTCCATTCCCTCCTGCTTTTTCTAGTGGAAGCAGAATAGTCTTGGTTTATTCAAATTTCCCTCCTTTGTGTTTGACAGTCTTTCTTGAATAACTTATATCTGAACTGAACTGTTAAATCTAACCACTATGTTTCTTGTAGTTTGAAGCTTTGGGTGTTTTTCTAGAGCTGATCTCTGAATTGATTGGAATTTCATTTTCTATGTTCAGAAGTTCTTGACAATTCTTTTCTATTACTTCCTTCATTATGGTGTTAAGATTTTTGGTTCTTCCATGTTCTTCTGGGAGACATATGATCGTTGGGTTATCTTATACATCTTATCTTTGCTTGCCTCTAGTGAACATACACACACACACACACACACACACACACACGTAATATAGAAAACATTCTTGTGTTTTGCTTCTTCTAGGTTGTTTTTCACTTCTGTGTATTTGCATTTTAATCTATTGTTCTCTCTTTCTGTTTCTTTGGTAAGGCTTGCCACTCCAGATTTCTTTTCTGCTCATGATTTTTGCAGCAGAACACAAATTCTGCTCTCTCATTTCTCTTTTGAATAGGAAGAATGTGTCATGATTCCACATTCTCCTCAAATTCAGTCGAGTCCTCTCTCTCATCTAGTGTTGAATTGTTTTCTTTAATTTTGCAGTATGTATTCACTGATGCCTGAACTCATTTATGAGATCTGGAGGTCATATTTTCTTCTGTTGTTACTATTTTTCCCTTTGATTTATCTGTTTATGTTCAAGGTCTTTGAGATTTCTTCCTTCTGAAATCTTTGTTACTTTAAATCTTTCCTCCCCTTATGTTACCTGCCTCCTTATTTTACTTATTATTCACTTCCTGACTCCCTCCTTTCTGATTGTGTATTCCTCATGGACTAGATCTCAAAGAATCTCAGCCTCCTTTCACACTGGGCAGTTCACACTTTACCAACCCAGGTTTCTGCTCCAGCTGACTTTTGGGCAGTTAGAACCAACCCCAAGTGGATACAGTCTTCTTTCCCTCAGCCTTGGTAGAGTCCTGCATAGCCCACTCCCCACTCCCAACATGCATGATGTCTTGTCCTTGTAACCTTTCCTACTTTCTCTGTTGCTTCTGACCCCATACTAGCACTTTAAAGCTTTGCAGTACTAGTGCTTCTAGATTGTAGCACCCAGCAGGATTTTGCCCCTAAAGGGTTGTGGCCAATCCAGCTATCAAGGTCTGAGCAAACTTCTGCAGCTTAGAGCCAGGATATCCATGGCACTGGAAAGAGGGAGAGGGGACTGGGTGCAGGATTGGGTTTTGATATAAACCTGTGTCATGTCCTTGGTTCTTCTAGTGTAGACTTGCTTGGGGGAAGGGGAGGCAGGTAAAGGAAGAGGGGTGTCCTAGATATGGAAACAGCTGAAGCTGATTTATCATTGGCACATACTTTTGGTTCTGAAGAGGTCTGAGAGATAATGGGGATTGGAAAGAAAATATTTAGTTTGCCATCTTGCTGCTCATGTAATTCAGAAGTCAGAACTGTTGTTGAGTCATTTGAGTCAGACATGACCCCATTTGGGGTTTGCTGAGAGCAAAGATACCAGAATGGTTTGTCAATTCTTTTTCCAGTTCATTTTACAGATGAGGAATCCAAAGCCAACAGGGTTAAGTAATTTGCCCAGGCCACATAGCTAGTTTCTGGGGCCAGATTTGAATCTTTCTGACTTCTGGCCCAGCACTCCATCTACTATGCCACCTTGCTGTCCCAAGAACTCAGATTTATAGATAATTAAAACACATTGCTCCTTTGCAGGGCCTATCACATGGACTTTTATCCAAAAAAGTAAGTAGTCAAACAACATACATTTCTTTAGTTCCTTAAATAGTACATTATCTATGATTTTGAAAGAAGTTAATTGGTGGACAAGAGAGTACTTGCTCCCAAGCTCCTTTTGAATTAAAACTTAATTATGTGCATCTCTTGGGAATGGCTTTTTAAAAATTATTTGATGTATTGTGTAATTTTGTGGTCAGAAATAAATATAGCCACATTTAGCTACAGAAGTAGGGACATACCCAAGCATGTCCTTTTTTGCCTTTTTCTAGAAAGTAAATAACAGATTTGGAAGAGATCTCAAACTCATCTAGTTTACTCTCTTTCTCTCATAGATGAGGAGAGACCCAAAGAACCCAGATTCTGACCCCAAATCTGGTCCTCTCTCCTCCTTTGGCTTCCTTTTCAAATAGACCAAATTCTATGTCCAAATGGACAAAACAATGTGATGTGAGGGACACCAAAAATTCATTGGTCAAAAATAAAATCTCTTCAGAATAGTTATATAAATAATAAAGCCCGTTATGATGCCTAAATACCCATACAATCGCTTCCTGGGAGTGATTTATGCCCTATTTGTTAAAATATAAGCGATATTTGAAAGAAGTAACAGAATCAGCTATTAATATGTAAGCTGTACCTCTTTCAGATTTTGGCAGTTTTGCTAATTGAAAGAGATAAAGACAAATGTGAGACTTGCATATAAAAAAAGACTAAAAATACAGCCTACAGAGACAATGCACTAGGCAGACTGGCTCACTGCCTTGTTTCCCAGATGCTCATCTGCATAAAACCAACTGGAGAACTTTAGAGTTAAAAACTGGGGAACCCTGAACCCCAAACCTTTTTTTGTTATTATTAGATAAATGGGTGTTGTTTTTTTTCCCGTTAAGGCCTGGCCTAAGAAGAGGAGGATCTGGTAAATATATAGTTTGATCATGGTAAGTTAAAATAAGGTCTCTAATTCAAGAAATCCAATCCTGAAATAGGAAGATTAATCAAAGAAAAGAACTTGAAACTGAGTGGAAGGAAAGGTTAGCTATATCCTAGAGGAGTTACTTGGTAAAAGAAGTTATATTGCTCTCCATTGCTACCACGTGCCCATGATGTGAAAACCTCTTAGAAACCATCCAATGGACCTTTGGTGAATTCCTGGATAAGTAATCGTGTCTGTTCCAAAAAGAGCACTGTATTATCCTAGCAGCAGAGAGGCCTGGCCAAGTAGAGAAGTAGAGCAGCCAACCTTAGCTGCAGAGATTCCTGCCCCAAGAGGTGCCATGACCTTTACTGAACTGTATGAGGACAATCCCAGAAAAAGGAAAAGTATATCAAAGATCAAAATTCTAGGGTTGTAAGTTGCTTCATTACTATGTCAGGTTAAGTGTATATTCCCTGTTTTTATGAATACCAGGTATATTTGAAGGAGAGTGCACCGCAAGTTTGTGGATGGAATATTTTGTAAGTATTATATTCTTTCTCTTCCTTTTGACCAAGATCCTTTGTTAAGAGTTAATAGATGTACTGGTACTAATTGGAAGCACACAAGTCTTTCCTGAGAAGCAGGCAAATGTTAGGAGTAACAACCCACAAGATGACCTCTAAATGCTGGGAGTAACAGTAACTCTCTGGGGACTCAACTTGGTAACATGGAAGCAAATAGAGAGAATGAGCCCAGAGAAAAGAAGAGGAGCCCTACTACAAATTATTTAGTAAATATTAGCACTTTACATTAGCCAACCAATCAACCATCACCAAACACCTAAGAAAACTGGACAAAGGAGAATTTTTTTAAAGATAAATTTTTATTTGCCTCTTTTGTTTTAATATCTCCTCAGTTTCTTCCAGTATCCCTCCTTCCCACTCTCAAAGAGCCATCCCATATAACAAAGAATGTTTTTAAAGGGGAAAAAAAGAAGAGGAGAAAGTGAGAAAAAAACTGATCAAATACATCAAAAAGTCTGCAAATACATTCCCTGTTCCTTCCCTGTGGAGCTTCCACCTCTGCTAAGGAGTGGGGAAGAGATGTCTTCTTTTATCTCTCCTTTGCATCCCTGGGTTGGTTCTTTGTAATTCAGTTGTGCGGTTGCTGTTCTTTGCATTTTTATCGTTATAGCTAGAGGGTAACCAACAAACCTCAGACCTTAGGTGAGTTTGGGGGCTGCCTACCCCAAGGAAATGAAGACTTCCCCCTGGTGGAATGGGTGGAGAAAGACAGGCTGTTCCAGCAGCTTGAAGCGAGCCCCGTAGACCTGGTCAGACATCCAAGAAGCCAAGGTCACCCACTACTGCACTGTCACCAGTCATCTTGACCTTTGTCCTGCCGCTGGACTTTGATGGCTCTGGAAGACAGAGTAAGGCTGATAACTTTGTAAGCTCTGCCCCACTTCAATCCAATTCACCCATAAGTCAAGACATCATCCATCATGTCATGATGTCAGCGGTCCTCTTGGAAAAACAAGAATGAACAACAGTTATTGGCTCTGCTTATTTGACTACATCAGTTCCTAT
Organism: Bettongia penicillata ogilbyi; assembly: GCA_023548195.1. NCBI lineage: Eukaryota > Metazoa > Chordata > Mammalia > Diprotodontia > Potoroidae > Bettongia > Bettongia penicillata. The sequence continues at coordinate 3,362,909 of JAJHZJ010000482.1, read as the reverse complement.
AAGTCCATGCTTATTTGTATTTATTTATCATATCTGTCATTTCTTACAGCACGGTAATATTCCATTATTATGCACATAGCTGAAGGAAGCTATTTTGCGGTAGCAAACAAAGTTAATGCCTGTTGATTGGAGAATGACTAAACAAATTGTGGTAGAAGAATTAAATTTTGATAAAGAAGAAAATCAGAGATGTGGATAGAGCCCTTAAATTTAGACCCGGATGAGATCCCTATATCAGATTCCCTGAAAGCTACAGAGTAATAAAATGGGGCAAGGTACTATGTCCTAGTCAGGGAGGAGGTGCTGAAAGAATAATGGGGCAACAGTGAAAATGAGCAGTTTACTACAGAATTGTTTAGGAACATAAGGATATTTCTCTTCACAGTATTTTATACAATATACAATATCTTTTTGGATTTAAACTTATACTTTCTCTTCACAATATACTCTGTTGCTGTAGATTAACATCTTGCTATCATTATCAACTATCAGCAGTTACTATCTGAACAATCCAAAGGAAGAAAGAAAGAAGATTTTTGTTGTTGTCATATGTCCCTTTAGGTCATAATTTAACTTTATTCAATGAAACAGGCATTTAATCAGTGCTTATTATGTGTCAGACAATGTGGTAGGCATTGGAGATGCAAATACTGACGTGAAAACAAGGGCCTGCTCTCCAGGGGCTTACATTTACAATCTCGATCACTGGAGGCAGAAATTCACTGGAGATGGAGTTTTATTTATTATTTATGGGCTTGTGTAGAAGACTACTTGAGAGTTGTTGTCGTTGTTGAGTTAAAACAATGGAGGCAGCTCGAGGGTGCAATGGATAGGGTACAGGGCCTGGAGTCCGGAAGACCCGAGTTCAAATGGGACCTCAGATACTAACTCGGTGACCCTGGGCAAGTCACTTAACCTTTGTTTGCCTTAGTCAACTGGAGAAGGAAATGGCAAACCACTCCTGTATCTTTGCCAAGGAAACTCCATGGACAGTGCTGGCATTCTATGGTTCACACAGTCACACAAAGAGACACAAAACAGAAATTGTCCTATACATGATTTTTTTTTTTGTCTAAATGCTTTGCATAGGAGCTCAGGGTGACCCTTTTCCTTTCTCTGTGGGAACCTACCAGGGATCTGTGTAAGCTTAGAGCTTTACTTCTAGAACAGAGGTTACATTTGTAATATAAGGTTGCTAGTGGAACAGAAGATATGTAAATGAATGACCAAAAAAGCAAAACAGACTAAAGAAATTAGCAGACTCATTAAGAAAATAATTAAAATAAAGCTTTGGCTTTCACTACTTTGATCAAAATAATTTTAAAAATTGAATGAATGAGTGAATGGATGAATGGATGGGTGGGAAAGTATATATTAAGCACTTACTATGGACAAGATGTCAAATCAGTCAAAAAATGTATTAATTGGGTAGGTGGTGAAAAGGATAGAGTGTGGGCATGGAGACCTGAGTTCAAATCTACTTTCAGTCACTAACTGTGTGACCCTCAGTAAGTCATTTAATTTCTCTCTGCCTCAATTTCCTCAACTGTAAAATGGGGGATATAATAGCATTTAATTCTCAGAGCCTTTGTGAGTTTCAAATGGGAGAATATTTGTATATTTAGAACAGTGCCTAGCACATAGTAGACACAATAAATATTTGTTCCCTTTCCGTCTTCCCCATTTGCTGTGTACCGGATATTGTGCTATTTCTGGGGATACTTTAAAGAAAGGAGGGGAGGGAGGGAGGGAAAAAGGAGGGAAACAAGGAAGGAAGAAAAGGAAGGAAAATAGACATTCAAGGAGGCAGAGTCAAGGAGCAAGTGCATTCTAGGTGTGGAAAATAGTTTATGTGACTCTGCTGAAATGGGAGATGGAATCCTGAGACTAGGGAAGAGTTCATCTAATTTTACTGGAATATAGAGTGCATGAGATTGAGTTCATAGACTGCGCCCTTAAAAACTATATTGAACTGAATTGTAGTCATTCTGTGGAAAACTTTAAATGCCATGTTGGGGACTTTGTATTTGATCTTAGAAGGAATAGGGAGACAAAGGACTCATGATGAAGCATGCTATCATCCTCCAGAGAAAGAAGTGATGGTGTCTGAATACAGATGGAGGCAACTCCCCCAATCCTAGTTTATGCTAACATAGTTCACTGCTAAGGGAGAACTTCATGGTAGGCAGTTAGCAAATGATCCCATGGATTGGTTGGTTGGTTGGTTGGTTGGTTGGCACTGGTAGGTTCTCAGAGCTCATCCAAATCTTCCAGTACTTACAAGCTAAATGTCACTAGATGAATCAATAATTTTGTTTTGATTGCGAGTTCAAAAGCATCCCTAACCCAACTATGTTTAGTTCTTAACTTGCTTGTTCTACTTTCAGTAAGAATATGGTTTACCTTCCCAGTTTGGTTTCAGGCATGATAGTTTACTTAGAAAACCCTCATTAGAGTGCCCTACCATCTGCCTTCAGGGAGCTTATGTTTCCTAAAATAGCTATTGCTGAGAGCTGGGGGGAGAGGACGGAGAGTCATTGAAATGACTCTTTCTCTTTAGTCTCCTGAACAGGAGCTTCTAGATTCCACTTTGGTTAATGAGCCAACTTGGTTCACTCCAATCTTGGTTTGCTCTGACATGGGGCAGTTTTCAAATCTTCATCTCTAGATGAGCAGTAAATGTATTGCAGTGCCATTGCCCAAATCCCCATCCCCCCAGTCCCACCAATCATGCCTCATGTTACATTTGAAATCTTTGACTAAAAGAGTCCCCTGAAATGCAGCAAGAGAAAATGGACTGTCTCTGATTTTCTGATTCATATAGGTTGGCATATTTCTAAGTCATTTCAAGTATCAGTGCCAAATTACAGTTGTTTCTTTGACATATGATACTCAGTGATGTATATCAGAAATGAAAAATAAAGCTTTCTTTTTCTCCTCTGTGGGACTTTTTTGTTTCTGTATGGTGGGCAACCCATTCTAAATGAGTAATTGTCAGGAGAAACCTAGTTAAAGATGCCATCAGAGAAATACATGACCAGAAAAGAAGGTAGACTGGACTAGAAGTGAAGGATAACCAATAAGAAACTCACATACTCAGTTATTAATAGGATAATGGTAAGAGACTTAGAGGAAGGGATTATTGTTGTTCATTAGTGTGTAATTTTTTGTGGTCCTGTGGACCATATGTGCCAGTATTGTCCATGAAGTTTTCTTGCAAAGATACTAGAGTGATTTTCCCAGGAGTCACATAGCTACTAAGTGTCTGAGACCAGATTTGAACTCAGATCTTCCAGATATCAGGCCCAGTGCTCTATCCACTGAACAGGATTGGAATGTCCTGTAATACACTTACACACATTAGTGAGATCAGAAACCCATTGGATATCAAAGATTGAATGTTAACTTTTTCTTTGAGATACTTGATAGAGCTGGGACAGGGGAAATTTTCCTATCGCTAAGTCAACTGAGGAAACAAAATTACATAACAAATGTTCGATGTTTATAAATGATGAACATAAGCATTAAAAGTCAATCCTGGATGGTAATGGGCATAAAGCTAATGGGGTGGTTTATGTTTTTCTGGTAACTTTCCCATTTGCATGAAATGGATTTTCCATGAAAGACAACCTATTAATGTTTTGTCTTTTAGTAGCAGTAGTAGTTATTTAGTAGTAGTGGTGGTGGTAGTAATTATTTCCCTTAACTATCTAATAATATGGGAGGAGGGGTTTCACAGATATTTCTGCATTATATGAGATCATATGAAAACATACAGGAAATGAAAGAGTATTTTTGTGTCAAAGGAGATTAGAAAAGTTTAGGAAATTAAATTGAATTTAACTCAATATAAATGACCTGAAGGGAAATAGTTCAAGCAATGTACTGATTTTTCCCATCATGGTCAAGAGAGTTAACATATTTGTTGTAAATAGATATTATAGCACTCATATTTTGGAAAAACATAAAAATAGATTGAATGTCATTTAAAAGCAATATGGCTAGAAGATAACCATCCTGTTGGAAGAATCATAGCCAATACCAGGTTCTTACTGGGTAGTAGTTACGGGAGAATTGATTAGCAGGTTTGATGTGCTTTGGCATAAATTAGATTTTATTTAGAAATACAACTCACTCTGCACTACTCTTGGCTGGAAATAAATGTGTAAATTAGAATGCCTTCCAATGTAATTACACTGTCTTCTAATATAAATCATTTCAGAAATGAAAACATCACTTTCAAGTAGAAGTGAGTGTTCATTTCAAGCTGAATTAAAGGGAAGGTCATGAAGAAAGCTGAAACTCATATTTTGTGATGACAACATGGAACACTGTGCAAAGAGGACTGTTTCACCACAAAACCTCATTTCTAGTGTCGCAGCAATGTACTAGAGCATAGGCTGAGCTTGGTGCCCTTGTTTTAAGGGTCTCTTTCCCACAGCTTTTGACTAGTGATTCTAAAATGGAAAACTAAATAACAACTGACCACCCAAGAGATGAACTCCTTCTTCTTCTTAAACACAGAACTTGGGCAGTCTCCGTAAAAATCATGGCAGGATAAGATGTATTTAAAGTCTGATTCATCACAGCGTATTAGAGACGGCCCCTTGGGATGCAGCAAATTGGACCGGTTGAATCATTGCTTCCCATTATGCAGCAGTCATATGGATGTGACCTCAGAAGGTTCATATTTGCAGGTGGTTGGGTCTTTCTTTAGTGTACAATTCAATTCAACAAACATTTAGTGCTTACTATGTGCCAGGCATCAGGGAGGTACAATACAATGAAAAATGACACCATTGATCTTCCCAACATGCGTGTCTAAACTTGTGCCTTCCCTAATTCAATCAATTCTGCTGACTCCTCGTTGTTCCCAGGATCAAAAATAAAATCACCTGTATGACTTTTAAATCCCTTCATAATCTGGCCCCTCCCTGCCATCACTGAACCCCTCACCCTCTTCTACCCCATTCTGGCCATGTACTCTTTGATCCGGCAACAACGCTGGTTTCCTTGATGTTCCTTGAACAGCACACTTCATCTATGTGCATTTCTCTCTCTCTCTCATCTCTGTCTCCTGGGTTTTCTCAGGGTTTCCTGGGTTTTCCTTCACATGCTTCAGCTGAAGTTCCACCTTCTCTACTTCCTGCTTAAATCTAGCAGTCCTTCCCTCTGTTGATTATCCTCAGTTTATCCTTGTTTTTACATAACTATTTGCCTGATGTTTGCCCCATTCCAACGGAGGACCCTTGGGAGCAGGGACTCTCTTGGGCCTTTCTTGTATCTCCAGCCCTTAGCACAGTGCCTAGAATATAGTAGGTATTTAGTAAATGCTAGGGGATTGACAATTCTTGTCTTTGTTAAGGGGCCAGCTAGGTAGTACAGAAAGTGGCTAGAGGACCAGGCCCAGAATGAGGAAGACTCATCTTCCTGAGTTCAAATCTGGCCTTAGATGCTTACTGGCTGTGTGATCCTGGGCAATTCATTTCACCCTGTTTGCCTCAGTTTCCTCATCTACAAAATGAATTGGAGAAGGAAATGGCAAACCATTCCAGTGCCTTTGCTAAGAAAACCCCCAATGGGGTCACAAAGAGTCAGACCTTCCTGAAACAACTGAACAACAGTAAATAAAGGAGGGCAGAATACAATAAATCCAAAAATAAATGTGATACAAGACAGGATATGAGGGGGAGGGAGAGGGCTAGGTTAAGATGTTTTGGGAAAATCTTAGGAGACATTACTTTCTGTTGGGGAAATAAGGTAGGGAGATAGCAACTTTATGGAGGAAGCTTGAGCTAGACTATTCATAACAAACAGTTATGAAGCATGCACTATATGCTAGCCACTGTCCTGGGCACTGGGGAAACTGTAATTCCCAGTTCTCTGCTCTCAGGTCCAATGGCAAAGACATGGATATATGTCTATATCTTCATCCGTATAGATATATAATGTATGTGGATATAACACACGTATATGTTTACAAAAAAATCCAAGGTAATTTGTGTGAGGCATTTGCATGGAGTGGGGGTGGGGGAAATGAAGAAAGTCCTCATTCAGGAGGTGACATTTGAACAGAGATTTGAAAGGAACTAAGGATTTAAATGGACAAGAGGGAGTAAGAATATATTCAAGACACAGAGTTTCCTCTGTATAAAAACCCGGAAAAAGTAAACGAATGCTGGGTATGGACAAAAGCAAGAAGCGCAGTCTAACTGGAATGTGGAGGACGTGGTTGACAGTTGTGGGCACAAAGCCTGGAAAGATAGGTCATGGCCAGGTTAGAAAGACTTTTTAAAAACAGTTTTTATTTGCTCCTATGGGTAATATGCAGCCACTGGAGTTTATGAAGGAGGAGAGTGATGACTAGACCTGTGCTTTATCAGTTGTTTGGAGTATATATTGAAGACAGGCAGAGACCTGAGTCAGGGAGATCAGTTTGGAGGGTATTTATGTCATTACTCCAGGAGAGATGTAATGAGATCCTAGACTATGGTAGCATCTGTGTCCGCAGAGAAGGGGATAAATGAGGAAAGTTGCAGGTATAATACCAACAAGACTTGGCAGCAGATTAGATATGTGGGATGAGGGTGCAAATGGAGACTGATTGTGAGGTTATAGACTTGGGTGACTGGAATAGGGAGGTGGATTTAGGAAGGGAAATAATGGATTCTCTTTTGGACATGTTGAATTTGAGATGCCTACAGGATAACAGAACTAGAGTTGAGGAGAAACACCTGTACATGTAGACTGGGAATCCTGTGCATGGTGCTGATAATTAAACCCATGGGAGCTAATGAAATGTGTGTGTTTATGTGTTAGACAAAAAGACATACACAAATAGAGAAAATGAAGGGAAAAAAAGAAGGTATAGGATAGGGCCTTGAGGGAATGCCTGAATCAACCTTGTATGGATGAGGTAACTGACCCAGAAAGGAGACTGAAAAAGTGAGGACAGTTATGATAAGGGGCCAGAAGGGACCAGTGTAACAAAATCCAAAGAGGAGAGAATATTCAAGATAAGAATGTGGTCAAAGGTGTCAGATGCTGAAGCGAAGTTGAATGGACAGATGAATACAGAGAAAAAAGCCATCAAAGGAACAAAACTAAGTTGTCAGCAACCTTAGGGGGAAAAAAAAAGTTCCAAATTACTAATGATTAAAGAAATGCACACTCATCCGATTGACAAAAGTTACACAAAAAAGGAAATAAATATTAGAGGGACTGTCAGAAAAAAGGTACATGAATGTATTGTTGGTAGAACTCTGAACTGGTCCAAGTCACTCTGGAAAGTAATTTGGAATTATGCCCTCCAAATAACCAAACTGTACATACTCTTAAACCAAGTGGTACAGCCGCTAGGTCTATACCCCCAAAGAGATCAAAGAAAGAGGAAAGAGAAAAATGATCTCTTTATGCACACACACACACACACACACACGGTCAAGTTAGAATTTTTGAGTGTTATGATGTCCAAAGTATTCAAAATGAGTATAGAATAAATATACATAGAATATACATAGAATAAAAAAGGGTGGTAAGATCCTCCATTTCTCAGCTCTGGGCATTTTCTCTGGCTGTCTCCCAAGCCTGGAATGATCTCTTTCCTAACTTCCTTTAAGTCCCAACTAAAATCCCATCTTCTACAGGAAGCCTTTCCCAACTCCTTCTAGGGCCTTCCCTTCTCTTAATTGTTTCCCATTTATCCTGTATATAGCTTGTTGTATATGTTTGTTTGCTTTTTGCTTCCCCCATTCAATTGTGTTTCCTTTGAGGGCAAGGGTTGTGCTTTGCCTCCTTTACATAGCCTTAATCACTGAATGGTTGTCACCTCAGTCAAACTGAAACCTAGAAAAGACCTTAGTTTAAAAAGGCCAAGGTTTCCCACTGTGTCCAAGGCCCTCTCCAAATGTCCTGATCTTTATCTTGCCACTGGACCTAGATGGCTCCAGAGGAGAAAATGAGGCTGGTGACTTTGCACAACCCTCCTTCCCTCATTTAAATCCAATCCATTTGCAAGTTATGGCATCACCTTCCTGATGCCATGGTCCTTTTTGAGAATGAAGGACACGCATAGTATTTGGCACATAGTAGGTATTTTTTAATATTGTTGACTGACTGAGAGCCCAAGTGCTCTCGTGGTATCTTCAAGCTGTCGAGAGAAAGCCAGAAAAGCCTCTAGCATGCTAGGTGGACTCCCTGTGACGAATTTGTGGAAGGATATGGATGGGGAGATACATTTGGGCTGTAATCCGCATCTTTGGAACAAACAAGTAATTCACTGAGGTCACATACGCAGGCACTTGAAAAATATTTGGCGATTAACGGAAATGTGCTCAATGACTTCTCTGTTTCAGTGATCAGATAAACGCATTGAAGTATTCCTTAATGAGAAGTATCTGTTGTGGCAAAACGAAATGCATCAAAAAAATTTATTTTTAAAAAATTAAATGCATATATGTGTAACCCAACTTACAAAACCCATCGATATGGGACTCTCTCTCCTTTGGTGTGAGACTTTGCTCTCTGCCACTGAGGAAAGAGTCCCACCCCAATGGGCTTTGGACTAGGGTTACCTATATATCCTTGGGAAGAAAAAACGACAGATTGACTTTTGTAGTTACAGACGCGTCTAGGTATTTCTATAGCTTTGGACATTTATAAAAGCTAAGCAGTTCAGAAAGAAGGAAAAATTAATTTACTTAGAGAAGAGTCTTCTTTGAGCCATAGAACAAGGACTGCCTCAGCTCTTACATCTCAGTGTCGTTGGTCCTTTAATTGTTTATAGCAAGAGAAACCACTTCAGCTTCAATGAGTAGTTTTGGTTTTGCCTAAAAGTGTCTGGTTCTTCCCTTTATCATAGAGGTGGGGCATTATGTGATGGCGCACATATCAGCGGAGGCCCTGGAATGCTTGATTTCATTTAGTTTTTTAAAACTAGTTCCAAAGGAAATCTAGGTAGAAGAATAGGGAAGGATACATTTGGAAATCAAGGGGGTATAAAAAACAAAAGTGATTAAGAAAAACCTTTTCTTTTTTCATGTAAGGACTCACTTTGGTGTTTTCTTTGTGAGAGGAAAGAGCCTGGAAATTGGAGAAGGGAAAAATACCATTGCTCAGGTGCTTTTTTGGGAGCAGGGAAGGGAGAACTTTGCTTGTTTTTACGTTCATCCTGTGGCCAATCCCTTGCCCCCACTGCTCCCAAAGCCTGTTCTGAAGAAGGCTGGGCTTCTGGTAAGGTGAGAATACAAATCCTACCTTTCTGGAGGGAAACAGATTTTCTACACCTTGATGTCTTGCTACACTTGAACAGTTACAACAGAATGAGCTTTGCCTCACCCTTGGTGAATAAACCTCCATCTTTCACTTCAGCCAACTGAACGTACCTCATCCTGGTTAGGCAATTCAATTATTAATCGGTACAGCTCCAAGGCTTATTTTCAAAGGCTTACTTTAGATATCTGATATTTGCAAGAGGCAACCTAATAGTAAATTAAATTATTTACTGTCCTTAAGAAAAAACAAATAAATAACAAGAACAAACCATCCCCCAGGCTGTATCTCTGTATTTTCTTAGATTATCAGAAAGCAAAAGAACTGAATCATATTATCTCAGTCAACATCAGAAACAGACTAATCTCTGCCTTTTAGGATCCCTAGTTTCCTTCTGATGTGGTTGGAGGTACAGGGACTCCAAAATACTGAGGTGCAGGGCAGAGTTGTCTGGAAAGAATTCATGGACTCAAGTGGTCTTCCAGTCAAGTGGCAAAAAATTTATGATAACGCTATATAGTGGGCAGAGGTCTTCTGGGGAACTCACAGCCTAACAGAGATGGTGCTAAAGCTTACATGGAAAAAGTTCAGTAAGTGGTACGCAAGTGTTAGAGATGAACTTGACATACAAAAAAGGTATCAAGAAAAATGTTTGAAATGGAGTTCAGAGTAAGGAAGCCCTACATTCCTTCCCCTGAAGGAATGGATAGCTTCCAGCATGGCCCCTGGAAGGAGTGCAACTATGTCAGGATGAGGCAGGACCCTTATAGAATTCTGAGCATGTGACTTCATGTTCTTCTCTCTGATAGGCCCTTCTTCACACAGCTCCTTGGGCCTGCACATTATTTTCTGACCTCTAACCTGTCCATGCTAGGTCACAACCCCTATCACCTAGGAATGTGGACAACAAAACTTTCTTACTTCCCACACAAGTATGCTAATTAGCTGGTAAACGTACAATTGGGCTCCAGAGAAGTCAATCAAGTTCAAGTCATGTCATCATTTCTCTGATGGCATGGTCTTCTTCAGCAACAAAGGCCAAGCACAATAAACATAAAGTTTCTGTACCTTGGGCGCAGGCATCATTCACCATTGGCATGGTCTGGAGTGGGCTGGAGGAAGGCTTCAAAGGGGTGTGTATTTGGTCTGTTATATCTATAACAAGATAGCCTTGGGAGTTGACGTCTATAGCTTGATTTATGAATTGTAAACAGTAACTGTGGGAATCAGTACACGATAGTACTGCTGGTACAAGATAGTCCTGTTCATACAAGGGAAATTCTACAGGGGTCAGTTTGTTCTTCTAACAGGGAGAGATAGTTTGCCTCACTGGGACCTCCTACTCATGAGTTCTTGCCAGAGATAATCTTTGGGGAGAGTTATGGTCCTAGGGCTGGGATCCGAACATAAGCACCTCATCACTTCCAGGCTTATCTCAGAGGCCCTCTCCCACACAAGGCCTTTTCAAATCCCCCACTCTCTCTTGAAATCACTTTGTATATACACTTTATAATCCTTCTCTGCGTACATATTGTATAACCCCAGGACACTCATTGAGGGCAGAAATTACGATTTTTTTTTTACTATTTGTATCTCCAGCATCTGGGGATACAAGGGCCTCACATTATGCCCATAGTCTTTCTGGCGCATTGAGAAGAAACATTCTAACGTTTGATTAACATTCTATCATACCTTATAAAACTTTAATTGAAGAAATTATATATCCTGCTACTCATTATCCCATATAAAAAAGATCTATGAGATAAATTTCTTGCATTTAGTTTCAGGAAAGATTTTGCCTCTGTAGGCACATTTTTATACTTCTTTTGTCTGACAGGGCATATCACATAATCTAACATGGTTGCCTTTTTTGTCTTAAGGCCCAGGAGACAAAGTCGATTTCCATGCTCAAAAGCAACAATTAGCTCATCTCAGGTCCTTGGTAGCATTTACTCTCTGATCCTCTTATGCAGTGTCTGTTCTGGTTTTGTTCTTAATCATCATAGTTTCCATTATTTTAACTTTACAAAACTATTCATCCTTTTGAAAGTTAGATAGATATACAGTTTAAATTGTCATCTTTTCCTTTAACACACACACAATGACAAATGTCCACAAAACATTAGTTACTAAAGGAACGTGAAAAGAGACTCATTTATGAGTCCTATTTGTGTCTACTTTCAGTTTAAGCATAAATACCAGCGTAGAAAGGGAAAGGACAACAATCCATCCCACATATTTACCGTAAGCCACAAATAAAAAAAAATTCTAATCTGGTTAGCTTATTTTTCAGTTATATATTTTATTTATTAACAGGTGAGTACCTAAAGTATGGGAAATTAAAATATTTTCTCTTGTGTTGCAAATACTGCATTGAAGTTTGGAGAATAACTTTGAGAGGTGGTGTTGCATAGTACCATAATGTCTAAGGAAAGGAGTCACTAAACTATACAAATGGATCCCTTATTCATTGTAAAAGGATGATGTTTATTTGTAAGAAAATGATCATTTTATTATATTAATTATATCATATTAATAAACAATTTTATATACAGGACCCAAGGACATTTCTGACCTTGCCTCAAAATTCACCCCACCCAGACCATCTTGTCTAGGTGGAATTCTTACATAATCCACCACTGTTCAAGTAGTTCTGGGCTGAGAATAGATTCTTTTATATAGGTTGCTGGAGTTGGAATGATCTGAGAGTGCTGACATGACCGAAGCAGATGCCTCAATCATTGATTGGCAATGGCTAAATAAATTGTGGTCCATAAATGTAACGGAATACTGTGTTGTAAGAAATGATGTGTGTGATAAATACAGAGAAGTATGGAAAGATCTATATGAACTGACGCAGAGTGAAGTAAGGATAGCCAAGAATATAATATACAAAACAGTAATGGAAATGACACACCAGAAAAATAAAAAAAATCAGTTGATAAATCTTAATTGTACCACTACATCTCATATTTTGCCTTTACTCCTCTGCTGGGGCAGGTAGGTGATGCAGTGGATAGAGCACCAGTGCAGGAGTCAGGAGGATCTGAGTTCAAATCTCACCTCAGACACTTGACACTCACTACCTGTGTGACCTTGGACAAGTCACTTAACCCCAATTGCCTCATCCTGGGTCATCTCCAGTCATCCTGATGAATATATGGTCACTGGATTGAGATGACTCTGGAGGAGAAGTGAGGCTGGTGACCTGCACAATCCTCCCCCACTCAAAACAAAGTCAAGTGCAGGTCATGTCATCATTTCTCTGATGGCATGGTCTTCTTCGGCAATGGAGTATGAACACACACGCTTCTCTGCTAGTTCACTTCCCCTTTTACCTGGCCATTGTAAAAGCCCCATGACTGGTCTCCTTTACTCCTTCACACTTTACTTTACTGTCAAAATATACTCCCTAAAGCACAGGTCTAGTCATGTTACTCTCCGGCTCAAGGATCTTCAGTGATTCTCTGTTGCCCTTTTGATCAAATGAAAACTTGACCTGGCAGGTAGTCAACCACAAAAGAATTCCAACTTTCAGAGATTTATTTCATATTACTACTCTTCATATATATACTACTACTTTTCATATATATCCCAGCCAAATTGGCCATTCGTTGGATCAGCTTTCCATCTCCCATGCTATGTGAATTTTTATTTTGTACATTTTGATTTTGAGGTACTAGTGGGCCTATTCAGGTGGGAATATGCAATTTAAGATGCAGATCTGAAGCTTAGAAGGGTCAAAACTGAAGAAATTGCATAGAGATGAAATAAGAATGAATGAGATTACCAAGGCATGTGACTTGATCTTCGGTGCCTCGCACCTAGTTGGCAATTAATATTTGTTCAATTGAATTGAAGGGAAATTGTAGTATAGACAGAAGCCCAAGGCCAAAACTTAAGGAAGAATTGTATTATTGACTTATGAATAAATACCTAACCAGAGTACACTGTGGCGGCTTTGGTGCTGAGAACCCCATAATGTAAGGGTACAGGGGGTCTGCCTGGAAAGAATTTGACCACTCAAACCTCCTTTCAGTCAGTTAGTATAACGCCAGAATGACAGGCTGAGATTCTTAGTAAACATGCAGTATTATATCACCAATAGGACCTGGCAGAGTTCCTTAGTGAGTCTGCAACTTAATGTGGGTAAGATCGGCACTTATATACAAAAGACCCATGAGAAAATCAGGATGGGATTAAGGAACCGCAACTAGCCTGGGCTGGACCAGGTGCAGACACTGAAAGGAGTGAAGTGGTCAGAGAGCCATGGTGAAAGGGCTGTTAGGATTATTGAGTATCTAGGTAGACTGGGATGGGCCAGATGCCTCAGATGAACTGCCAGTGACCTGAGCTACTGAGATGTGTGGGAAAGTTTAGGGGTTGAGTTGCATTCAAGGTCACAGTCTTTTTCTTTTAGGGGTCCAGATCCCGTAACCCCATCAACAGCAAAAAAGAATGGTGAAGAGTTTGGAGGAGAATCAGAAAGTGTCTTGGAAGCGATGAGAGGAGAGGAGGGAGTCATTAGTGGTATTAAAAAATACAGAGAAGGACTAAGAAAAGGCCTTTGGATATGGTGATAAGGTCATTTTTTATTATTTTCCATATGTACCTACCTAATAGTTATTGCTGATACCTCAAAATCTGAACATAAAATAAAGTTAGGTCTTTGGTACTTTACCAACTCAAGTTTTAGAAAGCAGGACACATGTAAACACACACAGACCTCATTTAACAAAATGATTAGACTTATGATTTCAACCAAATTGCTTAATAAACACTTTCAGGTAGTTAACTGGATAACATCCAGTTTGGAATCCAGAAAGGTCCTGTATAATTTGCCTACCATTCTTTTATGGGGGCTAAAAGTTGTATATATTTGTAGATCAGATTATAGTATCATAGTATGATAAATTTAAGACTGGAAGAGACCTCGATAGTTCAGTTCTTCTTCTCCTTCTAGAGAGAGAGAGAGACAGAGAGACAGACAGACACATAGGGAAAGTGAGGGCATTTTTATGAAGTTAGTGCAGAACAGATCCTCCCATCAGAGAGCGGATTGGTCCGTTCTCTTTTGGGTCACAGTCTTTTGACATGCCCACTGTGTGTTATTAACAAACACAACTGGATTTTTAGGTGGCCCCTTATAGTGACTTCATGTTCTCCTTTCTGATACTTTCCCTCCAGTAGCTCCTCAAGGCTGCGCACAAGTTTCTGACCTTTAATCTGAACTGCTAGGTCACAGCTCTGATTTACTACCACCACTGAGAGTTTTGACCCTATAGAAACAAACTTTTTTCCTTCATTTCCCATGAAGCGTCATGTTAAGTGTTGTACAGCCAGAATCTGAAGCAAGATTTGAAGGTGGGTCTTCCTGACTCTGAGTCTACCATTCTGCCCATTATACCACCTAGTACCTTTCTTTCCATACATGTACATATGCATATATGCTATAGTATTTTTTGAGAAAGGAAAACAAACTTTTGCCCAATCAGGCCTCAAAACCACTTTGCTTGTATCTCAAGTATTTTTCCTGTAGCATAGGTATCAGTGTAAGGTCCACAGCAGGCACTGGAGGTTTGTTTAATTACATGGGAAAATGACCATAGCATTTCCCAGCCCTAAAGGCTGGAAACACTGCCGTACAAATTAAGTGATTCTGTAATATAGCATTATTTAGCGATGAAATGCTAGGGGGACATATTAATATTTCCAAATTTTGTTACCTCTGTAAATACCCCAGCTTCCTGTTAATTGGGATGGCTGCCCAATTGGCATGCTTTTTGTTCCTACTGGGGTGGGCCAATTAAGAGTTTCTATTGTACTATTACCTCAACAGATACTTTAACAGTGGAGTAACTCTGAAGTAGATGAATGCCTCTAGACTGTGTAAAAAACCTGAGAGAAGGGAGGGGGTGGGGAGAAGAGGTAGGGGAAGTTAAACATGTAGGAAAAAAAAGATTGATTTTTTTTTTTAATTCAGAGACATAACAAAGAAAACTGACCAAAAATTGGTTGAGGAAAGATAGGGAGACTGTAATTAACTTGGAGGTGGGGTGGTGATATGTCAAACTGATAAATTTTAAATCATTAATTTTTTAAGTTAAGGGTAGAGGCCTCGATATCTCAAACATGAAAATAACTTTAGTTGTTATGGTTCTAAATAATATTTGTTCCTATTGTTTGAATTAAGTATATCAGTCCATTCTACACATAGAATAACAATTTTTCCTCTAGCACCTGAAGTACTAAATTTGACCTTTTTGCCAACTGGGGGAGAACTTATGGCACCCTCAGAGGGACAAAGGTTAAAACCCAGGAAACTGGCTCATTTTGGAGTTATTTTTGCTCATGTCAATGTACAGTGAAGGAATGTGAAAATATTAAGGATTTTATATATAAACAGATGAATATATCTGAAACCAAAACCTTAGAACTTTGTTAGGGAAAATGCTCAGATTTTGGAGCTAATTAAAAACACACCATAGGTGTGTAGACCATAGGTGGCCCAGATTAGAATCTACCATTGTTGAAATAGGAGATATTCAGAATTTGGATATGAGAAAGTACAATTCACATCTAGGCTTTGCCCTACTGTTTGGGCTTACTTTTTTCCTTTTGCTCTTGAAAGAGCATTTTTCATTCTAAAAAAGTTGCCAGGGTGCTATAAAGGGCTTCTCCCTAAAGACTGATTTTAGATCACTTAAAGGTAAAGCATTCTTGTTAAACATTAAGGATGAAAATTTTCCCTTACATAATTAAAACCTTTCCATTTTCCTTACCATTCTTCATGTGTTCTACACACACACACACACACACACACACACACACACACACACACACACACACACACACACACTAAATGTTTGAACTTGCAAAACTCAAACTTCTAGAGAAAATGGGCTCTTGCTTTTTATTCCAACTATTAGGTAATTGTAGTAGTTCTTTTAAAAACAAAGTTAAACAATTTATGTGAAGAAATTTCACTTGGGTTATTCTACGTTCCTCCCCTAAAATACTGGATACCCTGCATAACCAATCATCAGTGTACCAAAACAAATCTAAATATGGTCAATTCTGTGGAAACAAAGCTACATTTTGTGAATAAAACCAATCTACCAAATTTTCTGCTTTGCACTCTTGGCTTCTGTGTCATGTAGTAAGTAACACTGTTAGGCTCATCATTTGATCCATGCGGAACCCCCAGTGTGAAAACTACCTTAACCAGTGCAGACAAGCAGCTGTGTCATAACTAAATGCTATGGTTACAAGTTATACAGACACAATGAAAAATATTAATCCGGTCAATTCATATAAAAGAAAATTTGTCAAAATTGGTTATTAGGTATCACATAAATATAAAAAACTTGGTGGTTTGCCTGAATTCTCTTTCTAATCAATTGTGTAAAAAGAGCGGATTTTTATTTCCTACTTCTAAAACTGTAGCTTATTTTCTGACTCTGAGTTATTTTCAATACAATAAGCTGCCTACGGTCAAAATTTCAATAATGTATAAAAGATTTGAATGAGGACAATAATATTTTGACTATTTCCATACTTATATTTGGTTTCTTCATTCATTTCTAATTATTGCAACCAAAGCCATTCAAAAAACAAGACTGGATGCTAGTAATCCTCCTCAGATAGTACGTCGCACTTTTTTTTAGCAATAATCACGTCTGCTTTCCTTGTGAGGTAGCATGAATGGTACCATGGAAAGAGTGCTGGGTTTGGAATCGGATCCCAGGACCCTGCCATTTTATACTTCTGTGACTCTGGGCAAATGACAACCCGGGTCTCAATTTCCTTATCCGTAAAATGAGAGCAGTGGACTAGATGACTGTGAGGTCCTTTCCAGCTCTAGATATATGATTAATTGTGCTTTATAAGATTTTTCTTTTCATGAATAATTTTGATTGCTAAAAATCTCTAATTTGTCTGTATTTTTCTAGTAGAGAGAAACATAATTGAAAGCAGAATTCAAAGTCTAATCGCAAAGAAGCTATGATGAAAAGGTTCATAGACTCCCAATAAATGCCATTTTACAAGCATCACATCTAAGTTCTTTTTCTTTAAACATACTTAAGTAAGCCAACGTGAACTAATCTTTCTCCTAAAAGTCTGACACTATTAAATGTTCTTCATTATAGATACTGGATTTACTGTCCATTCATCCACTCATTTTATAATTATGATTTTATTGAATATGGGGCCACAAAATGGCTAGTTTTCTGCAATACAATTAAGAAATGCAAGATAATTTCCATGATCTTACTGTATTACTGCCCAGGATTATGCGAATGTTGACCAAGTGGAACAAGTCAGGGCATAAGGTAGTGTTAGCAGGGATGTATTTCTGACTGTCAGAACTGATACAGGACTTAGATTTGAAAGAGATCGTAAGACGTCA
The DNA here is from genome assembly GCA_023548195.1 of Bettongia penicillata ogilbyi. NCBI lineage: Eukaryota > Metazoa > Chordata > Mammalia > Diprotodontia > Potoroidae > Bettongia > Bettongia penicillata. The sequence continues at coordinate 3,345,229 of JAJHZJ010000482.1, read as the reverse complement.
TATAGTTGGACCTCCCATTTTCCACATGAAGAAACTGAGGCTGAGAGAAGTTAAGTGAGGTCTTTGAAGTCACACTGAGAGATACCAAAAGCTCTGGTATTTGGAATACAAAATTTCATTTGTTCCATAAATGTTTACAGTGCCTACCACTTTGTGTAAGACTCTGTACTGGGTGATGGGGGTGAAAATATATGTAAAATAGTTCATGACCTTCCTGGTAGAGTGAACAATTCTGTGGCTAAGAATTAAAAGTACTGATAGGTCATGATGTAATTCCTTTGAGCCTTTACTAATAAATACAACCAATTATACATTCATATAATGACCCAATGCAATGGCATGTTTTCCACACAAGTTTTCTTCTGATATAGTTAATGTTAACCTGAAAAAAATGTAATATAAAATATCACTTCTAAATAATCAGACTCTCAATATGAAAGAATATATATTAGAAGTACCAAAACAGCAAATGTATTTTAGGGCAAAATCATTACAAACAAAAAAAATCCACTTAATAAATAGATTCTAATAAAGGTATCTTAAAACAAAAATACACCCACAACACAGAACATAAAAATTCATTTTTGCTACTAATATAATTTTAAGAAAATGCTGGTCATAAAAATGGGTTCTAGAAACAGAAGTTTGTCATAGTGTCATGTGTATAATAAGAACTAAAAAAGCTATTAAACAATGATCCAAGCAATTCAAGGAGGAAGGTTTTTGACCTAAGGGGAAAAAAACACACTCCCAACATTTTTTTTGAAAGAATGATTGTACATAAATGATTAAAACAAAACTCAGGACTCTACACATGGGGAAGGAACTTGCACTCTTGTTATTTATCTCATATTTTAAATTGCACACCTTTTAAAACTGACTGAGGAAATATTTTTATGGTGTTATAAAGGCACAAACTTTGAGGAAACAAACGAAACCAAATTCATTTTCTATTGAATGAACACATCCAAATTTTCTATTTCTTTTTGGTAGACGTGAAAAATGATTCAATTTCATGCCTCTTACTACAAATAATTCTCTTCTAAATATGTGGTATGACCAAAGTAATGAGACTGTGCCTAATAAAAGCCATTCCACACACTCCTTACCACACAAATGTGAAAATCAGCTTCATACTTCATAGTTATACCATGTAAAATGTCAAATAGTAGGAAACCTAAAACTCCCAATCTGGCTACTGTCATTTAATGAATCATGTGCAGAGCTCATTGGCATCTAGGATAGCAACCTCAGAGTTTGAATTTCACAAATTCAAAGCTAACTGACTTTAACGTGGTCATTTTCATTCTTCCTTTGGTGGGAGTAGGTCTCACAATGCAGTCTTTATTAATTTTTTTTAAGCACATTTACATACAGCTTAAGTCACATTTTTCCCCTCAAAGTTCCTTCTTGGACCCATTTTTCCTCCAAAAACAATGCCTGTCCTTATCAGAAATGATTAAAAGGGAACATGTATCAAAATTAATTTAAAAATTTTGTAGTTCTTAACATTTTTTCATGATTATTGTCTTGATATTATTATTAGACTGAGAAAACAGACTATAATTATCTTTCTCTAAATTAAAAAAATTAATGTGCTAATTCTAGGAAATTTGAAAAAAGAGGACTGTATTAATTTAACTCTGGCTTTGATGCCTACAAAGTTTTAATTCTTGCCTTTCAGATTACAGTCTTTAATTCATTAAATTATTAGCAAAATAAATTAATTTATGGGTTATATTTTAACATACATTACTTAAAAAGCTGGGCAGATTCATGGTTATATATGTAATATAAATCAGAATTTGGTAGACTGAAGCAATGAACTGGATAGTGGGATGCACTTAACCATGACCCTTTAGCCACTTGCTAGTAACTTGATCCTCAATTTTCAGCAGGTAGAAAGAGGTAGACATAAAGGCTCAATTCTCTGTCGAATTGGAAAAATGGCTTAATTCTGAGGAGCTACAGTAACTTAAATAGAAAAGAGCTCATAAACCCCCAAATTTAATCCTATTCAGTTTGCAAAGACAGAAATCTAAAATTTCAGAAATTATGAGTAAGAGTGGGGATTGAACCAGCACTCAGGGAATACTGATCACAGACTATTGTTTAAATATAGAAAACATTGTTATGGTGAAAATTCTTATATTCTTACATTTTAACAAAACTGTTAATATTAAATACTTTTACATAATGTATCATGTGTATAACAATAGAAAACTTACCAGACTAAGCTAGACAGTGTTAATTTTTTTATTGAGTGAAAAAATAATAAATTTTACGGAAGAACATAAGCATTAATGAGCCAGAATATCCTTTTTTTTGCTTAATATATTCTGACTTATATTAGACAACTCCTTGGAAGAAAAGACTGAGTTTGTTTGGAAGATGTGTGCATTTGACACTTTCCATCATTAGGAAAATGTTAAACGACCCTGAGATAAGATCATAAAACTGCCCAGTCTTTTGATTCGGGTGCTACCAACAACACGTGCAAAGTAACTTCTATTTAGCCTGTTGTTGTACCTACGTGGATTACAGCTAATTTGACTAATTTTGGATTCTGGTCACAGCAAAGGCAACTCAAGGCACTGACCTGCATGCTTTGCATATTTGTACCTTAAAACTCGTTATAGGATCTTTCCTGTTTACAACGGGCCCCGAGGCCTTCCGATGGTCCCAGCTCAGTCTATAATACTATTCAGAGCAAGAAGTTTTTTTTCTTGCCAGTTCTTTCCCCCATAACAGTAACCAGGCAAGTCTGCTTCACACGCTGCAGTGTCTTTGTAGAAGATAAGGCATCTCTGTTCTTAGATGGTTATTTCAGAGCGGCCTCGGTCTGTCATGCAACCTTTCTTCACACTGCACAGCAATACTTAGTAGATCTTACACATTTACTGAGAATTTTGGTTACCAATGTTATTCACTGAACACACACTTTTCAGTTTAAAATAATACAGTTTCCAACCCCTTGCATATACTGCAATTGCTTAAGAAAACAGTGCAACTATAAAGTGGCAAGATATCTTCCACGCACAAAAAATGGCATATAAAAAGTGGCAAGTTAGTCATATTTGATAGTAAAAGACTCTTAGTCATGTTCCATCTTTGGTTCTTAATTATGATTTGACAAGTTTGAAGCCTTGTCCTGTGTCGAGCACAGCAGGAAGAAACCACCTCATTTTTAACCTTTTTAAGCACCTAAAACAAGCTTTGCAGATCCAGAAAAGGTTTAGACCACACAGCCAGTTTGCCAAATGCACCAGAGGGTACGTAATACGAGGAAAATATAACATCCAGTGCTTGGCAACATCACTTCCTGTTGGCAAATGCAGAGTGTAGTCACTCCATCGTTTCGATACACCATACACTGCTTTTACGGCACGTCCCTTTTCAGTCCAGCTGATGTTGCTGTTAGCATTACAGTTGTATTCTACCCAGTCTCTTGTAAAGTCACCAAGCTGTGCTGGGTCAGCTTCTTCAAGGTCCACCACCTTGGTCATCTCAGCTCCCTGCACTGCAATATATTGATCATTAATTTTTCTCACTTCTTTAACCCACGGTATTGAGTTCTCATTATCTAGTACGATAATGAGTCGGGAACAGAAAGAACCATTCTTTTCTCTCCACCATTCCAAAAGTGTGTCAAGCCGTAATGTGTCTCCACCTACAAAAAAAAAGGAGAAAATTCAAAGGTAAGACTCTATCTAAAGATACTAAGGCTGAGATTTTAGGGAAGGTCTGTGAAAAGACTAATATTTACCCAAACTTTCCTAATGTAGCTTCTTTCCCCTCTATCTACAACATGGGGTAGAGCCAAACTCCTCTTTGCTTCCTGGTCACCTACAGGCATAAAAAGTCTCAGCTGCAAGAGCTGAGATGTCTCTGACTGGGAGATTTCCTGAAGAACACCAATGTCGCAGCCAGAAGCATTTTCAATGGAGACAATGGTGCACGTAGAGAAGCTAAGTGCCGCTGTATGTTATGTCTGGGCAAAGGAAAACTCCTTATGCTAAATGTTCAATGATTGGCAGCTGCTTCATTTCATCTCCAACAGAACCTCAAGAGGTGAGCTGTCTCCAACAAGGTCACACAATGAATGAGTGGCACAGCTGGAATTAGAGCCTGTTGTTTTTTCAACTGGATCATGTTGCTAGTCATTTTATTTAAACTTCAGATTAATAAATTCTAAATTCTTAGAATTAAACATGCAATCTGAAACTAAAGACTTCCTTTACAGGAGACTTTAAAAACCAGATTTTAGACTAGTAAAAAAAAAAAAAGTTATCCTTTTTTTGTTATTTGCATTAAAAGTAGATTTGCTGAGATAGTCAAAAATAAACATGAATATGGCTTATTTTAAAAGGATGTTTATTTATGAGATTATTATAATGAGAAAATGATTATTTTCTTATATAAATAACCAGTTTTATATACAGGATGCAAAGATACTCATTTTTGCTTTCTCATTCAAAGTCTAGTCTCTCAAGGACATTTCTGGCCTTGCCTCAAAATTTACCCCACCCACACCATCTTGTCTGGGTGGAATTCTTACCAGTACCCACTACTGTTTAAGCAGGACTGGGTGTAGAATAGATTCTTCTGTACAGATGGCTTCAGTGAAATGATCTGAGAATGCCCCGCCCCTCATTAGAAAAAGCTTACCTCTCATTTTAATAGTCTTTCTTTCATTAATTGTTAACCAATCAGAGTTGACTTCTACCCTCAGAAAAACCACCTTCTCCAAAGTTATTTAAACATTCAACGACCTCTGGTTATGAGGGAAAGACCACTGAGCTCTATTATTTGCTAGTCTAATTAGTAAGTTGATTATTAATTACCAAGAAACTCTGTCTCTCTTGGGCTTTTCATTTGCATCATTTAATAGGGAATACCAATCACTGTACTTAACTAATCAGTTACTACCTTCATCTCTCCTGATTTTTAGTGGGTAAAGACTGAAGTCTTTTTTTTTTTGAGGGGTTAGCAATCACTTTAATCAAGCACATGTATCACTCCTTTAACCAAGTACATATATCATTCACCTAATTCAGGGGAACCTGTGGTCTGTAGTTTAGTGGCCTCTGTTTCTGTTTGAGTTGGACCCCACTGGTTTGCTACACAGTTTCACAATTATCCTTCATTTAACCTGGTACATTGGTACTTTGTCTGATTCTAAAACTCAGGAAACCACTGGTTTGATTTTTCTGATTTCTCCATTCTTCCTTCCAGGTAGTGAGACGCTGGTAGAGCAAAGTCATAAAAATGTATTGATTTATCCCACTGCCAACGGTGCTTATCCTATCTGGACCCAACACTGTTGCTTAGAAATGCTTTAATTCAGGACTCACTGATTTTTCATTATCATCCTCAAAGCAACGATTTCAAACATTTTTCTTTTTTAAACCCCATGCCCACCACAATAAGTGATCACAGATGATGTACCTGCATTTTCAATGAAAAGGTTGACAACATCCAATAAGAAATTCCCTTTTGTTCAACTTGTCTCCCTCTATACTTCAAAACTTTCCAATGTTTATCTATTCTCTTTTTCCCTTACAGATGAGGTAGGTGTCCCTACTCCTTGCCAAAGTGAATTCAATAACTTTTTCCTTAATCCAATTCCTTACCATTTTTTTGAGGAACTTGTTCCATCAATCAAGTGATCCAAATATAAGAAGGTAAATTTGATCTCAAAAGTATGAGAAATTTGATGGGATGAGATCCATGATCAGAATGTGTCTCCAGGTAGATAAGAGAAAATGGGTACAGGAAGATATAGCATTGTATTTTAAGAAAGTATACACATATGTGAAAAAATCCAGGAATAAGAGGAGAGATGCATGGGGAACAGCATCTGGGTAAAGGTTACTGGAGAGAAACAAGAATGATGTTATCAGATTTTATTTCAGTCAACCTAGAAAGACTAAAGAGATTCTAGCGCATGGCAGAGAGATATCATACTACAGTAAATGATGAGGGACGACAACTGTACATCTGCTGGTGCTTTCTCTTTGCCAAAAGAAGAGCAATGATATCTTATCTTGGCTTAATTATAACATCCTTCGAAAGGTAGAGGAACGGACAAGAAGAAATTCTGTTCTAGATCTGAGTTCCACTAGTAGAAAGGAAGGAACTGGCTGCTGCTAAAGTGGAGAAGATGGGATCTTTTGGGGGATATGGCCACTCCCTCCTAGAGTTTGTGATACATGAGGAGAGAAAAGCCACAGGTATCTGAAACACAGTCTGAATTTGTGGAGAAGCAGTAAGAGGTAGAACGTAGACAGAAATTCTACAGATGAACCCAGTCTGAGAGGGATGGCAAACTCAGGAATCAAACTGGGAAGACATTAAAATAACAAGATTTTAAAAGGATATGTAGAGAAGAAGAGGTAGTGTATGTTACAGCACAGTAGGTACAAGAGCCAGTCTTGGAGTTAGAAGGACCTAGGTCTACATGTGGCCTTTGACACAAAACTCTCAATAGAAGGAAAACAGAGATGTCTGATCTTTATTATAGCAAACCTTCTGGTAAAGTATCTCATCCTGTTTGTGGAGAAAATGGAGAAATACAGAGTAGGTAATATTAAAAATGAATGGATTGAGAAATGATTGGATAGTTGGACTCAAAGAGTTAATTGTTCACTGTACACATGAGAACAAGTCTCCAGTGAAGTACCTAAAGGACTGCTGTTCAACATTTTTATCAACGATTTGAGTCAAGATTATAGATGGTATGTTTATCAAATTTGCAAATGATAAAGTTGGGAAGGATAACATTCTGGATGATCAAGACAGTATCTAAAACAATTGTTACAGTCTAGAAAATTGGGCTGAATTTCATAAGATGAAATTTAACAGGGAAAAATGTAAAGTTTTACATTTGGGTCCAAGAAATCATAAGTACCTGAGGGGGCAGCTAGAAAGCAGTCAAAATGAAAGAAATCTAGGGTTTGATATGAGTCAAAAGTGTAATTAAGAGACCGTAATAGGAACAGAATAATAACCTTCCTGTATTCTTCTCTGCTCAGATGTATTTGCTAGTCAACAAACAGTACTAGGCGCTGTGCTGTATGCTGGGGGTACAAAGGGCAAAGGCACTGTCTCTGCCCTCAGGGAGCTCAGATTCTAATGTGGAAGACAACATAGAAACAACTGTTTACTTAGAAGATTCAGAGAGAGTAGCTGAAAGGTAATCTTCAATGTTATGTTCAGTCCTGGGCACCACATGTTAGGAAGAACATTACAGTCAGGAAGGTGATGGATATGCTATATGGGGGCTGGTTGAAGAAAACAGGGACATTCAACCTGGAAAAGAGAAGGCTCAGGAAAGACATGCTTGATGCCTTCAAGTATTTCATGTGGAAAAGGGCTTAGCCTTTGCTCCTCCCCTGGTCTCAGAGACAGAACAAAGGAAGAAAGTATTTTAAATTTTTAGTTGATTCCAGGAAAAGTTCCCTAATAATAAGAGCTATCTCAAAACAAATGGGCTGCCTTGGGTGGAAGTTGGTTCCCCTTCACAGAAGGTCTGCAAACTGTGGCAGGATGCCCCTTTATTGGATATGTTATAGTAAGAATTTTTTTTCTGGTCAGTTGGACTAGGTGGCTACTGAGACTCCTTCCAACTCCAAAATTCTGTGACCTGTTTCTTATATATTTTAAATCTTCCTCCTTTCCATAAAAATACTTAGGGACTCAATAATTCTAAAAAGTCCAAACCAAGCCTCCGTCATGCTCTAGTTGTGTGACCTCACTGAATCATGGCAGGTGACCCTGGGTTCTCAAAGGTAATGCCAGCGGAGTGTAAGCCTGCAGAGCTCTGACTGAACTGCAGGGTCTGTTCACATCCACTGTCTGAAGACTAGCTTCACTGAATAAATCCAAAAACATCATGGTGCAGTGGACCACAGGATGACGATGTTTTTGGTACCAGTCACTCTCAAAAGACTCATGTCTTATTAGAGGGGTTGTGGTCTGTGGGATGGGGCTCCTACACTAGCAGTTAAGGTCCCCAAAGTAGAGAAATATGTATTTTCACATTCAGGTCCATAGTGTAGCAACTAAAATAATTATCTTAAAAAGCATTTGATTTCATCTTCACAGACCCTCACTAATATATCTGAAGATCACTCTTGAATAACCAACATTTTATATGAATTTGCAGCAAACCTACTGATGTCATCCTCTTTTTTCACTCAAAGCTCTATTCTTTATCACTTCTCTAATAACCATTTCTTAGAGCTCAATAATTTAATTTAGCTGCTCTAAAATACTTTAGTTTTTCCTCTCTTGAAGCTCACTATAAACTTTCTTAACCTACAAGCATTTTGTAAAAACATTTACTATTAAAGATGAATATTTTATATATATATATATAAAAAATACAGTTATTTTACTGGAATGGAGAAAGTGGATCATTTACAAACAGAATACTTCCTCCTCCACAAGAAAAGCTATTAAATAGGTACAACCAGGTAACATTAATGGTTAAAAATACCTGGGCTTTTATCATTTATCTCCCTCAGACAGTAATTTAGACAAAACAGTTTAAATTCTCATAAAATTCACACAAGAAAGTTCACCCAAATGATTAAGGTGGCCTCCAATTTCAAAATACTCGAGATTCTATATATACACAAATGTGTTTCTTATTTTATATTTTCAGCTGCCTAACACCATCAGAAATTCTATCATTTTATAGGTGGGAGGGATATTATAGGTTAAGTCCACCCCTCATGTTATGGCTGAACTGAGTTCCCCACCAAAAAAGATTTGCTCATTTATTTAGGTTAATGATAGTGCTAAGACCAGAATTTGAGATTCCTTTTTATACAAGTTAATATTTTTTCAGCTATACTATGCCACCCTGCCTGAATTAAGACACAACATTTTCTTCACTGAGTTCTTCGAAATAAATAAAATTACAAAATGAACTAAAAAACTCTGTTCTTATTCTTCATAGACAAAGACTATGAAATACTTTATTTGTAGAAATTAGCTTTTAAAAATACTCTGTAGCATGATGCTGAAAATGTATTAAAAAAAAATTGAGTCTAAAATAGTAAGATTCTTTTTCCTCAAACTGCTACATAATTTTCTTTTTAATTCAGAAGACTTTTCTCTAATACCAATTAAAGTTATCCACAGTAAATGGATCCAGAACTCTGGGATTTCACAAGACTGAGTACAGGCATGCTTGGTGTTTGGCAACAAGGAGAGGAACCTACAGGTCTGGACTGATAAAAGCATTTCCAACATTTAAAAAGTTTATTACCTGCGAGTGCCCATTCTCCTGTACCGTGAGTGTGACCACTGTAATATAAAACGTAAGTGTCATGCCTGGGTCCATCTGTAGTCCGAAGTTCAAGGAAAGCTTTGAGCTTGGAATGTAGAGTATCCAAAGAAAATCCACTTGTGGAATAGTCACATCCATATGTTTCAATCATGTGATAAGCAAAAAATCGCTGAATGGCATTGAGCATGCCAGTAGACCTCAAGTTCAGCTCCTGAACATGATCTGGTGGAAGAAGTGTTGGCTGACCATCAGGACTATTTGGAAGAAAAAATAAAAACAGAAAAATAAGTTAAGTTAGAAGGATGCTAAAGATCTAGGCCACAAGATCTGAATCATTTTTGTGCCATGGAACCCTTTGGCAGTCTGGTAAGGTCTATGGATCCTTCTAAGAATAAAATTTTTAAATGTATAAAACAAAATACCTGGGAAATCAACTATATTGAAATGCAGTTATCAAAAAGAAAAAATTAAGCCTAAGTTCATGGGCCCCACGTTATCAATTCTTGATCTAAGCCAGGGGTGGGGAACCTACAGCCTCGAGGACACAAGTAGCCCTCTAGGTCCTCAAGCATGGCCTGTGGACTGAATCCAAACTTCACAGGGCAAATCCCCTCGAGAAAAAGAAATATAAAATATAAAACTGCTTAGCTAAAATATCTAGATGCTAGAGAAGCATCAATATAAATGGTAACTATAATAGAAAATTCTGGAATGTGCAAACTAACACTTACATACACATTTTATTTATCCAGTGTTATAATTTCCTTTCTGAATGGTTAAAAAAAATTCCATCATTTGTTATAGAGTATGCCTTTTGAACCTTTTATCTCAAATATGAATCTCTAAAATTTAAAAAAAAGGGACAATAAGACTTTTTGAAAACTAAGTTCTTGTAAGGGATTAAAATAATTTAGTTTTAAAAGTGCATCTCTTCCCCCGTAAGTGGAAAAAAGACCTAAGTTCTGCAGTTATAACTTCCTCATGACAAAAAAATTATTTTCCTCTCAATAAACATACTTGTCCTATGTAAGCAAGATCAAGGCATCTCTCTTTTTTTTTTAAATATAAATTTATTTATTTAACTTTTTACATTCATTTTCACAAAATTTTGGGTTCCAAATTTTCTCCCCATTTATCCCCTCCCCTCACCCCAATACACCAAGCATTCTAATTTTCCCTATCACCAATCTGCCCTCTCTTCTATCATCCCTCCCTTCTCTTTTGTCCTGTAGGGCCAGATGACTTTCTATTGCTCATTAATTGCATTTCTTATTTCCTAGTAGCAAGAACAATACTAAACAGTTGTTTCTAAAACTTTGAGTTCCAAATTCTCCCCATCCTTCCCTCCCCACCCATTCCCTTTGGGAAGGCAGGCAATTCAATATAGGCCATATCTGTGTAGTTTTGCAAACGACTATTATCGAAGTCATTCGCAAAACTACACAGATACGGCCTACAAGGCATCTCTTAAACAGAATACATTAAACTTGGTTCTTTGGGATTAAAACAAACATATACACCAAACACACATCACAACAGTTTTAGAGCAAACCAGGGGTGGGGAATCTATTGCCTTGAGGCCACATATGACCTTCTAGGTCTTTGGGTTTGGCCTTTTGACTGAGTCCTGTTTTATAGAACAAATCCTTTAATTAAGGGGATCTGTTACATGAAGTTTGGATTCAGTCAAAGAGCCACACTTGAGGCCATAGAGGGCCACATGTAGCCTCAAGGCTGCAGGTTCCCCACCACTGGAATAAATCATCAATATCATGGATAACTGATTAATAAATAGTATAGCCATTTAAATAAGAAATCCCTTTGTAATGAACTCTCAAAGAAATTATTAAACTTTTCTACTTTGGGGGCCAAAATATTTAAATAAACCATAGGTTCTTAACCTTGGGTCCAGGAGTGTTAAAGATATTTTTGGTAGCCTTATTTCAACATAATTGTATTTACTTTATACACTTAAAAACATGATTTTGAGAAGTCTATATGCTTCACCAAATGGCAAAGGGGTCCACAACAAAATAAAAGAACTCCTTTAAGAACTCCTGAAATAAATAATTTAAAATGTTCTGAATATGTCATGCTTACTCAGAGCAAGACTTTTTGTAATTTTTTTATGAGTAAAAATGAAATGCTTATATTTTTTAAAATTGTTAATAAAAAATGATTTAAACTTAATAAATGGTCATGAATATTCTAATGATCTGTCCTGGATCACTGTACCTGCAGAAGTTGGTGGGAATCACAACAGCATATCCAACACATGTTCCTCCTAAACAATTACCCAGTTCATGGAAGAGCCCATGAGCCATGGATTCCAATGGTAAAACGATAAGAAACATGCTCAAGAAGATTCCATTTGTCGGCTAGAGGAAACAAACAAAAAGGTCATTTATAAAATACATTTGTTTGCACATTTCAATTAACCTATCACATACCTGCTAATAAAAAAACCCAGAAGTCTCTCAAAACTCTTCAACCTAGATCCTTCATTTAAATTCTAGTGCTACCAGCTGTGTGACCTAGAATAAGTCACTTTAACTCACCAGGCCTCAGTTTTCTCATTTGTAAAATAAGAGAGTTGGACAAGAAACTTTATAATGGATATAAGGATATAAATCCTATGCTGCTAAATACAGTGTGAGGAAAAATGATCTTGTCATATGACTGGCAGATCTTGATCCAATCTGCCCAGAAAGAGCCATTATTTCATCTGTAAAATAAGAAGGGTCAAACAGATAGCCTCTAAGGTCTTTTCCAACTCTACGTCAATTATCCAATAATTTATGAATCTCCTGACATGTAAATGTCCACTATGAATGTTACTGATGAGACAACAGAGGTTCTTTGATTTCAAACCTGCTGCCATTGCTTATTAATTAATTGTCCACACATACCTTGACAATTATAGTGTTGATAGAAGCACTTATACTTAGGCTTGCTAAAAAAGTATTCATTTCTCTTAAGGAAATTAAGAATTTTATGTGAAATTTCTAATTTTCTATCACTAAAGGAAAATCACCTGAAATTGTAGCTGCTGTAGCATACAAAATATATATAGCACTCTTCAATGCGTTTTCAAATAGAGTAGTTACACATTAAAGCATGTATAGCTAAAGGGAAGAAACATAACTGTAATTTTTGAAAATCACTGAATAGTAATCCTAAATATCAGATTAATCTTAGATATGGGAAATGAGGGCAAGATTTCAGAATTGCAGTCTTTTTTATTTCAAAAGTTACTGATTTTTTTTATTAGTTCAAGGGGATAATGCAAGTAAATATTTTCTTAATAAGGTAACTGGAATCCATTTTGATACTTCCTTTTCTTCTTTCTGACATTTTTCCTTTACCTCTTTTCCCTCCTGCTGCAACTTGTCCTAGAGATATCCCCTACTCTTCTTCCCTCACATCCCCTACATGCAATTACGAACTGTCTCTGTCTATTCTTCTTGTCAACCTGGGAAAAACTCAGACCAACTAGGTCATGGGTAAATAAAGTGAGACATTTACTCAAGACGGAAAAACAATAATGTGGGACAACACACTGCTTTATTCAGACAAAGATGTGCAGGGAAGAGGGGGGGAAAAGGGGTTCTTAGAAAGCATCATCACGGGAAATAGCAGGAGGGCACACAGCCTGGAGACACAGAATGGCCAAGCTACAGGAAGGCAATGTTTAGGAGTTACAGAAACAAGGTTGCAGAAATGGCTTCAGATTAGCTTTGCCAGGTATTCCAGAAACAAGGACAGTGGGAAACTACTGGAGTGTGTGTAGGTTTTTTCAAGAGCAATCAGAACGTGCTTGTCAGAGCTAGGCTGGGGACCCAGGGTTTCCCCAGAGTCTAACACTCTGCAACACTTCTTGTACCCAAGTCCTTTCCCCCTGGCTCCACCACCACTCTAAGTCAGGTCTTGATCACCTCTAATCTGAACCACTGCAAGAGCCTCTCCCCTTTCTAATCAGTTCCCTCCATCTGACAACTTGATTTCCCCAAACCACTCACTCAGAAATCTTAATGGGCTCCCTGTTGCCTCAAGGATAAGAACCTTTAAAGTTCTCACAGTATGGGTCCCACTTAACTTTCGAGTCTCCATGGTATACACTCTCCCTCCCATCAAACTGGATTACCAGTTGGTCTCTCCACAACATTCCACAGCCTGTTCTTATCCCATGCCTTTGCACATGCCAGCAATATACTCCTGACTTTCCCTTAGAATTCCCATGTTCCTTCAAAGCACAGCTCAGGAACTACCTCCCACAAGTCATTCCCTTATTTATTCCCTGCCCCTTGATATCTTGTGAATGCTTTTTTTTCTTTAAATTATTTTGTATTACTTGCTCTGTTGTAATGTTGGCTTTTGTGTAGATGCATCAAGCCCAGTAAGGGCAGCAGCTATTTTATCTTTTTATCCCCAGCCTTAATAAGTGTTTGTTGAAATGAGCAGAAGTGATAAAAGTCTTGATGATAGGGTAAGCTGTTCATAATATAAAGGACATGTTGAACATACATTAATAACAGTGACCTATAGAGTATTATATAATGGCGTAAATTAAAACCCTCAACTATTACTGTTTTTTTTGAAAAATTTTATTTTCTAAAATAAACTGAGAAAACCTAGCATCACTTCCACTATACAGGCTTACTACACAATTTGTGTAACTGCTATTGGCACTTCTCATTGTTCTTGTGAGAAAGGAGCTATACACACACACACATGTGGCACACTGATGTTATGGAATATTACTGCACTTTTAAAAAACATAACAAATATGAAGAATTCAAAGAAGCATGGGAAGACTGACAGGAACTGAGGTAGAGTAAAACAGGCAGGATCAAGAAAACAGTGTCTACCACCATAACAACACAAAAAGACACTGAAACCAATGTGAACATAACAAGCTTGGTTCTAGATAAAAGTTAGAGAATGTGGGTATGATACATTATATGCATATAACATAAGATCAGATGGATGCATGGGTTAGCTTGCTGAACTGCCTTTTTTTCCCTCTTTTTATTCTTTGTTACAAATGATGGCTCATTAGGTGTAGTGGGGGAATGGATATGTTAAAAAATGAATATGTTGTAAAAATAAGATATCAATTAAAAACTTTAAAACCAGCCACAATATGAATAGCTTCTTCCTGTATCATAATTTATGCTGCTTCTCTATAGATTCTTTGGATATTAGCCAACTTAATGTTATAAGAACTTTTTTTGGGAGGGGGGGACAATTAGGGCTAAGTGTCAAGTGTCTGAGGCTGCATTTGAGCTCAGGTTCTCCTGACTCCTGCACTGATGCTCTATCTGCTACACCACCTAGCTGCCCCCAGTAAGAACTTTAAATTATGGGTACATGTTACGTTGCAGTTGTACCTAGATCTTTATAGGTTCTCTTCATATTATTTGCATTTTCAGTCAGCACAGCAAGTGCTATAATTTTCCCTATCTTCTTTCTGTAAGGTTTTACATATCATATAAGGAATATAAAATAACATTACTGATTAGAATAAGTTTTGACATGTTCTCTAAAATTTTATTTAAAAAAAAGTTGAGACCATGAAGACTATTTTCCAATGATGCTGTCATTGCTTAGGACATTTTTGCAAATTCCTCTTTGAGAAGCTGTCTTCTCTTACTTCCCCTGTTTAAAAACCTTAGGCTGAATTCCCCATTTGTTATACAACAAAATACAACCTCCTACACTGGCATCCGAGACTCCTCTGCCGTCTGGCTTCAACTAGTCTTTACGCATTATTTCATCCTATTTCCCTGAATGTGCTGGCTCTATGCTCCAGCCCAATGGGGCAGATGACAGTTGCCTGATCTCATCCAGCCCTCTCCTACCTTCATGTATTGTGCATTCACGAATGCTGTCTTAGGAACTGAGATTACGAGGCAAATGCAAGGCGTGCACTGAATGAAGTCAGGATCCGGAGGCAAGTCTTTGCACTGATGCTTCTCACTTATCATGTGATCTTGGGCAAGGCATATTAGTTCTCTGCGCTCTAGTTAAAATGAGGGAGGTGTGAGACCTACAAAGACTCACATCTAGTTTTGCATGGAATGCACACTGTCCCTCATTTCTGAACTGATGGTAAAGTCAAAAGAATGTGCACTATATATGTGTGATCCCAGAAAACCAATTAATATATCTAGGCCCAGTTTCTCACATAAAGGTCAATTAAATCTTCTCTAGAGTCCCTTCTAAGTTTATGATCCTACAGAGTACCATCAAAGATCCCTCACTTTTCTATTTTGTTTCATTTCTCTTTCATTAGACTGGAACTTTCCTTTCTTACTGTTTATTTTCAATAGAAAATATTATGACTATTGACGTCTCTATTTCATAGAAAACATTTATTAACCCCCAGATTCCTTAACCTAAAAAATTTTATTTTAAAAATAGATTAAAAAAATCTTTAAAAGAATATGCATGTAACAGTGGTTTTACTTTCCTAATCCTAACAAATACATATGCAATAATAACAGTTACTACTGCGTAATGTAAATGCTTTAATGAACAAAATATATTACATATATACATATGGATATACATGTATATATATATGTACGCAAAATGAAATTAGGGGTAAATTGTAGATTTTGTAATTTAAGTTATTCATAATATACTTGTGAACTACAGAAAAGTTCAAACTGTTAATCTATTTTGTAGGTCACTCAAATGGGATGACGTGAGTAATTTAAAATTCCAATTTAAGTGTTAATTGATGAAAAGTGTCTAATAATAACACCTAATACTACTGAATACAAGAATATATCCAGCAGCAGTAATGGATAAAATATAAGCTTTTCAGGGGTTTATTGTTCACAAGTTTAGACACCTGTATGTGCTACCTTTTATTACTAATGAAACATCTGATTTTAACAGCTTTAAAATATAAACTTATCTTTAAAATATCTTTAAAAGTGTTGAAGACTCAAAGGAGGCTTTGCAAAAGTACAATAAAACATTAAGACAACACTAAGTTATAATTCCTTTTTTCAAAAAATAATACATATCATACATACTTTTTATCAGATTTATTTTATAAGGTGAGAAAATAACAGTGCTCTAGAAAAATTAAAAAAAAATTCTGCCTACCAGGAGGTTCCTTATGAGAGAATGAAATATAAGTTCATCAGTTCTGGAAAATCACTTGCTACATTTGAAGCATATTTTTAAAAAAACAATGGAAAATAGACCAAAAACTGTGACTACTTTAGATTATTTCTAAGTTAGTAAGCCAGAAATACTACCACGTATTCTATTAAAATAAAACAAATAAGCCAAAGAGAGGATAGCTTGGCACTGCCTAATATTCCAAGACCTGCTGGTCAAATCCTTAGTTGAACAGATGGCAAGCACATCTAGGAGGAGCCAACATAGATTAAAGTTATTTGTATACTTGCTCATTTTCAGAAAGCCTGAATATCCCTGATATGTAAAGACTGAGTCACAGCCTCAGCCTAGAATTCATCTGCGACCTTAATATGCCCATTCTATTTTAAGTTACTACTCTATTGTCACAGACAAGACAGAGAGCCTGGATGATAAAAATGAGAAGAATTATCTCTGGAAGTTTTTCTCTAGAATTAGCCTTCCATTTTAGTCAGTCCACTATAAATCTTTAGAACAAGTCTGAATTTCAGGGAGTGGCACATCATGAGTGAAAGAGTAGATAATAAGCTATCTTATATCTGAAAGTAATGACCTTTGTCCAAATATGGGCAATATATGTTAGTACTTTATTCAGAATTTCTTCTTAAGGCTGTTGTAGCATAAATCCCTATACAGTATACAAAAATTGTTAGCAGGTTTCTTATAAGTCAAACTGATATTAAACTAGAAGAATTGCTAATTTAGAGTCTACAAAATGAATCATCAAAAGGCTTTGAAAGTAAATTGAATTCAAGAATCCTGGAGCTGAAAAAGGCCTTAAAGAGATGACTTAGTTCATATTCCTTTATACCCCCTTTTATCATATTGCTGACAAATAGCTATCCAGGCTCAGTCTAAAAACCTCCAGCAATAATACTTTCTAGATTCATTTACAGATTTCAGTATTATGCCAACTAAGCTACTGAGGGGGTACTTTATAAAAGCTAGCTAAAATTATAACAAAATTCACTTGGAGGAACAAAAGATCTAGAATAGAATCTCAAAGGAAATAAGGGGGGAAAGTATGAAGGGAAGATAGTATTTAGACACGTCAAATTATATTACACAGGAGTGACTATCAAAACTACTTGATACTAGTTAAAAAAAAACAGACAAGTAGACCAGTGAACAGACCAAAAAGCAAGGATCAGAAATAAAGGAACTGCTTGATACAACTGTTATGTAAGAAGAATTTTGTTATCCTTTTTAGAGTTAGGTTTCTCAGGATCCATAGCCATGGGAACGTCTAGTTTCCAGGTGTTGGATAATAACTGCCAGAATACCCTCAAGGATCCTAGATACTGACAGGCAGTCCTACTGAGGCTGCACCCTAAGATATAAATTGACATAACTGATATTTACTACACTTACACAGAATGACGACATTGCTGAAGTTAACTTGTGAGCTTAACTGTTGGCAAGATGCCTTCTTTGTGTGTTGCCCTATAAAGTAAGGGCGCTGGTTGGCGAGTGGGGAAACCTCAGGGGAAACTACAGGCAAGGTATAGAGGAATGCATGTACCTACCTCAGTCGGCCCCCATTAAGGCCAGAGGGGATTTAGGAGTGTACAAGCTTTCTCGACTGACCCCATCCAGATGTAGGGGGAGGAAGTTGCCTCCCTCCCCCTTCTTGCCGGACCCTTCAAGAAGGGTGATTAGAGAATGCTGAAGGAGTTAGCGCTCCCGTTATCAGCAACCCTTCCGGGAAGAGTAGACTACAATAAAGCTGATTATTAACTCCTCCAAAGACGTCTGCCTGCCTCACCAGATGAAGAGCGAACCTGTTAGAGGCTGGAGACCAAAATTCCAGTGCCTCCTGTGTGTCATCTGTGAAACAACCGCAAAGCACAAATTACTTAGGAAAGGGCTCCCTTTTCAACAACTACTGGGAAAACTGGAAACAGCTGAAAGCATATATCATAACAAGCTCAAAATACATACAAGACATATATACCAGATTATTTATAGCTGCACTTTCTACAGTAACAGACCTTTCAAAAAAGTAGCTGCCCAATGACTGCCCAAAGAAGATCAAACTGGCTCATGACTATAATTAAATATTGCTGCACCAATAAAAGAATATGAAGAATTCAGAAAAGCATGGGAAGACGGATAACAGAGTGAAGTAAGCAGAACGAAGAAAACAGTATCTACCTTGACTGCACATGGACAATGGAGAATGGAAACAGAAAGGACAACAGAAAAGGGAGTTGTCCTCAGGAAGAGTTGGGAAAATCAGTCTCTGAGGTAGGGAATAGTGTATATACTTCCACCATGGTTTATATGTTCATTAGCTTTGCTGAACTACTTTATTTCGTCTATCTTTTAAAATTTTTCTTATAAGGGATAATTTTCTGGGGAGTGGTAGGGAAGGATTTGTTTGGAAATGGATGGATGTAAAAATAAAAGTTAATAATAAAGGATAATTTTTTTTTAAAACAAGAAAACATAAAATGACAGGGTGTCACTTAAAAACATAATCCATTTCATTTCCAGCAAGCTCTAATTGCTAATAAATTCTCTAATTGCTAATAAATTATCCCTAGTTTTGTTGACTGGGCACAATCAGAACAAATATCCTGTTTCTTTCCACCTGACAGTCCTTCAAATATTCAAAAACTTATCACACTCCAAGTTCAAGTTTTAAGAAAATGTATTCCAAACTATAAACTAGACATCAGTGTGTACAGAGTGTTGCCAAGTATACCCTAAGAAAAGGCCATTTTCCCATTAATATCTCACAACCAAAGTTTGACATTTCTTGGGCAAATTTAACTCTTTGACAAGGACTGGATTTCTTATTTGGAGAGTACTTATTAATTCACAGATTAGTCCCTTGTTCTAAAATCAAGGAGGCCTCTTAGACAAAGAGGGAACTTACCTGAACTTGGGAATCTGAGATCTTTGTTTAAGATAAACTAAATGGAGCAGAAGCTCTTCCTAGGGAACACCTAGTTATAATACACATATAAAAAAGATATTTCCATTTCATCACCTCCAAAAACCCCAAAATTCTGCAAGATGAAATCAACTCAAACTCATCATCAAATCAACATCACATACCTCCCCGTTCCCACCCACCCCCAACTTTTCAGCTTCTTTTATGTGTACTCTCCCCATGTGGGGTGGGAGCTCTCTGAGGGCAAGGACTCTCTCATGCCTTCCTTTTTATCCCCAGCACAGTGCGAGGTACACATTAAATGCTTAATAAATATGTGTTGACTCTAACTGTGTATACCCTTTGACTTTGTAAAACTACTACCAGTTTTATATCCCAAAGAAATCAAAGGAACAAGGACAAGACCTACATATTTTAAAACAGAGTAAATAACTGGAAACAAAATGAATGCCCATTAATTAAGGAATGGCTGAACAAATTATGTATATTAATATAATGGACAGCTACTGAACCATAAGAAATGATGAGAGGGACAAATGCAGAGAAAACAGAGAAGACTTAAGTGAACTGATGCAGAGTTACGTTATTAGAACCAAGGAAACAATTTATTTGACAACTTTTTAAAGGAAGAGATAAATAAAGTTAAGAAGCTACTTAAGGACCCAAATCAACACTCCGTCCAACTGTGATTATGAGAAACTGATGATGAATCACACTTACCACCTCTTATCAGAGGTGACGAACCAGAGCTACAGAAGGCAGCTTCAGATACGGCCAATGGGTAGATCTGTTCTGCATAACTACTCTTATTTGCTATAAGAGGCACTGGAGTGGGGGAAGGGCAGAATTGGGGCCACTGAAAATAGTGATAGTGAAAAAGGAAATAAAATGCACACATTAAAAAGCACGAGAAAGTTCAGAAGGGAATACAGACAAGCAATGCAATACTGGAACTACCATATTAAATGTGAAATACATAAAAATGGATAAGGCCCAATGCCTTCCCTTTTCTTGAATAAAGGCAATTTTAAGGAAGTTGTGCATTTTATAGAATTTTCTTAACTCAAAAATTGTTGGTTTTTTTTTTTTTTAAAGCCTTACTATTGTTTCTGAATAAAGGTTTTGGGTTTTTTTTTAGGAGGCTGGGGTAATCACAATAATAACTCACATTTATACAGTACTTTAAAGTTTACAAAGTGCTTCCCTCACAAAAACTGTTAGGTATTGAAGGGAATCAGGCTATACCATGCAAGACACATCACACATCTCCTGTCTGCATGGCCTTAGAAGGGAGAACAGGAACTTTGATAAACATTCCTGTTGCTGTGTAGAGGTGCTGGGAACCCTGAAATGCAAGGATACAGGGCACAGGTCTGCCTCCAAAGAATTCAACCACTCATGCCTTCCCATCAAAGCAGCAAGCTTATTTGTGACTCTTAATACAAGGGGGACAACTCCTAGTGAGTCTGTGCATTTGGTAGGGACAAGACTGGTATTTCACAGGGAAAAAGACTGTAGGAAGATTTAGATGTGAGAAAGGAGTGGGAAGTAGCCTCGTCTGGTCTGGAGGTAATAAGAGAATGGAGGATTGGACTGAGTCTGGCAGAAATGAAAAGACAGTTGAAAGCATTAGACTGGGATGAGTCTGATGCCTCTGGGTTTGAGGGCTGGGTTCCTGAAATTTGAGGGAAAGTTCAAGGGTGGTCCCAGATCCCATACCCCATCATTCCCTTTTGACTAATGTTAGAATGGCTGCCTGCAAGGAAAATAGGCTTTCTTATCACAGCTATTCCACCAAAATCTTGAAGTTTAAACCAGACCAATCATGGATCAGGAAATACAAGGAGAAACTAGTGATGTCTTCATCTCAAGAACTGGAAAAAAATACAGCCAGACACCAATGGGCAATAGGAAAGAGGCCTCCTCAGGCAAAGTGAATACTAACATGACCAGAGATAAGACATATGTGTGTAGCTTGTGAAGCTTTGTGCCTGAGAACAGTAAGAGAGGAGGGTTCCTTTAAGAAGGGCTCAAGATAGATAGCCCCAAGAAGTGGGCAACATGATTCTAACCAATATCACGTCTCAGAGGTCAAGCCAGGATAGACCAGCCCAGCAGCTCTGAGCTCTACAACACTCTTTATCCTCAGCTGCCAGAGTCCTGACTATCCTGCCCAACAAATTTTAAAGATCCAAGGGAATAATCCTAGGAAGTAAAGGTCTGAAGTCAGAAGACTGAGTGTGAGACCAAGCAGTACCAAAAAGATCACTCAAGACTGCAGCAGGGGACAGAGTCTGGCCCTCGCACAAAGACCTAATTCAGGAACTACAGCTGTAAAGATGAATAAGTCAAAGAAAACATCAACTAATATAATAAAAAATTACTGCAAGTTTAACTCCGGTGCATGTGAAACCAACAGGAAAAAAATGCATTCTGCACAGGAACTACATGAGTACTTTAAAGAAATAAAATACAATATAAAAAATAGAAGAAAATGTAAGATCTGATACAAAAAACAACTGACATGGAAATTAGGTCAAGGAGAGAGAATTTAAGAATCACTGGATCCCTTGAAAGCAATAAAAATAAAAGCCTGAACACTACATTTCAAAATATTATAATCATAAACTATTAGACCTATTGGAACCAGAAGACAGAGTCAAGACATAAGGAATCTACCTATCTTCTCTGAAAAAGAACCACAAAAAGACAAGGCCCAGGAATATTATAGCCAAAATCCAGAGAGTTTTCATATCACAGAAAAACTACTGCAAGTATCCAAACTTCATACTTACTGGGTCATGTGCAAGTTGTGTTAGAAAAAGGGAGTAACGGCCAAGATACGCAAGAACTGTGTGAATACAATTAACCAAGACTTTTCATACAAACAAAGGCAGATCTTAAATAACTGGAAAAATACTTATTGCTGATGAGTAAGTCAAACTAATATAATAAAAATGACAATGCTACCTAAATTAGTTTACTTATTCAATGCCCTGCCAATCAAATTACCAAAGAACTAACTACTTTATAGAGCTAGAAAAAATAACAAAAATAAGAATATCAAGGGAATGTTAAAAATAAAAGAGGACTAGCACATCTCAAACTAGGTACATGCACTAGGTACATCTCAAACCATTCTACAAAATTAAAATCATCAAAACAATTTAGTTACCGTTGTTCAGTCGCTTTCAGTCATGTCTGATTCTTCATGAGTTTATGTTTATCTGGGGTTTTCTTGGCAAAGATACAGCAGTGGTTTTGCCATTGCCTTCTCCAGCTCATTTTACAGATGAGGAAAGTGAGGCAAACATGGCTAAGTGTCTTGCCCAGGGTCAGACATCTAATAAGTGTCAGAGGCCAGATTCAAATTCGGAAGATGAGTCTTCTAACTCAAGGCCCAGTGCTCTATCTATTGCACCAGCTAGCTGCCCCAAACAACTTGGTACTAGGTAAGAAACAGAATGGCTGAGCAATGATAAGAATTAGGTACACAATTAGCTATTGAGATGAGAACTTGCTATCTGACAAAAATTGGAAAGTAATCTGGCAGAAACTGAGCATGAACCAACATCTCACATGGTATATATCAAGATGAACTCAAAATGGGTAAATGATATAAACACAGTGGTATCATAAGCAAAAATAGTAGAGCATGGAAGATATCACCTGCCAGATTTTCATTTCCCTCTGGAGCTCACAGATTGGACCAGAATAAGTCCTTGCCCACGTACCCACAATTAATGGCCATTTTGGGGCTCTCCAGGCTGAGAGTGAATTTCTATAGTGACTCTTTGTGTTTTGACCAGCAACCCTGAGGGTCTTCACCTCCCAGTTTATTTTTTTTTAAATTAAAGGGCCCATCCTTTGACTCCCTTCTTAAAGAGGCCTATTTACTGAATGGATGCTACCTCACTCAAAGTGAAAACCTGAAAAGACCTTGGTGTAAACAGGGCCAGGGTCTCCCACTGCATCCTGAGCCATGTCCAGTCATCCTGATAAATATCCGGTCACTGGATAGCTCTGGAGGAGAAGTGAGGCTGGTGACCTTGCACGGCCCTCCCTCCCTCCAATCAAAGTCAAGTGCAAGTCATGTCATCATTTCTGTCATGGTCCTCTTAGAAAACGAAGGACAAATACAGCAACATAACAAACAAGTGACAGAGAGGTTCATGGAAGGTAAAATGGATAAGTATGATAAGAAAGTTGAAAAGCTTTTGTACCAACAAAACCAATGCACCTAAAATTAGAAGACAACCAGGAAACTGGGTGGGGGGAGAAATTTTTGCAGCAAGTTTCTCTGATAATGGTCATATTTCTCAAATATATAGGGACTGAGTACTAACAATCAGAGAAGTTCAAATTAAAGCAACTCTGAATGATTAAAATGACAAACAGAGGATCTGGGAAAATAGGCATACATTTACACGGGTGGTGGACTTAAGAGTTAGTCCAAGCATTCTGAAAAGCAATTTAGAAACGCCCCAAAAGCTATTAAACTGTGCACGCCCTTTGACCAAGCAATAGTCCTACTAAGGTGTATAACCCAAACAGATCAAAGAAATAAATATTCATAGCAGCAATTTTTGTGGTGGCAAAAAATTGGAAACTAAAAGATTGTCCATCAATGGGGAATGACTGAACAAGCTATGGTATGAGTGTGATGAAATACTATTTATTACACCACAAGAAAGAGTTCAGAAAGACCTGGGAAGACTTCTATGAACTGATGCAGAGTGAATTGAGCAGAACCAGGGGAATAATTTATACAATAAGAGAAACTTTATGAAGACAATCTACTATGAAAGAGATTAATAACTCTGACCAACATAATGACCCACCAGAATTCCAAAAGACTAGTGATAAAAAAATGCTATCTACTTCCAGATGGAGAAAACTCAGAGATTCAGCTGGGAAGATTGAAGTATATATTTTTTTCTCTCTTTTTTCCCCCTGGAACGTGCAAATGCAGAAATTTGTTTCATATGACTTCACATTTGTGATGGGTTTTGTATTTCTTGCCTTTTCAACGGGAAGGGGAAAAAGGAGTGGGAGAGAATTTGGAACTGAAAACAAAAGTGAATTTAAAAAAAAGAAAAAGGGAGTAAACTCTACTTGGGGGTTCTAGACTGCTTTTCTTGGCTTTCTCTGGGTAACTGAGTCAAGTGCCAGAAGTAAAAGGGCTTCTTCAGGGTAGCTCAAGTGGGCTGCTACCAAAACACCAGCATTAAACGTCAAAGAAGATCAGTGAGTACACTTGACAATATAGGAACTTAAGTGTTACTAAGACATTTCTGGAATCGGTTGTCTAGACATCTCATTTCTTATGTCCCTATAGTCTAGACATAAGAAATAACAATGGGACACTGAATGTTTTCTTGTGTTTTTGGCCAAAATGTTTTCTTTTCTACTTTTCTGTGCATCAGCTCTCAATACCTCAGAAATGCCTGCACTTCTACAATAAACCAGTATAAAAATTCTATAATATAAGGTTTTCTAATTGGCGGTTTTAAAAAGAAACCATAAAGTAAGGGGGAAAGCAGTGTAGTCAACGAACACTGACTAAACTGCAGGAAACAACAGCTGTAATGGAACAGTTTAAATTTAAAATGAGGTTCTAAGAGAAACACAACAGAACTTAACAGGAAATCTTCAGTTTTTTAATGTAAATTAAAAAGGCTACTACTGAATATTGAAAATATTACTAAACTAAACAGACAACAATTTAAGTATTCATAGGCAAAGGCGTTTAGAACAAAGGGGGACTCCTAAATCCAGTTCTAGAAGGGGGAGCTCAGAGTGTTGATTGTACTCTGGGACTAAATAGTAGGTCAACATTACTGGACTTCTCTAGTTAAAAAGTGAGATTGTTTACCAACTGTCTTAAGAGTAGTACAAAGAAAAACTAATATAAAACTTTTACAAATTGAGCTTTCTCTAAAAAGGCCAAATAGACATAAAATGCCGCGTATTTCACTGGTTATATGGATTCTCTCAAGTTTCTTACTAGCTCCTTTTAATCTAAGTTTGCAACATTCACTTAATACATTTTAGCAGACTTGTCTGATATCCACTGTTATTCTTTCTTTTAGATCTTTCTCAATATCACATTTCTTCTCATTTAAAACTTTCTTTAAATCGCACCTTCTCCAGCAAATTATTTATAATCAAATTCTATTTCTCACTATTCCTACCTTTAAAGCAGCTAGGTGGCCTCATGGTTAGAAGGCCAGGTCTGGAGTCAGGAAGACCTGAGTTAAAATCCAGTCCCAGATACTTACTGTGTGACCCTGGGCAAGCCACTTAACCTGTCTGCCTCAGTTTTCCTCATCTATAAAACACCTATCTCCCAGGGTTGTTGTGAAGTTCAAATGAAATAATATCTGTGAAGCACTCAGCACACTGCCAGGCACACAGGCATTACACAAGTGTTAGCTACTACTATTATTAATCATTTTTAGGCCTCTCTTCCTTCAGGATTCCAGATCTGTAAAGTGACAGAGGAGACCTATTACTATCACTACTTATTTAAATAAAAGATCTATCTCTAAGCTTTGCAGGTTCTTCAAAAACATCCCACTAAACACCCAACTACGAAGGCTCTATATACAGTGTATAAGTAAAAAGCTGACTTCTCCAGTAACATTCTCACCCTTTTACACTACT
Organism: Bettongia penicillata ogilbyi; assembly: GCA_023548195.1. Lineage (NCBI taxonomy): Eukaryota > Metazoa > Chordata > Mammalia > Diprotodontia > Potoroidae > Bettongia > Bettongia penicillata. The sequence continues at coordinate 3,319,190 of JAJHZJ010000482.1, read as the reverse complement.
GTGTGCTGTTTTCTCTTCTCTCCCTTACTTGGTGCCCACCATAAAGTGAAAAGAGCGCTGCAGTTGAAGTGAGAGGGACCGAGTGCAAATCCTACCCTTCTGACACTTATTTCAGTACGACGTCAGTCTTGCCTATAAAATAAGGGTAACAATAGCACCTGCTTCACAAGGTGGTTGTGGGGACCAAATGACGTATGGCACTTTGCAACCTTACAGCCACATATAAAAGTTAGTTTGTTATTATTATAATGGCTATGGCAACAGACCATGCTATCTGCCACAGGAATGAGTGAGTCTGGCTAAATTCAGAGAGGCTCTTGTCTGACCAGTAGATGATGACTTTGTTTTGGCTACTGCTCAGGAAAACTATCTACTAAAGTGTGGAGATGGTTCAATACCCATTGCTGCAACTAGCAGTGCCACACATCGTTGCTGTTCAGTCGTTTCAGAAGTGCCCAACTCTCTGTGAACTGATTTGAGATTTTCTTGGTAAAGACACTGGAGGGGCTTGACATTTCCTTCTCCGGCTCATTTACAGACAAGAGAAGTGAAGCAAACAGAGTAAAGTGACTCACCCAGGGTCACACAGCTTTTCTGAGGCCAGATTTGAACTCAGGAAGATCAGTCTTCCTGACTCCAGGCCAGACTCTCAATCTATGGAGCCACTTAGCTGCCCCAACGACACATGTAGAAGTCATTTAATAAATGCTTTCTAATTGTGAAATATATCAAGTACCATGTGCCAATATGCATGCCTAGACATAATTAATTAAGACCATAAACTTAGCATAAAAGTTCTAATAGTTGTGTCAGAAGTATACTGGTTGGGAATAAGTACACTATTTAGAACATAGTAGCACCAGGTAGTCAGGAGTACATAATCCTGCTCTCAGAGTTTAAAAACCTAATTAGAATGATAGAGACATGTACATATAACATTGGAGACAGCTTGCAACTGGCCCAAACAAGGTCCACCTACCACCTTGTTCCAACCAACTGAGCTTAAAAAAAGTTGTAAGTACCTGTTATTAATGGGACATGTAATCACATGCATTACATCTTCTAAGGCCCTGAGAAAAACTTTGATCAATGCAAAGATCTCTAGAGGTAACTAAATCAAAGTAGAGAATGAGGCAAATATTGGGTGTCCCAAAGCTTTACCAGCTTTAATCTGCACTTTTGACACATGGCATATGGGTATCTTGCCTGTCACTTGTGATTTGTGAATCGTTTCATAGGTGGAAAAGTTACAAGAGGGGAATTAGCTACGGTGCAGTCAAAGAAAAAGGAAAGTGGAAAGCAGATGACTGAAGTGTTTTTTTAAAATGCACAGAAACCCAGAAAACACAATTAGGACAGCTTTCAAAAGTAACATGCTGAATTTATTAGCTATATTACTATTTTTGAAAAAACAAATTATACATAGTAAAGATTTGTAGTTCTACATATAATCATCTTTATGTTCTTTTTCTTCCTATTAGAGGTAATTAGTGAGCACAATGGATAGAGTGGAGCCTGGATTCTGGAAGTCAAATTTAAATCCAGCCTCACACACTAATTAGCTGGGTAAACCCTCAGGAAATCACTTAAACTCTCTTTTGACTCAGTTTCCTCAACTGTAAAATTGAGACTAATAGTACCTACCTTTCAGGGTTCTTGTGAAGATCACGAGATAATATTTGTAAAAACTGCTAAGCACAGTACCTGGCATGTAGTAAGTGCTACATAAATGTTTATTCCCTTCCCCATATTTATAAATATAAATGTTCATTAGGGGTGGGAGGTATCTGTTGAGCTTAATTTAAAAAAAAAAGTTAATACCTACAATGAATGAAATATTTCACTACAACTTTTGTATACTACATAAGTAGCTCTGATGAAGGTTTTGTTTTTTAAAGATAAAATACTTATGGGTAGGAAATACAATGTTCGGCTAGAAACAAAAAAGACTTCTGAGTGATTGGCAGTAATGATGATCTGAGTAAAGGACCAAATGAATATAAAGAATTTTATGTATGTGAAACTGATTTTAAAATGTTGAACAATCTTAATCCTTCCAAAGCATTAATATGCCTGAAACTTCCTGGAACGTACTGCTTCATAATATTTTGAAATTAAGCATTTACATTTTTAATTGACTTAAAAGCAAGTCACTATGAAATGTTCTCCCGTCTAAAAAGCTGTCACTCTTGGGTTTCCACACTTTTCTAGATTCTGAAAAAGGCAGAAAACTAATCTGGAGCATAATATTATTCAGGCTTAACAAATGTGAAGTATAGTGGGTAAACTACTTTTTAGCTCTTGCATATTACAATTTTAAGAAAACAAAATCATGTATAATTTTTGGCAACATGGCAAATTTATCTGTTTCATCAGAAATTTATGAAATGCCTACTATATATATGTAAAATGCTGTGCTAAGCATTAGGAAAGACACAAAGATATACAAACATATTTATACAAACATACATGTGCATGTAGCACAAAGATTCTGGGATCAGATTAACTTTATTAATAAAAACACTATTTTTTGATTCATCTACTAAAATTCCTTTTCCTGTGACTAGCTAATCTGTATATTTCAATAAAATATTAAAAATTATTAAAAAGATATGGTTCAGTTGAAAAGGATATGGCACCAGAAAACCAAATACAGTGTTTTGAGAAGACCTAGGAAAGTTTCATCTGTAATGAACAATGTAGAGATTTAATACAATACAGAGAAAAGATATTCCTTCTCAGCACTCATCATAGATTTCTTTTGTTTTTACTGTTCCACTCCTGGTACTCCTACCCAGATCCTACTCTCTTCCCCTGGAAATTACCTTTCCTTTACACCACAAATATCTGTTAGGGACGGACATTGAAGTATTTTCTCCCCATAAGAATGTGAGCACCTTGGGGGCAGAGAGCACATTTTTTGCCTTTCTTGGTATCTCTATCACTTAGCACAGTGCCACACACATAAATGCGAGTTGACTGACAGAGCCTCCTCAAAGATGCTAAGCTCTATGGCGATGAAGACCTCTTTGTTCCTCTTCCTGAGTACTTAGCACGGTGTAGGCACTGCACAGAGCAGGCATTTAATAAACATAAAAGGACAATAATAAAATTAATAATAATGAGCCAGTATTTCATATAAGTTTAAAGTATGTAAAGTTCTTTACAACTATTACCTCATTTTAACCTCACAACCTTGGGAGGGAGGTACTACACTACTATTATCTCCATTTTTACAGGTAAGGAAACTGGGACTGAAGTTAAGTGATTTATCCAGGGCTCACACAGTTAAGTGTCTGAGGCTGGATCCGAACCTAAGTCTTCCTGACTCTATCCACAGTCACCTAGCTTCTTCCACCTAGACACCTCATTGGCCTAGAACTTTATTAGCCATCATACAATAACATGGAAAACAACTAAATTTAGTAAAAATCGTTTGGGGGTAGTGAATAAAATCATTTCAAGGCAGCAGTCTCCTAGTTTTACAATCATGGACATTTCTCTCACAACAGTCACTGGAAAGGATAGGGAACAAATAAACCAGAGGGATGAGCAACACTTGGTATGCAGTTACTCGGGGCTTCAATCAAGAGAAGAGCAGTTTATATTATCATCAACTAGCATTTAGATGACATTCCCACTGAACCTTTGGACATATTTACACATCCAACTACAAAGTTAAAGCTAATAATAGAATCTGAAAACCAACACTTTGGCAAAGATGGAACAAACAGATGGGTCCCAGTACCTCATGCCGTTGGCAAGCACATACAGACACACTAGGGACTAAAATTCCAAAGGCGTGGACAATCTACCAAATGTCCAGCCTTAGTAAGGACTTTTAGTTAATTAAGCTATTTCATCCATACTGTTTTAGCAGATCCACAGTCTGTATGTTAAATATTAGCATATGCAGTGAAATAAATGCCCAATACATACATGCTTTTAGACAGGCATCTAAAAAACATGTTTTAAAAGTGGAACTTCAGCAAAGAATTGTAGAATTTAGTAACTTAAAAACAGCAGATGATCACGGAATGGGGAGGAACATAATCTGTGATGGTAGAAAAACTACCCACACAAATAGAATCACATACTCCTGAACTATTTCATTTCTAAGCATGTGAATTCAAGTGGGCCCTCACTGTGGCAAGGCCTCTAATAGTAATTCATTATCTCACTCACCACTGCAGTTTTTCTGAACCTTTTTATTCCTCTTCATACCTTTCCTAGTTACTCCTTCCCCAACCTGTTCAATTTAGAACTTTTCTTCATATTTTGCTGCAAAAATTGAGTCCAATCACAAAGAACTCCTCCTCCTCATCTCACATCATTTAAGTAATTTTTGCAACTATCTCCTCCTTCACCTGTTTCACCTGAAAAGGTAACCCCTCTCCCTGCCATGGCAAACATGCATAATTCTCACTAATTTTCAGTTTCTTTCTTCTGGCTGCTTCATGTCTCCCTCATCCTCAAAAAACCCTGACCAGATCCATCCAGTCCCATTAGTTATTCTCCTAAATCTCTCCTCCCATCTGCAGCCAAGCTCTTTGAGAAGGCTGCCTACAAAAGCCTTCACTTCCTTTTCTCGCATTCTCTTAAAAACTCTCTGTAGTCTCCCTTTTCTCCAAAGTTACTAAAGATCTGTTAAGAGTTAGATCTAATTGGCTCTGCTCAATCCTTATCATTCCTGAACTCTTTACAGTCTTTGACATTATAGATCGTCCTTTTCTCAATAGATTTTCATGACAACAATGTCTCCGGGTTGTCTAAATCTTTACCTGGATATTCATCATTACTATGTCATTAGCGAAATGTCCCAAAAGATCTCATCCTGGGCCCCCTACTCCCTTTTATACTATTTCACTTAGTGATCTCATCAACTCCTACACATTTGATTATCATTTCTACACAGATGCTTCTTTCATCTATCCAGCCCTAACCTTTCTCGCATCTTACCTGCTTACTGGCATCAAGGATTTGATATCCCAGACATTTTAAACTCAACACGTCCAAAACTGAACTCATTATTTTTGCCCAACAGCCAACCCCGCCCCTCTTCCTAATTTTCCTGTTACTTTTCAGGGCATCATCATTTTCTCAGGTACTCATTCTTACAAACCTAGGTCTATCACACCCTGCCCCCCCACCCCCCTATCCAATCTCGTCACTCTAGTCTTCAGAACCTCCCTTGTTTCTGCCCCCTTCTCTCTTTTGATGCTGTCACCACCCTGGGATAGGCTGTCATCACTTCATGCAGGGATTACTGCTGGTTGCTCTCCCCTGCCTCAAGTCTCCCCCTCACTCCAGTCCACCTTCCACTCAGCTACCAAGATTGATCTTCTTAAAGCATACGTCTGATCACATCATCACCACCACCACCACCACCAGCCTATTTCAATCAACTCCAGTGGCTCCCTTTGGCCTCTAGGATCAAATATGAAGTCCTCTGTTTGGCTCTTCAAGTCCATCATTGCCTTCACATCTTACTCCCTTCCAGATACTCCATGCCATCCAGTGATTCTGGTATCCTTGCTGTTCCTCACATATTCTCATTGTCTGTCCTTCATGCCTGAAAGGATGCCCCTCCTCACCTCTTCCTCCTGGCTTCCTTCAAGTCTCAGCTGAAGTCTGACTTCCTACAAGAAGCCTTTCCCAGTCCTCCTTAATCATAGTCCTTTCCTTCTGAGACTACCCACAATTTGTGTGTGTGTATCTTGTTTGTATTTAGTGTTGTACTCCCCAGCATTTAGCACATTGTCTGGCACATAATAAGTGCTTAATAATTGCTTGCTGACTAAATTAGAATGTGGAAAAAATTTGAAAAATCAGGTATCTAAATAGCACAGAAACAATTCCCTACACTAAATAGGATAATCCAATACTGTCCAAAGATATTACAGAGTGAGTCAATGTTGCCCAAGGTGATCAATCACCTTAATTAATGATGATTCAATATTGACCTGGGGTGCCCTGCTGGAATAAGTTATGTTAACTATTCCCTGACCTGCTTTATCTTTTGTAGTGGCTATAAAAAAGAGCTGAAGAATACTAGAATTCTAAGGAAAATCTTTCCCCTTTTGTCTTGAGTCTACTAACTTTCCTATGATGATGGATTTTTGTTTGGTCAACTGGAATGCTTTGTTTAGCTCCAACATACTGGACTTCAAATGTCAAAACACAGGATTCATTAGCAACAAAACAAAGTCTGCTGCAACGCAGATTCACTGGGCTGGTCTCAGGAATTATAGAGGTATAAAGGCTTCTGAATGTCTAATCCTCTTATTTTATGGATAAGGAAGCTGAGATACAAATAACTTAAATGACTTCTCCAAAATCACAAAACTGATAAGTAGTTTAACACATGGCTAGAACCATGTGTTTTCTCCTATAATAAGCTGCCTCATGCGGTAGAGTAGTTACAGGAGGAGTTACAGTTAAAACAGAAGCTCACAGTTTTATTTTTTCTTTGGGGAGAGGATTTTCTTTTTATTCCCAGTACTCATCAGTGTCTTACACATTATCAACCAATCAATTCACATTTATTAAGTGCCTACTATATGCCAAGAACTGTTTGAAAAAAAAAAAAGTTACCGCTCTCAAAGGACTCAAAGTCTAAGGAGGCCTGGGAAACACTTTTAAGAGTTAGGACTTCAGTTCAGACTTTAAGAAAGCCAGGAGGCAGAGATGAGGAGAGAGAGCATTCCAGGCATTGGAGGAGAGGGTGGGGGGGCAAGCCAGTAAAGATGCCTGGAGTCAGGAAATGCAGTGTTGTGCTTGAAGAATGGCAAGGAAGTCAGTGTTGCTGGAGTGTGTGAAGGGGAGTGAGGTATAAGAGAACTAGAAAGGTAGGAAGGGGTAATAGGTAGTATATGCATTTAAATGCTGGTTGACTTGACTTGATTTTACAGTTTTCAAAGTACTTTTCCTAAATATGGATACAAAATGGATACCTTCACAGCTCCAGAAGAGAAAATTCAAATAAGATAGATAAGATGGGCATAAGTTCTATGAAAACTTAAGCAATTCAAAAGTATGGTATAATGTTAGTTTCTAGGAAGAAAACTGTCCTGTTATGTAGCAAGCAGAATTTGGTAGTGGAATTTAAAATGGAATCATGTTACCCATGAGACCGAATGGAAAAGGTATAAAAATCAACCAACAATACAGGGTAACCATAGCTGTCAATTTATGATTGTTTACATGTCCCCAATATGGAAAAGATGTAGTAGCTGGGCACGTAACGGATCGAAAGCTAGTCTAAGACTCAAGAAGACTTTTCTTCCTGTCCCTCCTAGGATACATAATAATTGTGCAACTCTGCTTGACCTCTCAGTACACCAGGCAACTCCAACACTGAATACAGTATAATAGGTACAGCTAGATCTGCATTGTTAGAGGAGGGTTCTCATGGGAAGCTCTCTACACTGATGATATTATAAGTCTAGTTAAAACAAAACAAAACTCACTAAGTTTATCAGATTTGGGGAGAAGGCAAGAATTTTTGACTAAACAAGAGATAGAAAGCATTATGAAGTACAGAATGGATAGTTTTGATTACATTAAACAGAAAAGTTTTTGCACAACCAAACTCAATGCAACCAAAATTAGGAGGGAAGCAGAAAACTGGGGAAGAATTTGTGCAACTAGTGTCTGTGATAAAGGCCTCATTTCTAAAATATAGAGAATAGAGTCAAATGTACAAGAATATGTCATTCCTCAATTGATAAATGGTCAAAGGATATGAACAGGCAGTTTTCAGAGGAAGGAATTAAAGTTATCTATAGTCATATGAAAAAATGCTCTCAAATCACTATTGATTAGAGAGATGCAAATCAAAACAACTCTGAGATACCTCATCACACCTATCAGATTGGCTACCATGACAAAACAGGAAGATGATAAATGTTGGAGAAGATGTGGGAGGTTTAGAACACTGATTCATTGTTGGTGGAGCTGTGAGCTGATCCAGCCATTCTGGAGAGCAATTTGGAACTATGCCCAAAGGGCTACAAAAATGTGCATACCCTTTGACCCAGCAATATTGCTTCTAGGATTGTACTCCCAAGAGATTATAAAAATGGGAAAGGGTCCCACAAGTACAAAAATATTTCTAGCAGGACTCTTTGTGGTAGCCAAAAATTGGAAATTAAAGGGGAAGCCCTTCAAATGGGGAATGGCTGAATAAATTATGGTATATGAATGTAATGGAATACTATAATGCCATAAGAAATGATGAACCGGAAGACTTCAGAGAGGCCTGGAAGGACTTACATGATCTGATGCTGAGTGAAAGGAGCAGAACCAGGAGAACTCTGTATACAGTAACAACCACAGTGTGCGAGGATTTTTTCTGGTAGACTTAGGACTTCATTGCAATGCAAGGACTTAAAAAATTCACAATGGTCTTTTAAGGCAAAATGCCTTCCATATCCAGAGAAAGAACTATGGAATTCAACTGCAGAATGTAGCAGATCATTTTCTTTTCTATTACGTTTTAGTCTGTTATATGACTTCTCTCATTCATTTTAATTCTTCTGTGCAACATAACTACAGTGAAGATGTATTTAGTAGGAATGTATGTACAGAATCTATACAAAATTGTACACTGTCTCGGGAAGGGAGGGGGGAGGAAGGAGTGGGAGGGAAAAAAATCCAAGTTATATGGTAGTGATTGTAACTGAAAATAAATAATAAAAAAAACCCAATATGGAAAGAATATTAGGTGAGTTTCTCAGTAACACTTGGACAATACTCTCATAAGAAACATCTTCAAACTGAAACAAGGATTAATGAATGAAAATTTCCTTTGTCCACATTACTAAAATTAATTATTCATTAACATTTAAGAGAAATGTCTTGACATTAGATAAGAAGATTAAGCTAATTCAGAATGCCAGTTTATAAAAAATTCAGTTAAAATATAACAGGATTAACAATGTTATCTTTCTAAAACGGGTTCTTTATTTTTCTCTCTGCAGTTCCAAGATGTTTTCATGACTCAAAAGTACTCTAAGGGCAAGCTCTATGTTGGTTTTTCATGTCTTCTTAAGTTGCCATGCCTGTGTCAAACTTATAGTTAAAAGGAAAAACAAGTTGTACAAAAGATAGTTTTACATATAATTCTCTTTTTCTATTCTACTTTGTATACAGAAGTGCTCATTATTTGGGGTTTAAGTTCATAACAAAAACAAACAAAAAATTTGTTTTGATGCTATGCTCATCCCTATTTGATTAGGTAATGTACCTCTGAAATGAACAGGTTTAATTTAGGTATGGGGAAACTAAATGAAGTAAGAATAGACCCTTCAATATATTCACTTTTTTCCATAAGGTTAAAAAATTCTGCTAATTTGGCACAAAAATTCTTCCCTGTTTTCTACTTAGAAACCATAAAATAGCCTAGGTAGAATAAAGGGTAAAAGAAAAGGCTTCAGGATCACTCTGTTGCTAACTTAACTTCTACCACGTCAATTCTCCAAATATATATTTATCGTTCTCCCACCTATCAGCTATCCCAGAATCTTTACATAACTTCTGACCCCTTTTGTTCTCTCATAGTTGGCTGCATTTTAGAAAGGTACTAATAATTTCCCTTCACTCTATTCCCACCAAACACTAATTGTTCCAACTGACTCAGCTTCAGTTATTGTATTATCTGTTTTCTTCCCAGAGGCTCTAAACTATCTTTTTTATTTAAAATATTTAATTTATATTATATATAATACATATTATATTATATATAACATATAATTATATATTATATTTAATTTATTTTATTCAGTCATTTCCAAACATGCCCTCCACCACCAGGAGCCGACCTTTGAAACAATGGGAAAAACACAGTAAAGCAAAACCAAATGACATAGTGACCTCTCTGACAACACATACATTTTATACAGAGTCCTCTATCTCTCCAATACAAGGTAAGATGTATTTCCTTAACTAATCTTAGGGACAGACAGGATTGGTCATTAAAATTTTTAAGAGGTAGTATATAGCAGTGGGCAGCTGTAGTAGTTCTTAACGAATTCTAGTCTAAGTGAATTATTCCTTCCATTTTAGTACCACAATTTTTAAAACGTCCAGACCCTTATTCCTTCAGAAAATTCTTGCAATCATAAAAAATGTTACAACTAATTAGGCTTCTTCACAATTTATATATGAATACAAACATTACTTTCATTAACATTACTTCCATTTTTAGTTTTTACAAATGCTTGTGTAAAGAGTAGACTTTTAATAGATCCACAGTAGGTAATTGCTCTGCCAGTATGAAAAGCTTGCCAGAAACAGGTCATCTGAATAATGTGGTGCCAAGTTCCCCACCAGACAGTCCTTTACCTAAGATGTAAATTCTAATAGCTGACTAGGCTCTACAAACTCTACCTCAGCTAAAACCCTATTCTCTGTAAGAAGCCTTTACTGATCTCCTTTAATACTTAGTGACTTCCCTTTGAGATTAATTCCAATTTATGCTGCATGTATCTTGTCTGTTTTACAATTTTGTTTCACCCATGTAAGCGCCTTGGGAGCAGGGGCTTTTCTGTGTCGCCAGCACTTAGCATAAGGCCTGGCACAGGGCAGCACTGATAAATGCCTGTTGCTTTGACTTAACTTTAGAAGTGGCAGTGGATGCCTTGAAAGAAAGTTCTTGGTTAAAATTTTGACACGTGATGGTTGTGTGATCTTGAGCAAGAGATCTGATAGCTCATCACCCTCAGTAATTCTCAGACTGTAAACTGACGATCTGAATGAATGGAGGGTTTCCAAACTTCAAATTCCCCACATCAGCTCAATTTTTTTAAAAAATTACTTTTGTCATCAATTTTGCTGGAATATTAGGTACTCTAGTTTTTGTTAATATAGCTCCTCCAGATATCAATGAAGATGCCCCAGGTCTGGGAAGTCAACAATAAGCAAAGCACTACCACTTTTCTTTGGGGAGCTTTCAGGACTGACTGGTTTGGGGGAGAGTGATACGTTGTGGCCCTGCTCAGCTGAAAGTAAGAAATTTGATCTTAAGGAAGTTGGTGAAGAGTATGAGGAATTTCTACTACTACACAGAAGAGGATACTTCTCTATTTCCCACCTCCCTCAAGCATCAGAACTTGTAAAATTCTTTCTTTGAAGTCCATGGCAGGGGGACATGACCTGTGATACTGGGCCTCATGAACCTAGGAGTCCTTTATGTTTTCTATTATACAGATGATATGAACAGCAATCTTCAGATGGATGCTCCTAGTCTGGGTATCAATCTCATCAGCTGAGAGCTCTTGAGTCTGGTATAAATTCTCCAGCAGAAGGGACCACTTCCAGAAAATACTACAGATGAAATGCCAAGCCATACCCTGGGCTTGCCAAAAATTATGGACCTTCTGCGATCTGCTCCAACAGTGTAGATGTCAGGCACTGTACTGGGCACTGCATACACAAAGACAAGCAAAAGCCAGTCCTGCTCTCAAGGAACTCACAGTCGAATGGGGTAGATAATATGTAAACAACTACATGCAAACAAGATACACACACACAAACTGTGGGTAGTCTCAGAAGGGAAGGATTATGATTAAGGAGGACTGGGAAAGGCTTCTTGTAGGAAGTCAGACTTCAGCTGAGACCTGAAGGAAGCCAGGAGGAAGAGGTGAGGAGGGGCATTCTTCCAGGCATGAAGGACAGTGAAAATATGTGAGGAACAGCAAGGATACCAGAATCACTGGATGGCATGGAGTATCTGGAAGGGAGTAAGGTGTGAAGGCAATGATGGACTTGAAGAGCCAAACAGAGGACTTCATATTTGATCCTGGAGGCCAAAGGGAGCCACTGGAGTTGATTGAAAAAGACTGGTGGTGGTGGTGATGATGTGATCAGACATATGCTTTAAGAAGATCAATCTTGGTAGCTGAGTGGAAGATGGACTGGAATGAGGGGGAGAACTGAGGCAGGGGAGAGCAACCAGCAGTAATCCCTGCATGAAGTGATGACAGCCTATCCCAGGGTGGTGACAGCATCAAAAGAGAGAAGGGGGCAGAAATAAGGGAAGTTCTGAAGACCAGAGTGATGAGATTGGATAGGGATGAGTGTGGCTGTGAAAGAGACAGAAAGACAGACAGACAGAACTAGATGTAAGCATGAGTAACTGGGAGGATGGTGATGCCCTGAAAAGTAACGGGAATATTAGGAAGGGGGAAGAGGAGAAGAAAAGGGTAATGAGTTTAGTTTTGGATACACTGAGTCTGAAATGTGAAGTTAAAGTGAAAAAACATATATATTCAGCAGTCCCACAGTGTTTCATGTCATGTTTTAAATATCAACCTCTGTAGGAAAGTATAATAGAAATGACTGGTTACAGTTTCATGTAAGTACCTGTCAATACGTGCTTATGAGTCTTTTGTGCTGTAAACATTTCTTTGTGGTGAAAAAGAACCCTTTGTCCCCTGAAACCCAACCGTCTTCTTAATTTCTCGAAGCTACAGTACTAATGCTCTTTCAAGTACCTAGTTGAATAACCTGTCACCTCTCTTAAAACAGCTGTCATTGTCTTTTGTTCCACCACTCACTCCATTGCCTCTTCCACACTTATCACCCAGTTCAGGGCCTTTGTGACCTCTCCCACCTGCACTCTTAAAATAGCCTCCTCAGTGTTCTCTTTACTTCCAGTCTTTCCTCTCTTCAGTACAACCTGATGCCAAAAATAATCTTCTTAAAGCATAGGCCTGATGTTTTGGCTCTCATGTACAAAAAGTTTCAGAGACCTTCCCACTGTCTATAGGATAAAATACAAACTCTTTATCCTGGCATTCAAAATCTTACACAACTGGACTTCAAATCTTCTTTGCAGATTGTATGTAGTCAGTCAAAGTAAACTATTTATTTACTAATGTATAATTTTGTCTTGTCCTCTCCTGCTTATGTGCTTTGCAAACACGGTCTCCCCCAGGCTTGGAACCAGTTTCCCATTCTTTCTCTATTAGTAGCTATTCCTTCCAGCCCAAAGCTCTTAGTCCTCTCCCATGCAAACAGCATATTTCAACTTGCGTAATACAGGCACACCTGATTTTATTGAATTTTGATTTATATATATTTTTTACAAACTGACATTTTGTGGATACCCTGCATTGAGCAAGTCTATTGGCCCCATTTTTCAAACAGCATGAGCTTATTACATCATGTCTCTTGCCACATTTTGGTAATTCTCACAATATTTCAAACTTTTTCATTATTATTATATTTATTATGGTGATCTACTGAGGTCAACGATCTTTGATGTTACTACTGTAATTCTTTGGAGACCCACAAACAGCACTCTTGTAAGATGGCAAACTTCATCGATAAACACGTGTTCCGATAGGTCTCCTGCCCCATCTCTCTCCCTCTATTCCTGCTTCCCTACTTACTGAGACACAGTATCAAAATTAGTCCAATTAAGACCCTGCAATGGCCTCTAAGTGTTCAAGTGAAAGGGACCGTCAAGCTGATGCACCAAACTTCACTGCTGTCTAATTTTAAGAAACTGCAGCCACCTCAACCTTCAGCAACTACCAGCCCAATGGTCAGCGGCCATCAACAAGACCTACCAGCAAAAACATTATGACTTGTTGAAGGCTCAAATGTTTTGCCAATAAAATATTTTTAATTAAAGTATGTACATTTTTTTTTAGACATAATACTACTGAACATTTAATAGACTACAGTACTTTTACATGCACTGGGAAACCAAAAAATTCGTGTAACTTGCTTCATTGCATATTTACTTTACTGCAGTAGTACGGAACCAAACTCCTAACAGCTCTGAGGTATGCCTGTAGTTATTTTTGTATGCAATGTATCATTCTACTGGAATCTAAAGCACTCAGAACCGGTCTGTTACTCTTCACCAATTTATGCACAAAACCTAGAATATAGCAGGTACTTAATAAATGTTTGTTCAATTAAGCTGTTCCTTTTTCTCATTTAATACCAAAAGGACTTCATGACAGAAAGTATGTAAGCCAACTAAACTAAAGGAAGATATTTTTGCTAAGTTTTCTCTTGCATTCAAAAATGAGTTTAAATTTTTTTTCTGTTAATTAGTGAGTTATGCCAGGTTTTCATGAGCCATATTAAAAAACAAACATCTACACAAAGAATAATTCCTTTAAGAGTATCTATGATATATCATCAAAAAAATCTCATAGTCTGGCTTGATATTTCACCACAGCAAATGTTTTTGACATACTACTATGTAGAGCAGCACAGAATGGAAATTTATGTTACCTTCTCCCATTAGAATGTGTTTTTGCCCATGGTGTAATGCCTGGCAGATAATAAGTACTCACTAAATGTTCGTTGACTGACTAATTCAGCACACAGCAAGTACCTAATGTGTACTGAATTGAAATTAAATGTCCCACTTCTGTGGCAACAGGGCAATCTAAATGACATTTGCTCTCATGCTGCATTAAGGTAAATGGAAGGTCCAAGAAGAAAGAATCACAGTATTTCCCCCACGGAAACTTTTAGAGAAAAATGTGGTGAAGTAAAATCAAGTACAAGACACCTATATAGTTTGAACAACACTGCTTGTTGTTCACTGAAAAACATGCTGAATTACATCATCAAGATTTGCTCCTCCAATTCAAAGACTAAGGTTAGATCACAGAAAGTCTGAAGCTTTTATTCTACAATTCTTACTTAACTTACTATATATTATTGGTACCTGCTTGGATTACTACTTGGATTACCAATCTACTCTCCTCTAATCAATCTTTCACATTATTGAAGAACTGATCATAATAATAATTACTATTAACATAGCATGGTACAGTACAGAGTGCTTTTACAGACATCACTTCACTTGAGCATCACAATTCCATGAAGTAGATATATACAGTACCCAATTTTACAAATGAAACTAGGTCTTAGGGTAAGTGACTTACTGATGGCACGTACCTGGAAAGTGTCAGAGGTAGGATTCAAAGTCTTATTTCCTGACTGCAACTTTCCTGACTCCTTCTTAACCCACTACAGTCTAATAGTCTTTATCATGTCAGGAAACTGTATCAAAATTCTTCAACTGCTTCTTAGTGTCTACTGAATAAGGCTGTGCAATGTTGTGTCAACTTGTCTTTTCAACCTTATTTTATACTACTTCCTTCCATGTAGCATATATTCTAATCAAACTGGAACACTTCTACCCTACTTTCCCCCTCTATGTACCTGTGCAGTATTCTCCTCTCTCCTTTCTGACTACTGAATTCCCACCCAACTCAAAAATCACCTTCTACAGGAAACGTTCTGATTGCTCCAATCAGTATCACTAAATTTATACTTCTTTTACTTGCGTATGTATGTGTCATACCTTCCTACTAGACTGAAGGCAGGAATTCTATAATTTTACATTTTTGTGGGTGATTAATATTTATTTTATTGAAATTGTTGAAACTATCATTTTATCAAATATCATGTTAAAATAATATATTTATACAAGAGGAAATAGATAAATAACTCACTTACCTGCCAGGATACGGCACCCAAAATTGCAGTTGCAAGAAGACTAAAGAAAACTAGCTGCTCTGAAATTAAGCAAAAATGCCGCATCCCTTTAGATGCCATTACTCTATCAAGGCTATTATTATCTGCCCTGTGAGTATAATAGACTTTATGACAATCATTTAATTTGGTGTGGAACCCCCAAAGAGTTATAAGAAAAATAACATGGCAAATCATCCAGAAAATTCCAAAAATGGAAAACCCTGGAATTACAAAATACCAGAGATAAGGGTTCCCAAGCTTAAATGCTGAAAGAATAAAAAAAGTAAGCTCAATCAAGCCAATGGAAATGACAGAAAACCTTCTACAAATCCTTCCACGATACAAGTAGGGTTTCCATCTTTCAGTGACTGAAAGTCCACTAAAATAGATGTCAAGGAAGGGATCGGTAATGAGACAGATAAAAAAACATGCAAAGGCAACTGGATTCTGAGGTGTTTCCAACGAAGAAGAAAACAGTAAGATGCCAAAAATCACCAAATTTGGAATTGCTAGGAACGACTTCATTCTGAGGTCAATAATCAGCATCGCCAAACCTACAACAAGCAGGATGACACTCATAGACTTTTGCACCAGCATGGTGGTACTAGCAATGGCAAATCCAACCAGCTCGAGGAATTCAACTGTGGTCAGCAAAGTGGGTCGGTGACGGACGCAACCACAAATTCGCTCCACCAAAGCACATAATATCCTCAGTACTATGGAAGTCAGGAGCAAATACTTAGTTACTTCTTCTTTGACATCTTTTTTAAAAGGCGTATTATCGAGGAAACAGAGGAGGCCAAGCAAGAATCCAAACCAAAGGTTGGAAAGGCTTAAACTTGCTGCTTCCATTGAAAAATAATAATAGAGAATGCTGGCAATCCCAAGAACAAAAAGGCCAAGTATAAAGATGACCAGAATTAGGGAATCTGCTGTCTTTTCCCATCTCACATAAAGACCTAGGCATATTGCTACCAATAAATTGATTCTGGCTAAGTAGCCAAGATATCGAACTGAAGAATGCATGTTCACTTCTCTATTCACTTCTTCCAGTCTTGTCATTGCCATGTAGAGACAATGACTAATACAGTAACGCAATGATCTACACATGTAAACTGGCAATTAAGGCTCTTTCTCCAAACGATAAAAATTGTATGCACTGCATTCAGAAAATCCAGAGAATCTGCAAGCTCCTACTTCGCCATTTCCTCAGATGAAATCTTATTTTTGGAGACCTAAAAGAAAAAAAAAAAAGATGTGTGTTAATTTTAAATTTATTTTCAAGGTAGTTCTTATACTGTACAAAATAATGTAACGTAAGTAAAAATGAATTGCTGTTTCTCCTGCAACATGATTTTGGCTGTGTCTATTTATCACAAAGGGAATACAATTAAATTTATGTTAGTATTCTCCAGTAAAGTACTACTTTGATCCTCATCAGCATGTAGAGATGACACCAAGCTCCTGAAGACTGTAACAGTAAAGTACAAATTCTGCAAGGTCAATAAATCAAGCATTTATTCAGCATTTACTATGTGCCATGCACTGTGCTGGGTCTAGGAATAAAAACATAACAATACTTTCCCTGAAGGAGTTTATGCTAACCAAAGAAACAACAGGTATGTAATTAATCATATACCAAATAAATAAGGGGCAATGGGGAAGGGGGAGGTACTAGCAGCTGGGGGAATTAGGAAAGGCCTCATAGAAGGTTGCACTTAAGCTGAGTTTTAAAACAAAACAGAGAACAGCTTCATGTAGGGTTCATTCAAAGGCCATCTGAGAACCAGACCAGCTCATCAGCAGGTTGGGTGTAATATTATGAATTCTTTGGCCACAGCAACTCCCAAAGATCAAGTATCAAGGATTAGAAGGATTCGAAATCAGCATGGAGGGAGTATCCAGACCAACAAAATCCTTGAAGATGACAGTGAGCATTTATACAGAACTTTAAGACTTATAAAGCACTTTGCATACGTTATCTCATGTGGTACTCACAACAACTCTGCGATGAGACAGGTGCTACTGTTATCCTCATCTTACACATAAGGAAACCTTACTAACAGCAGTTATGTGCTACATCCAGGGTAACATGCCTAGGAATTGTCTGAGGCAGGGTCTGAACATAAATTTTATGACTCCAAGTCCAACACTCTTTCAAAAACTCACCAATTTCAAAATGCTACCTTAAAGTACTAAAGTATATGGTAGTATTCAATGAAAAGAGATTAGTTATTCAAGGGCTATGCAAAAGTTATCTGTTGTTATTATGATAGATAGCTAGTATTCACATATGGCTCTAAGGTTTGAAAAGTCATTTAGAATCGAGGGTTAGAATTGAGCGCTAGAATCGAGCGCATTTAGGGTAGAATCGAGTGCATTTTTAGAATCAAATCGAGCGCATTTAGAATCAAGCGCATTTAGAATAGCATTTGGGGTTAGGGTTAGAATCGAGCGCATTTTGGGTTAGGGTTAGAATCGAGGTTAGGGTTACTTTATAAATATTATTGTTTTTTCCATACATCTCTGAGAGGTAGGTATGCTAACATTATCCCCATTTTACAAATGAGAAAAATGAGCAAGGCACAAGTTAAATGTCTTGCCTAGGGATAACACAGCTAGTAAGTGTCTAATGCTGGATTTGAACTTGGCTTTTTCTGACTCCACTTTGCCACCTTTGCCAATTTCATTTAAATAAAAAGGCATGCCTATATGTAGATTATGATATTACTGACACTTGCTATTATTAGGGCATAAATTGTGAATTTTTCTACCTGTGGTGGTAACAAACTGCCCTTATACATCCACCCACACTTCTAATTTCTGGTACTCCTCAGAACCAACAGAATATACCTGCAAATCAGTTTCCCTAGGTTAGGGTACCATTTATGGTTATGAAACAGAACAAAGTTTATAAGGAAAGACTGACAACAATATTACTTCTAATCAGAAATGACTGAATTTTTTTTAATTAAAACATTTCATACTAATAGCTGCTCTTCTTACTTAAAATCACCCTACACTGTTTTTCATGAGGTCTCTCAAATTCTGTGCAATTGTGGACTCTTAAAGTAAGATTTACATCAACAAAAATACAAAAAGTGAAGTTTTAATGAACCTACTCATTCCATAAATTTGTTCCATAATTATCTTAACAATTCTGACTTTACCACAACAATCTCCTTCAATCGCTAAAACCAGTTTCCAATGAACAACTCTATGGCAATGTCTCCAAGCTGCTTAAATCAGTTCTGTTATAAAAGTCTTCAAATTCTATTTCCAATACTGAGAATTTTCACCTGCATCATTGTTCATTTTTTTTTAACACAAAATTAAATGTTATAACCTGGAATGCCTTATAAGCTGTAATTTAAATTGGCTAGCTGTGGACTTAGGATGGATGATTGAAAACTAATTTAAACATCTGTTAGCAATTAAAAATAAAACTTTAAGATTGTTTCACAGGAACAGACTGATGATAAATAGGATACTTTTTTTGGCTTATGGTAACAATAAAACTACAGAGACCTCTATCAGTTAAATGTTTAAGGGAGGAAATCCTCCAAGAACCTAGTTTAAGATCAGCATATCTGAAATTCTCTAATAAGATGGACACAAAAAAAGAAACAGCAGGTCATCATGTAATTAGCAACCCAGAGTTAGCCATTTGGCTAAGAGAAATGTGCCCACCATGTGACATAATCTGTTAAGCCTGAATTAGTCTCATCTGTCATCTTTGGATGCCAGCTATAAAACATTCATGGAAATGATAAATTTGTCCAAGAAAGAACTGCAGATGTCTCTCAAATAATCATCCTTTCGTTACTTTGCTTTTGTATATTCAATTAAGATTTTAAGAGGCTAAATATTTATCTAAAAGTTGCCATTTTATTTGTTTCAGTACAAAATGAGTTGCTCTTTTAGTTTTCTAATCATACTTCAAATAATACCCTAATTACATATTAATGTTTTAGTCTTTTTATTGAAAGATAAGAAATTAAACACAATGAAATATTTCTATTTTTCTTTGATTTATAGCAACAAATATGAGTGGTAGTATGGTACAGGAGGTAGAGTTGTCCTTGGAGTCAGTTAAGACATGTGTTCACATCTGGCCTCTCAATCATATTTGGCTGTGTGACCATGGGCAAATCACTTAACACTGAGTGGACCCAGTCAAGTGACTAAGACTGTATGCTGTAGATAGTATTTCAGTTTTCACTGGTAGAGGGTTTCCTCTCTAGAAGTTCCCTATCTCAACAAAATCACAGATCCAAACCAAAAATGCACATGTTCATGTATATGGTGAAGTTCTTCAGATAGTCTTGTTTTAAAGATGCCACTGTGTTGATTTATAGAAAACCCTAGAACATTATATCCCAACATGACATACACCACCACTTAAAAGTTTGGCCTAATAATCCATGAAGGGAAAGACAAGTAGATGATAAATGCCTATTATATACAGTAGAATGAAATTAACTAGTCTGTTAGTACACATCTTACATAGATACTGCAGATACACAGTGAATTGAACTTGAAACAAAATAGGTTGATAATGGACTGGATTCAATTTGGGAAACTAAATAGCACCTTCAATGCCTCCTGGCTTCCCCTGAAACAAATTCAGTTTTTGGACAACAATATTTTTCCAATGATGCTACGTGGCTTGAAATCACAGAATACCATAATCTCCAAAAAAACCAAAATTCCAAGCTAACCAAAGGGCATTAGAGAAATTTACATTAAGTTCAGACTACAACATATTACCAAGGTCCCTTTGCACATAGTATAGCATGCGTATAGTGTATTGGAAAGAATAATGGATTTAGAATCAGAGGTTTTGAGTTCAGATCCTGGCTCCACCACTTGGGCAAGTCATTCACTGTATCCCAATTTCTTTATTGAAAATGATGTAACTGTACTATACAATCCCTTCTAGTTACAAATCCTATAAATCAGGCCTTCATCGTCTTTTAGCCAGATTATTCTAAGAGCTGAGTAACCGGTGTCCCTACGCCCAGATGCTCCCCTTTTCTAATCCATACATAAAGCTGCCAAATAGATATTCCTAAAGCATAGGTCTCTCTATGTCATTCTTTCATTAAAAATCTCCACTGGCACCCAACTGTCTCTGGGATAAAATACAAACTTTCCTGCTTACCATTTAAAGGCTTTTACAATCTGGTTCTGGCTTAACGTAATGCATGGTACCACCTTTCACATACCCTATATTCTAGGCAAAAAGTCTATTTGTTCTCCATAAAAGTATTCCACTTATTTATTAGCTCCACCATACGTAGAATGGATTTCCTCCTCAGCACTGCCTCACAGCATCCTCAGCTTTTCTCAAAGCTTAGCTAAGAGCCACCTCATAAGGGCTATCTTCATTTTCCCCTGTTGTGAGTATTCTCTCCCTTTCCTCTCCTCCCTGGCCTCCACTCCTTTTTTTTTTCCCTTTATCCTGCTGTCCAGTTACTTTTGGCACAGCTGTCTGGGTGTGGTTTGGTTTTTTCTCCTTCCAACATTAGTTCCTTAACAGCACAGACTCTTTAATTTTTCTCTTTCTATTCCCAGTGCCTTCCATAGTGCCTGGAACATAGTAGGTGTTTCATAAATGTTTGTGAAATTAGTCTATAACAAATAACAGATAAGACAACCTGTACGCTGTACTTGTACCCACTTAATAATATAAGACACAATACATCCCTGAATGTCAGGTAGATTCCATCCCCTCACACTGATGTAAAATTAATGGGAAGACACAGACAAGAACAAAGAATAAAAGTACTTATGGATCATAGTTTATAACACTTAATACCCACCTTGAAGTCCTGACAGATCTACTAAACAAGGGAAAAAAATGCATCTATTTTACTCATTCATTCATACAAACATTTGCCATTCAACATTTTTGTCAATCACTTAGATAAAAGCATAGATGGTATGCTCATCAAATGTGCAGATGACACTAAGCTGGGAGGGATAGCTAACATACTGGATGAAAGTCCCAGAAGGTTCTTGAGAATTTAAAGCCCAGGATGAAGCTATTAAGACAATATCCAATAGGGATCAATGTAGTCTTGCACCTGGGTAAAAAGTTCAACTACACAAGTATAAGAGGAAGGAAAAATGGTTAGAAAGTTACTCTGAAAATGAGCAGAAAGCTCAATAAATCAACAATGTGATACAACACCCAAAAGCTAATGTAGCCTTGGCCTGCATGAACAGTCTAGGGATGACTTCTACAAAGTGGGAGGGGAGAGTTCCTCTGCCTTGCTAAACTTCCTCTGCAGTCTTGGGTTCTGGCCTGAGCAACACAGTTTAAGAAAGGCAGTGATAAGGTGCAAAGTGCCCAGAAGAGGGCAGTCAGGATGGTTAAGGGCCTTGGAGCCTATGTCATAGGACACTTTGAGGAACTGGGCATGTTTAGCCTGTAAAGAAGAAGTTCCAGGGGGTTCATGATAGTTGTCTTCAAGAATCTGAAAGGCTGTCATACAGAGAAGGGATTTGATTTGCTGTGTTTGGCCCCAGAGGGTAGAACAAGGAGTAATGATGGAAACTGCAAAGAGAGACGAAACAAGCGACCTACTTCCCTCCTAAGAGAGGTGACAGGTTTAAGAAGCAGAATGAAATACATGTTTTTGGATATGGGCAAACATGGAAATTTGTTTTGCTTTGCTATCTCTCTTTCTTTGCTTTTTATTGGGGGTCATATGGGAGGAAGAAACTAAATGCATATTAACTGAAAAAAAAGTAAAGTAAAATAAAAGTTAGATTAAAAAGGAAGATAGTGAATAATATACTGAACTCCATTAGGAGGGAAGGAGAAAGCCTGTAGTAGGTAAGGATTCCAATTGCACTATATAAATAGATATGATGCTCAAGAGAGAAAAGGCTGCTGAGTGATGGTTGCAGAGACAGGATGGGAGTATCAGTAAATAGCAAAGAGTATGGCTATTCCTTGCTCCTACGGGTCCAAGTTTTCAGGGGTCAAGAAGGTTGGAGCTGCCAGTACTTAGCAATGGTGGCCATGGGTGCAGTGTCTTCAGGAAGAAGCCCAGCTTCCTAGGGCTTAAGTAATTAAGACCATGAATGAAAGAGGCAGAGGATGTGGGAAAGCTATTACAAACATAATTAAATGGCCATGATGAATGCTGCACATTGTTTCTCAGTTCTGACTTTTTTTGGACATTACTAGGTGGTGGTAAATTTCTTATCTTTCATCATAAGTCCGTAGTGGTGAATGTTCAGTCATTCTGATCGCTGAATAAAACCTCTGCTTGAAAGAAAAGAGAAAATAAAGGAAAGAAAAGAAATTGCAAAGAGGGAAATTTAGACTTGTGTCAGAAATCCCTAACAATTAGAGCAGTCCAAAAGTAGGACTGCCTTTAGAGGTGGTGAGTTCCTCCTGGTTGAAAGCCTTTAACTAGAGGCCAGGCAACTACTGGGCAGGCATGTTGCAGTGGAGACTGCTGTCTATATGTTGAGCAACAGGACAAGCACGGTCATTTACAGCTTTCAAACTCTGTGATTACCTGCGGCATGGTAGATTAGCTGACAGAGCTCTAACTAGAAATCTCAGTTCCTGGGATAAATTCATTTGAGGATGGGGAGCTGGGAGAGGATGGGGAGAAAAAACACAACCTCCAGATAGAATGTCCCGGGCCTCTGCTGGGAGCTAAGGATGAAAGAAAGGCCCTGAGAGACTGGCCCCCTACACGTATGGTTCTGAAGGGATAAGGGGCCAAAATCCTCCCTCAGACCTCCAGCTTGAGCCGCCAGCAACCACCCATGCCCAACCACATCATCCATCACCCGGAAGTCGTGAGACACAAAGACACTGCACTAAGACACGGTTCTCAAAGGGAGAGCCTTGCTACTGTCATTTGCCTGGTAAAATACTTTTTCCCCCTTTCCAGCTACATAACTGTGTGAACCTGGATTTTTTTTTTCCAACAAAAACAACTTACTGCAACAGACTGAAGGAAGAAGCTGCTAAGAGAATCCAGCTGTTTTCTATTAAGCCAAAAAAACTTGCAAAAATAATAATACCACTCTTAAATGTTTTTGTTTTGGAAAAGTTGTTTTTCATAGAAATAGCTTTCTGCATTAACACGTAAAGAGTTTTTTACGGTTATTTGTTAAAAATGTTTCAACAAATAGGCATTTAGAAGAACTGATCAGTTCTAGTTTCTAGTACAGTACGTGTAGACATGATCTACCTAAACAAAAGCTGTCGGGATTCCTCGTTCATTTTTAATCGTGGGTCCTGAGACCAGAAGGTTGGCGCACCTGTGTTCTACGGTACCTATACACCTACACACGCGCACACAGGTGAGCAGGACGCGAGACGGGGCTCTAGGAGAGACACGGCGGACGTCCGTACCCATGCCCGTTCCGCGGTGGGGGGCTCGCTCAAGGCCTCCCCGCCCGGCCCTCACCGTCAGCGCCACGTCCCAAAGGCCCAGGGCGGCTCTCCTCCGGAGAGGCTTAGGGGCCAGGCGCGGAGGAGAGTGCCACGCGACGCCGCACCCAGCGTGCAGGGACGCCGACACAAAGGGACATCGGCGGGTTTGGTCCTGGTTCTTTCTCGGGGGGAGGGGCACGGGCCCCCCTCAGACGAGCTGAGAGGCGGCAAGGAAAGCGATCCTGCGGAGGCAGAACCCAGAGGTTGTCTCCCTTGGGGGCGGACGGGGCCCAGCAGGTGCCACATTCAAACTTGCACAGTTGTGCCGATCGTGTGCAACAGCACTTTTCTCAGCAACTCGTACCAAGGTTAACTCCATGTCCTGGACGCAGAAACTGAGGTTACGGGGCAGCGTCTCCAGGGTCGGGACGAGCTCCGGCTCCCCTGCCGGACCCCCCCTGCCCGCCCCCCGCGCCTCGCGGCCTCGGCACGTCGGGGCCGGCGGTCCCCGGGGCCGCGGCCCTGGGGGGTGGGGGAAGGGTCCCGGGGCAGGACCGGGGCAGCCGCCGCCGCCTCCGGAGGCGCGTCCCGCAGAGGAGCCGGGGCCGACCGGGATCCCCCTCGCGGCTGCGGCCGCCTGCTCCTACCTGGCTCTGCCGGGGCCGGCCTCCTCCACTCGCCGGGGCCCGGACGTCTTGGCGTTCGGGGGACGTAAGGAGGTGGGCCCCGAGGGGGGGCCTGCGCCGCGGAGGGCGGGAGCCGGGCCCGGAGCGGGCAAGGAACTAACACGGGCCGGACTGCGGGCAAACTTTCTCCGTTAGCAGCGAGGTGGCGGTGGCGGCGGCCATGTTCCCGCAGCCGGCTCTGCGAGCGGTACGGAGCGCGGACGGGGTCAAACGGCGCGGCACCTCCTCCCCGCCCCGCTGCGCGAGCCGCCGCGGGCCCGGCCCGGGATCGCCGCTCGCGCTGCTCCGCCGCGTCCCGCCCTGCGCGCAGCCCACGGGCCTGGGCGAGGCGTGAGGCGACCGGGGCGGCCTGCCTCGCCCGAGAGAAGGCCCTGACCTGGGTGCAGATCCTAACTCACTCCCTACTTACCATGACCTTGGGCTTAACCATTTCCCCCCGCTTCTTCTGCCACATAAACGTGTGACTCCCAGGGCCAAGGCTCAGCCCCGATCACCAGCATCACGCGCCGGGCCGGCTCAGGGACGCTTTTTGTCCCCTGAAGGCCCGGGGAGGGCCTGGGACTCGGTGGGGAAGGGGCGCCGGGGCATAGTGGCCGCGGCTCCGCAGTTTAGCCCCGTGAGTTTCCCGGGCCCGCAGACGAGAAGTGTCTTATTTTGGTAAACTGTCCGTAGGCGTCAGGGGTGGGACTTAGAAGCCGAGGGCTTCCTGACTCCGAGGCCGGGCCTGTCCGCGGCCGGGCTGCCTCTCCCGCATCTCCTTAATCCAAAGCTAATCTTTCCTCGGTGGTTTGGACCTCGTGCCCGGGGCGCGGAGGCTTCGCCCATCCCGGCCTTTTAAAAGGCCCGGGTCACGTGCCACCTTCCTTGTGCCAGGGCCCTTCCTGATGCCCCTGCCTTCCCTCCTCAGAGCTCCCATGTTCATTTGGTACATGGCAGAGCATACATCGGAGAAACAAACAGAAAATGCCGCCCGAAGTAGGTAGAGCCCGAGCCGTGTGCCTGGTGCGCGGTTGGCACCGGGTGAACGCTGGGATGGCAAGCAGATGAGGGGAACGTTCGTATTTGTGAATACTTTCATCGAGGGAAAGAGAAGCAGGTCGGTAAAGGAGCGTGCAGCTGAGAAAAAGCGACAAGCCAAACCCAGCTAAGCGACTCAACAAAAATTCTGAAAATCGAGCAAGAAAACGGAAAGCAAAACAACAAACCCCAATCGAACTGGTAAACAAAAGAGGTATGGCTTTAAAAAAAGCTTTACATGAACATTTAGTTGGCCTGATAAAAAGGGAAAGGAAAGCCTAATGGTTGGTTATCAAAATGGAGGCGAATTTATAAGAACTGAAGGAAGCTATCGCAAACTTTATACTCAACTACATGCCAACCAAACCGATGATACGGATAAAATGCATAATTATTTACAAAAATCTGAAATACTTATATTAAAGGAACTGGAAAGAGATTAAATAACCCAGTATTAGAAAAAGAAATTGAATAAGACATAAAAACTCTTCCAAAAAAGCCCTCAGGACCAGATGAATTTAAAAATGTAATCTATCAAACATTCAAAGAACAATTCGTTCTGATATTGTAGAAACTTTGCAGGAATAGGAAAAGAAGGGATCCTGCTAAACTCATTCAATTGTCACATATAGATATAAATATATAGTTTGAGTACCTTAACCAGTGAGAGACAAAACAGAAAATGAACACTATCCTAAATTTTCCCAAATGAATATTAATTCAAAAAAATTTAAGTAAAATACGAGCAAAGAGTCTATAACACCATATTTCTCAAAATGATGTGCTGTGACCAGGATATATTTGTGCCAGGAATGTGGGGCTTATTGCATACAATTACATCAATAGGTGCCCTAAAAAGCAACACTGAGAAGTATAGGAATAAATGATCTTTCCTAAATTTGGTAAATATGTTTATAAATCCATGAGCCAGTGTTGTAAATAATGGTGAAAAGCTAGGGTCACTTTTTAAAGTTCAATTTTATTTTATTTTCATTTCGAAATTCTCTCCTCCCCACTGAGAACTAGGTTATTTCCAGTAAGATCAGGGGTAAATCAAGAATGTCCATTATTACCACTATTATTTAACACAGTGCTAGAAATTCTAGCTACATCAATAAGACAAGAAAACTTGAGGGAATAAGCATAGGCAAAGTAGAAACAAAATCATCTTTTGCAGATTATGTGATGGTCTCTAAAGGTCAACTAAAAATTAACTGAAACATTAACTTCAGCAAAGTTGTAGGATATAAAATAAACCCACATAAATCATCAGCATTTCTTATATTACAAACAAAACCCAGCAAGAAGAGATAGAAAATACTTAAAATAACTACGGAACATATAAAGCAATTTCATTCACCATACTACCTTGAGTAAGTTTCTCAACCTGTGTAGGTTTCATTTCTCTGTAATATGCGAGTGAGTGTGTACACTAGATGATCTCTGAAGTTCCTTCCACCTCTTAACCTAAGGTCTCATGTGTCCAGGACTATTTTGAGTAGTGTTAAATATGGTATGTTAGATTTTCCTAATTATAAGTCTAGAGCTAATTCTAGATTGCAGGAACAATGTCTCATTTAAATTATTTCCTTCATCACACATTTATTAAGCTCCAACTATGTGCAAGGAACCACTTAGTAGAGTTTCTAGGAATACAAAGACAAAAGCCAAATAGTCCAGCAAGAAATTCAATGAATATGAGGAATTCAGAGAAATATGCAAGATTGCTAATTTGTGCAAAGGGAAGTAAGAAGAATTACCATGATTAAAAATAGTGAAAATGAAAAGAAATACTGAATGGGAGCTAAACTCTAACTGTAATGATCACTTTTGTTCTCAGTAATGAAATGTGTATGAAAAGATAATGAAATATTCCTCCACAGCAGCGGGAAATTGCGAGCACTGTCTGCCTTGGTTACTACATCAGTTCACAGGATCATACATTTAGACCTAGAAGTGACCTTAGAGGTCATCTAATTTAACTTCTTCCTTTTACACATGAAGAACTGAACCCTAGGGTACAACCATAGTCACATAGCTGCCCATGATATACAGCCACGGTTTGGACCCCAGTGCTCTGATTTCAAATCCAGCCCTCTTTTCATTTCACCACGCCACTTGTTTTTGCTTAACTATTTTTGCTTTGTTACAAGGGAGGGTTCTGTGGGGGAAAAGTGTAGCTATAACCTGATGTGACTATGATGTAAAAACAAAAGGCAACAAAAAACTCATTTTAAAATAAAATTTCAAAACAATCAAATAATTCCTGACTTCAGTGAACTTATGTTCTCCTTCAGTGCCTAAAATGGGACTCTAAATAAAGCATATGATAAATGTTGGATTGAATTGTGTTCATTTAATCTCTGTGTCACCATCCTCACTTTTTCTTTTCTGATTGTTCTAAGCTAGTCCTCCTGTTGACAGACATGCCAGCTTTTCTATTGTTCTCTTCTCAGAGTTATCGTTCCCTTCTTTCCTCATTTATTCCAGCAGACTTTCCTCAACCTCTGGTCAGGTTATGGAAAGCCTGGGAAGAACTTAGCACTACAGGGAACTTTCAGGGATGCAGCAAAAAATGGTAGCATTTATGTGAATTAACATTAAATGGACATTGGGAAAATTATATGCAAAGGTCTGTCCAATTTAGCATCTTATTTTGGAATTAGCTGTTGGGAATGTGGGGGCAGCTAGGTGGCACAATGGATACAGTCCCAGGCCTGGAATCAGAAAGACATCTTGATAAGTTCAACTTTAGTCTCAGACACTAGCTGTATGACCCTAGGCAAGTCACTGTTTGTCTCAGTTTCCTTATTTGTAAAAGAGAAAGAAATGGCAAAATACTCAAGTATCTTTGCCAACAAAACCCCAAGATGGAGTCATGAAGACCTGGACATGACTGAAATGAAAACAAAAACTCAGGAATACAAAAACATTACCACTTACCCTACTTTTACAGTACTACAGTTTCGGAAACCCAGTAGAAAACTCTTGGGGAACAAGATGACCACTTCTATTCCTGCTTCCTTGCTAGCTCTTGTTTCATGTTTTGAGGTAGTAGAAATTTCGAGATCTCAAGGTGCACGAAGACTGAAACACTATAGTACAGGAAAAAGAGCATTGACTCTGGAACCAGAGGACCTGGTTCAAATTTTACATTTGCTGCTTATTATCTGTCATTTAAATTCTCTGGACCTCAGTTTCCTCATCTAGGGGAGGCAGACTACAGTGCTTCTGAGGTCTCTTCTAGCTCTAGGTCTATGATACTAAGAGTCCTGAAATGGGGGCACAGAAAATGTGGTGAAGAACTCCTAACTCTGTGGCATACTCCCTTAGGTAGATGAAGCAGAGAGTGATGACATTAACTAGCATACAGGCACATGTGTATCTGAGTAGTTCAGTGTTCTTGAGTAAGACTGGGTGGGTGTATGTCCACATCCTTTTCTGATTCCCAATCACTAGGTGAAATGAAACTTGCTTGCTTCCCACTACCTGCCATGACTACTTTGTGATTTCTTAATTCTACTAGCACTAACCACTGTTTGATCTTGCCTGGCACTCAGAAAGCACTTAGGTATGCCTTCATAAAGCACTTCACTGAAGTGAAGCAAGGAGTAGGAACATCAAGTCTTAAGTTCTAAGACACAACCAGATCTAGTTAGGGTCACAGTTGGAAATAATGAAAGGATCCTAAATAATTCCCATTTAAATGAAATTTAAAAAAAAACTTAGCACATAGTAGGTGCTTTATAAACGTTTGTTCCCTTCCCTCCTTTATGCACAGGTAGGTCTCGATGCAGCTGCCTGTATGTCTTCTGCCTAAAGCTGTCTTTATTGAAATTAGACCTGTCAGGGCAAACTCCTGACATCTGGCAAGTCTACCTGAGCAGCTGGATATAGGACAGTCACTGGGGGACCATTGCAGTGACAGGAGATTTCAGCCTGTGGTTATTAATGACAGTATAATGATCATAACCAGAACATCATTCTTTTCCACCTGCTTCCATGCAGGCGAGACCTGCACACTCGGCATAAGCAGTAACTCCACACAGGGTTATTTCACTCACAGGAGATATTTCAGACCAGGAACACCTGTTGAAAGTGTATAATCATGCTAATAAAATCAAGAAGAGAAACTGAAGCATCAATGCGAGTGAAATCAGGATAATTCTATTAGGGATGGATATATATCTCTTTGGCAAGGAGTGACATAAGCCAGAGGGATACATGAGTTCTGAGGTCCATGAAACTATTTTTAAAAATATTTTTCTAACTACCTCAATATAATTGGCTCCCTTTGTAGTCCTATATACTTTATTTTATGAATCTAAAACATTCTTTGTCAAGAGGTCCATAAACTTCACCAGACTGACAAAGAGTTCTGGTGACACATATAAAAAGCTTAAAAATCCCTGGATTAAAGGACAAGTGAGAAAATAGGCAAACAAAGATTCAAAAACAAAACAAAAACAACATTCCCTTCTTTCCCTCTTCATCTTTTTATCTTGTTCTTCTCACCCATTCAGGGTCAGTTATTTATTCTTAAGTGTTCAGCTCAACAAGACCTCTATAGAAATTCTCCTCAACTTCTGGGGCAGCACTTTTTTTTTTTTTTTGACCAATCAGGAAAGCAACAAAATGACGGAAGTGGCAGTTGTCTTTGCCCCCAATTCCACTGCCTTGTCAGTGAATCATCAAGGGGGGAGGAAAGGAGTTGGAACACTTCATTTCATCAGATCTTAATCCAGCAGCTCAATACTGGTGACTGGTACAGGTATTTTTGCCTCTTCACTCATGCTGTTCACCTCAAAGTAAAGAGGATACAAAGAGTTCTCTTTGCTTCAATCTCTTCAGCTATACTTTTGGGGAATCTCATTGACACCTTTGTTCATCATGTCAGCCTTTGGGGCCTTCTCCCTTCTGAGGCCTTATAGTCCTGTGAAAGGGCCTCAGTTCTCGACCTATGTGTGTGTTTATTTTCTGTGTTAGGTGAACAGATTGGAGCCCTCTGATCTTGTAAATTTCAAAAGGTTAGGAGTATAGGCCACAGGATCCAAGAGTCATACTGGGTTTTGTATCCAACCCAACAGAAATGCTCCACTAAGGAGTGACCTGTAGGCATGACCTCTATCACCTGTACTGGAGCAGCTAAGGCAGATTCATCTGGCACTCAAGTCACATTTGGACACAAACTTGGCAGGACCAATATTATGTAGGCATTAAGCTGAATGTATCCCTAGGTATTGGAGGAAAATGATTGCTTATTGAGAGAGAGAAAAGAGAAAAAAAAGGAGAGGAGGGAGAAAAAACAGAATACTAGTGGAAATGAATGGATGAATGTAGGAGTGTGCATGAATATATAAGTACATCTGGGTGAGTCTAGGAAAATTCAATACTGGTCAGTAATGTCTACAGGATAGAGAACCAGGCCATGGAAGTAATGTTGCAAGGCCAACTTCTTTTTCCAATTTTCTGTATCAAGAAGAGAGTTTTTAATTACTGCTTATTAATTCCTTTGAACAACTCCCCAAACTTCAAGTTTTAGTGCCTTCTCTTGTAAACACTTTACAAGGAAATTTCTTGATGAGACAATCTTACAACATTCCCACATTTGAGAGGATCCCTAAAATTCATCTCCCATAAATGTTAGGGTTGCCCCTTTGTATATAATGCTTTGATGAGCTGGTACTCCCTCCACTGTTACCAACTGCAATCCTTTGATGCCATTTTATCTTGTGAACTTCTTGCCCATGGCTTCCCATAAATTTTCCACAGGAGGTTCACTCAACATACTGGGGACCTTTGTCCAAATAATCTAGATCTTTTGACATTGTGTGGAAACCAATAAAGTACATTGTTCATTGGTTATCCCTTACTCTTACTAACATGACTAGTCTATCTCCTTTTCTGGGCAAACCTCTTTATCTTAAAAAGCAAGCTAAGCACATATTAATACAAGACTGAGGTATCACTTCACTTCATAAGATCATAGATTTAGAACTGGAAGAGAACTTGGAGATAATCAAATCCTGCCATCCTCATCAAATTCCACTACTTTTATAAACCAAGGTTATCATCAATATTCATTTCCTTCTTTATCCTCACCTAGCCACTATACTTCAAGCCCTTATAACCTCTTCCTTTGACTAAGCAACAGCTCTTTACAGTTTTCCCTGCTCCAAATCTGTCCCCTCTCCAATTCATTCTGTATACAGTTGTCAAATGAATATTACGAAATTATTGATCTCACCACATCATTCCCTTGTTCAAAAATCTTCAAAGGCCCTCTGTTGCCTTAAAGATCATATATAAGCTCCTCATCCTGGCATTTAAAGCTATTGGCAATCTGGATCCCACCTAAGTTTCCAGACATTTCATAATAAGTCCTACTCACATACTCTATTCCAGCCAAGCTGCCACACTAGCTGATATCTGACCCAGACAATTTTGCTTTTGCACAGGCTATCACCTAGAATGTACTTCTGCATTACCTCTGCCTGGTAGAAAAATACCTAGCTTTATTCAAAGTTCCGCAAAAAGTGCCACCACCTACTTAAAGTTTTTTAAATTGTATGTGTTTTGATTATTTATGTATTGGTGATTACTGTATGTGTTGTAATCTCCCAGTAAAAAAAGAAAAACTCCTTGAGGGTAGGAGTTCTTTGTAACACTATGCGCTAACATAGTGCTTTGCCCACAATAGGTACTTAAAAATGTTTGCTGAATTGAACCAGTACAAAAATACTAGTACAAAATTACCTATACAAAAATATTCATTATCATCAATATTTGTAAAAGTAAAAACACTGTATGTAATCAAAAGTATTTTCCCACAATTGAGGAAAGACTAAAAAATTATGGTATGTGAATATAATACTTATACTTTAAGGTACAATGAATATGACTGCAAGGAAACAGTAGACTTGTATGAAGAGATACAGAATGAACAAAGCAGAATCAAAGGGAAAAAGAAAACAACCCAACAAAATACACAATTGTTACATCTTTGTAAATGAAGATACCTTTAACCAGAAACAAAACCTATATCAAGATCATTAAGCAACTTTGTTACTAACATATAAAGTATACATCTGTCTTTTAAAAAATAGAAAAGTCCTAAGGAACAAGCTTGTATGTACTTCAGTCATAATCATTCTTTTGTATTTACTTCAATGTTTTCAGGTATGTTGTCTGGAATTCAACTGAGAGTAGCATAATATGTTGAAACAAAATTCATCATTAAAAATAAAAGCAAGCTAAGAGACACTGCTTAGAAATGGAACAGATTGAAACAGTCTAAACCAAGAAATGAGGGAAAATGGAGATGTCAGAAGAGGGAAATGGCATAAATTAAAAGCAAAACGTGTAGTATCTGCAATAAATTGTTCTCTTTGCAAACTGTGGACATGTCAAAGTGTATTAAGAATGTTAGAATGGAAAAAGGTAATAATTCTGGGAAAGATAGTGGTGTTAAATTTCAGCTTTCCTATTATTATTGAATTCAAAAATGTACCACCATGGAGAAAGCCAAATGTATGGTCATTTAATGTTTACTACAAAGGATGTGATCTCTTGTCTTTGTGATGATACTTAGCAGAGATACACATTTATCCACAAAATGAAGAACATCTCCTTTATGTGATCTCCTTTGGCAGACACAATCTTCTTGAGCAGTTGTAACCAACAAACATCTATTACATCATAAATGTTTGTCACTTATTTGCTGGCAGTAGGACAAATTGTAATGGATGAGATAGTGTTCTGATGACTTCTATAGTGACTGAGGTAGGAAAGAGAAGTTAATGTGTTAGGAGCCTAACAACCCACTTTTTCTTCCCATTCATAATGTTTTGAATCAACCACTAATAAAAAACAAAGTTAATTACTATTTTGTTCAATATTCATATCGCTCAATCAAAGGTAGAAATATGGTAGTAGGGACAACACAGTCAAAAAGAACAGAAGGTTGACAGCCTACAAGAATGGAACATTTGAAGAGACAAAATAGAAAATTTCTGAAATAGTTGGGTGACTTGTATGTGTATATGGAAGAGGGTGTGTGCCTTTATTATACACATTTGCGAGAGGTTGGTGCCCCAAGAATGAGAGGATTGGGAAAATATTTGTGAAAAGGAGGAGAATCCTAAGGCAGTTCTTTATTTTTGTATGTGAGATGGACTACTTCGGCACACTGGTGAAACCTGTGGATCCCTTTTCAGAATGTTTTAAAATGCATATAAAGACATAAATTTTTTTCAGTACAAGTTCATAGCCACCGGCCTTCCCCACCCCCACCCCCAAATCTATTCACAGACTTCTTGGAAGTCTATGGAACCCATGTGAAGAATCCCTGATCTAAGATCAGGTCAAATAAGAGATGCTAAAGCACCTGAGTATCCCAGTATGAAATCTTAGAAATCGGTATTTAAAACTGTGAATGAAGGAAGGGAAGTTGTTTTCTGAATACAAAATACAAAAAGCAACTGGGAGTCAGGATTGAGACATGAGAAAGAAGAGATTATTAAAGATGATTAAATTAAGAATGTAAGTAAATTCTGTGAGGGCAGGGATTGTTTAATTTTTGTCTTTATATTCCTAGCACCTGGGAGAGTGCTTAGCAGGTATTTAATGAATTCTTGTTGATTGACTAAAAAGGCAAAAGCAGAGGAATAAGAATGATATATCCTTTGCATCTGTTGGATTATCAATGTTTATTGAACTGAAGCAATTGCCAGATACAATAATCCTATGACAGTTTATAAAGTGGAGGAGCTTCCAAATTTTCTACTACTAATAATACTACCTTATATTTGTTCAGCACTTCAGTTTACAAAGTGCCTTCACATATATTATTTCATTTGAGCTTCATTACAAGTCTATAGGGTAGATAGGGGAAGGATCTCCATTGCATCCCTGAAGCTGAAAGCATCAATGATGCAACAGTGATATGTACAAGGTTTTAAGTAGCAAATCCAGGACTTGAATTCCAAGTTCAGATTTCTTTCCATTATGGAAGTACACAAGCTTGTTTTTAAGGACAAATTTATGGGCACTGGACCTTGTATTTCATCCATATAATGCTTACATTATATGTGTCTTTTCTTCAAGAAGATTTTAATTTCCTAGAGGACAGAGACTATGTTCTTTATGGAGTTCCATCTCCCAATCTGTGCCCACCAAAGCATTCAGTACAGTTCTTAATACTTTGCTGAAAGAAGGGGCGATAAGATTAACTGTTTTGTTTCATGTTTGCCATTGGTCACAAAAGAAAATTGATGACTCCAGGAAGGATTTTTAGAAAATCTATCACCGTTATTAAAAAAAATACACCACCAAAGTGGCAAATCAACAATAATCACTTTCATGAACAATACATGTATGAACATACATAATCTCAACATTTCATTTATTATCGTAGTGTTTGTTTGTATCTGAATTTCATACTTTCCTGTGGAAAACCAACTTGGTTTCTAAAAGTATCATTATCCTTCAATAATCTGTAAGATCTTTGCAATGACTATGCAATTAGAATGGTGTTTGGACCTTAACCTTACTAGCATTATTAGCACCATTCAAGAGATATGACGCCTTAATCACAAAGGTGTAATGGTAAGAATTTCATTCTGACTGACCCCTAATCTGGTTTTTTGGCAATGGGTCTTTTGAACCCCCTTGTAACACACTACTATCCTGCACTGGCTCTGAACATAAGATTTTAATTCAAACATTCTTAATGACTCAATAAGAGAAACTTAAAGATTTTAAAAGAGGAATTTATTATTATTATTAATGGGATTGTAGGTTTTATGAGCAAACAGGAACAAGGTTAAGACTTTAAAAACTTACTGGTGGAGCTGAAAGTCTTTAGATGTTTATAAAACATCTTTGCTTGAATTTGCCTTCTTCTGACACTTTAGATGCAACCAAATCTATTTTGAAACATAGGAATTGATGGGAACCCTTGAGGAATCTGGCTACAGTTGCATATTTTTATTTTGCTTAATAGCAACTGGTGAAAATTGCTCAAGGATGGCACTGGTTTAGAATATAAAGGGCTTGAGCATCTATAGACTCAGGACAGATGTACTCACATTTCCTTTATTCATATGTATTTGGGACAGCAGTGCCATACAAGATGGATGAGTCTTGCCAAACCCTTGATTTTTGTCCACAAAACAAATTCTCCCATCTTTCAATTAGATGACTCTATTCTCTAGGTCAAAAGAGACGCAGAACTTATGAAACATTAGAAAAAGAAGTTTACTGGTTATAGAGTCCAACATCCTCATTTTACATAATGAAGCAACGCAGGCAGAGTGAGGCAGGGACTTGCTTTGTGACTAGGCTAATAAGTAGAAGTGTACAGAATGAAATTCTTACACCCTATGGTATATGCCTCTAATACCACTGAATTTATTGGATTATGGTATTGCAATCTGCATATATATGAAGTAAGGAAAAGGGGGAAGGGAAGTGATATAACTTCTTACATGTATTGTTTCTTCTTACAAAATCTTTGTGGAGTGTTAGTGCAAGTTATAGCATATTCATTTTAAGGTTGAGGAAGCAGGCTCACAGAGGTTACATGACTTGCCCCAGTTCAATACAACCCCGAACATGTTCATATATTGAATCTCATGTTCTTTCTACCATATGTGGTGGGAAATGGTACATTGTTGTGTCCCTTCCTCTCCAACATTTAAAGCCATTTTTCTCCCTAGGAAGGAAAATTTATATGCGTCAGACAGCAGGCAGCTAAGGCAGCTTACTTGGCAGAGTTTTGCCTGCTAAGCAATGATTCCCCAAATCATTTTTATGGTACATAGTATTATGACAAATCAATGCCAGCCTTGCAGCTGCTTAGTCATTAAAAACTATGCATGGAGATTGATCAATACCAATGTTTTGGACTTTGCTCCTTCCAGTTATTTTTCCTTTAATCTAAAAAAAAATGAAAATCTGTAGACACTGTGTAGCATTTTCAATATTGATAGACCTGTCTTGAAAATTCTGATTACAACAAGAAAATTTAGCTGAGACATTCTTATTTTTGATTACTACACAGATCCTTTTTGAACATGGTATTATGAAATTTAAGTTCAAAAGGACCTCAGAGGCTACTTAATCCAACTCATACTTTAATAATATCTAACAAGTAGTCATCCAGCTTTCTCCTGAAGATCTTTGTGAAGAAGGAATACTCCTCCTAGGGCAATCCATTTCACTTTTATATAGTTCTAACTGTGAGAACTCACACCTGTCTCCCTCTGCAAAATCCACTCAGTACTATTAGTTCTGCCTTCTAGCCTTGTGCCAAGCACAAGACTAATCCCTCTAGCACAATAAGCCTTCTAATATATTTTTTTCTACACCCCAATTCCTTTAATACAACCAAATGTGGTATGATCTCAAGGCCTTTCATCATCTTGGCTGTCTTTCTCTGAGTATTCTTCTAGCTTATCAATGTTCTTCCCTAAAATGTCCCCAAAACTGGGGAAAAGACAAAAACTCCTCACAGATGCAGTCTGACTAGGGAAGAATAAAGGGGCATTAAATCCTAAACTTGGAAACTACATTTCTCTTCATTGCAGCCCCAAATTGCATTACTTTCTGGTGCTAATTTTCTATCTCTCTTCTATTTTCCTATCTTCTTGATAGGCTTTCCCATAAGATTGATTGAATTTGCAAGCCACTAAATCCCTGGATCTCGTTTACATGAATTGCTGTCTAACCATACTGACCTCATTTTGTATATGGAAAGATGATTTCTTTTAACCCAAGGATAACACTTCGTATTTGGCTCTATTAAACTTGATTAGATATAACCCAATACTCTTAACTTGTCAGCTCTTGGAATCCTCTGTCACCTAGCATGTTAGCTATCTTTTCAGGGTCATGCCATCTACAAATTAAGTAAGCAGGGTGATTCTTGTAAGTCATTAAAAAAATTTTTTTTTGAAAGGGCCTGTGATTTCATCAATGTACGTAGATGCCAATGAAGAGCTTCCCCTAACAGGCAGATCAACATCTTTTCTGAAACTTAGGCATAAGAGAATTACTTGGGGCACTGAGAAATTGTGACTTAGACAAAGTCACGCAGTCAAGTATGTGGAAAGGTGGGAGTTGAATCTGGGTCTTCCTGACTTGGTGGAAGGCTACACACTACTGAATATTCCCTCTTTTTATCCAAT
This sequence comes from Bettongia penicillata ogilbyi, assembly GCA_023548195.1. NCBI lineage: Eukaryota > Metazoa > Chordata > Mammalia > Diprotodontia > Potoroidae > Bettongia > Bettongia penicillata. Next base: position 3,281,379 of record JAJHZJ010000482.1, on the reverse strand, counting down.
CATTCAAAAAATATTGAACAGCACAAAGCTATGAACTGATCCATGGCCCATCCCATTATAGACATTCTAAGCTGATACTGAGCCACTGAGGACTATTTTGTGGGTGCAGCCCTTCAAGCAGCTCTGAATCCACTTACACAGTTTAGCTCACATCTCTTCATTCATTTAACAAGAATGCCATGAGAGACTGTCAAGGCTTTGCTAAAACTCTAAATTAACCACATCTATGCATTTCTCTGTCCCACCATTCTTGATGAAATCATACTTTGTAATCACCACTTCCTTTTATAGATGTTCACTAACCATCTGTTTAATAATGCACTTCAGAATTTGGCAATCTCATAGGACTATTTTGTGATTTTTATTCTTTTTTAAAGTGAAAATTGAGAAATTTGTCCTTCCTTAGTTCTCTGGTGCCTCTCCCACTCCACTATCTCTCAAAGATCATCAATGAACACATCACAGTTCTTTCAGTAACCTAGGTCTAGAATATTTCTTGGGTTTCAATTCCTTATTAGTAATTTTCATCCTTTCTAGTCCAGGTCAGTTGACCTAACAGAAAAAAATAGGAACAGGAATCAATTTCCATCAATCATCACCATTGTCCCATTCACCCCAGAGCTCCTATATAGAAACTCAGATAATGTACATGAAATCAAAATAGTATTTAATAAGCATCATGTGGTAGGTAGGTGGATTAAGGGTTTTGCAAACTTTAAAGTAATAAATAATCGCTAGTTATTATGCTTTGACGCTTTTCTTTCTCCTAATATGCCCTTAAGTAGAAAATACAGCAAAAGGAATTAGCAGTTCTGCATTTGTCAGAGAGCTCCAAAAATTGTCTGGATAAGTTAAGTCCTTAATCAAATTCTTATCATTTCTCTCTGCCAGAATAGAAAGGTTTCCTGAACTTATCTATCCTGTCCTGGTAGTAGGCAACATACTCTGATATTTAATTCTCTTTAAGTCAAATTGAAGTTTCCCAACATTGATATATTGTGTCTCCGAGATAGGCTTGTGTTCTTTTCCCCCATCTATTTTCTTTCTTTTCTTTTCATGTGGTCAATAGTAGAATCAGGATAATATCACTTGTCTTTGCTTCCATTTATCCTGACCTAAAAGCACTTCACCATGCTTCTCCATTCTGGTTTCAGGAGTTGTTCCTCAACTGAATTTACCTTCTTAATCTAGTAAAAAGGAACTCCTAGTCCCTTATACCTGACATGTGTTCCATTCCCATCAAGACTTAATAAGGGCTATGAGGTCACATTTCTCTGCTTCTGTTATAATCTTTGACTATCTTGTTATTCATACTTTGTGTATATGTGAATAGACACTGGAGACTTTGAATTTCATCGCTGGCTCCTTTAGTAGATTTTGTCTGTGAATTTTCCATTGTTTCTGTATTTTTCCTATGGGATCTAGTATTGAGAATGGAGCAAAATTATGTTCTTTTTCAATTTAAATATCCTTATATTAGATCTATAAAACTCCTGAAAAAATGTGTGTGTAGTTATAAGTAGATAAACAGATGGATAATCAAAGAATCAGTCTTAGTTAACTCTTCTATACTTCACCGGCCTATATAAGTGAGCATGAAATAATAAAGTACATCAAACTTTAAAAACTAAATTACTATAAAAATGTTGCTAACATCATTAACGATAAAAGTGACTAAGAATGTACTATGGAAGTACAAGATATTGTACACATAAGCTACTTTTTTTTAAACAAGTATTTGTACATTATTGCTTGAGGAATGTATAACATTCATTTTGATTTATGTTCTAAGCTTACGAATTTAAAACAGCCTGATTTGAAGATTATTTGGACAAGAACCTATCACTGAATCTATGTTTCAGACTAACAGGAAAATGCATTGCAGAGATGTATATCTACAAAGTGAGGAGTAAGACGAACAGGGTTAAACCTAACAGTTGAACTTCAGTGCAAAGAGAGATGAGAACTCTAAAATATCACTTAACTAATATGTTGTCTATGATATTCTATGTATCACAATGAACTATCAATTCCCAAATAAGTCTTTTGGTACCTCTTTTTGGGGAGACTTATTCTTCCATGATAGTAAACTGTCAAGGGAGTGGGCTAATTATTCTTCACATTTATGTTACAAATTGTGTGTGTTTAAAGCAGCTATGAATTTTCAGGAAATAAATTACTTCAAGAGAGTTAAGTAACCCACAGGGATTATGGCTCTAAAGTTAGAAGGGACAAAAGACATCATTTTAGTTAAACCTCATTTTATAGAGGAAACAGAGCCCTTGGGAGGTTAGGTGACTTGCCCAAGGTCACAAATAGTAAGCATCAGAGGTTTCAGATTAGGAAAGCATTACTTACTGAAGTAAGAACATTAATGTGTCTAATGAGTATTTCACAAACTAAAAACAAATGCAGAATGTACTGAAGAGAATGGTGGGTTGAAGGCATGAGATACTGGCTCTTGTCCAAGGGTTCTTAACTGGGATCTACAGAACCCTTGAAACATCTGTGTTTAGATTTCAGGGGGCTCACGTACAAGGATGGGAAAATTTCTATCTTTATTTTCCCTAATTTTTAGCTGACATTTAGCATTTCCCTGAATTATTTAATAACATTTTCTGAAAATAGGTCTATTTACTCTACCAGATTGGCAATGAAGTCCCTGACCAAAAAAAAAAAAAAAGTTAAGAAACTCAGTTCTAGTTCACACTTCAAAATAAGCATGTTAAATGGTTAGAGTCAAGTAATTAAACTTCAGAATCAGATTTGTCCTTTCCAGAAGAAGATTATCTGGTCTCTATTTTGACCTGAGGCAGTCAGATCCATTTTTAGAGATCTTTAATATTATGAAGTTCTTTCTTCTATTCAGTCGAAATCTGAGTTGGATCTGGTTCTGCTTAGATTTAAATCTTCCTTACGGTACCCTTTCGCTGGTTGAAGTCAATGATTATGTTCCCACTAGAGCTAATTATTATCAATTCCTTCAACTAATCTTTGTATGATGTGGTGGAGTCTATCAATTACTTAGTCTAATGCCTCATCATGGAGTAAAGATCATTGTTAAATGCCGAAAGGTTTTCTCAGTGTTGCAATCTGGTATGTCCCAATAAGCAGGAAAGGATATCTGATTATCTGCCTGGTAGGCTATGTGGTTTTGTCCAACAGCTAATCTAAACTTGGATTTAACTTTTAAATAGGTTGGCAAACAGATGATGAATTTTTTATGCAAGGCAATTTGTAAAGATGCATCTTGCAGAGATGCACATCTCTATAACTAATTTTCCTATTAAATTAAGACTGTCTACTTGAAGGAATACCTACTACACTAGTGAAATCACAGATTCTTGCCATAATTACATAAAATTTGGGGAACAATTACTTAAAATTCTGTAGTCCACTGATTCTTCAGATGTAAAATGAAAGGGCTGAATGAGATACTAACACCTGTTATAGACGAAAATTTTGAATTTTCTATTACAGCTATACTTTGTATAAGTGGTGTGTAAATACCAAAGTGCACCATAATCACTAGTTGACCATAATATTATTTACTGAAACATCTAAATAAAAGTTTGCAAAGCTCTCAGTTTATAAGTAACAGACAGGGAGATGGGAAGATTATTTTTTTTTTTAATAAATGTGCTTTGTTCACAAAATAAGTGAAAAAAGGACAACATCAACTCAAACATACATTATCTGGTGTGCTACCCTCCCACTCCTTGGCAACCATGGTATATAACCACACCTGATCTACTCAAGATCCTGAAGAATTCTACCAAAAGATCATCACTTGCTTTTAAAACCTAATTATTCAGACAATCCTGAACTAGTGGACGATGACCAGAAGGTATGACTCCTCCCTTGAATTCTTCACACCCAAATGAAATCATTCTGCAAAGTACCTATATAGTAAAACTACTAACTTTTTTCAAAGGCTCCTATATAGCATAACATATATCTTGACCACCAAGCCACAGGAATGGATTAATTTCAACATTTAAAACACTTACATGGCTTTTGTGGAGCATGTATTGGTTTGAATTCTGTGCCATCTCTGAATAAACAGTAAATTCAGAGTACCAAGTGATATACATGAATTCAAACACATTTACACTAGATGGTAATAGGTTTGTAGACAACTTTAAAGTACTAATTAAAATACACCATGCACACTTTGGAGCATAAGCAAAATCAGTAACGTGTAAACAATTTAAAGAATGTATAGCACCAACATTTTACCTGTAACATAACTGCTGACTCTAAGGCCATGCTGACATAAGCATCCCTTTCCCCCACAATATTTTATTTACTTTCAAAGCATTTTAAAATGTGTTACTTTGTTTTCTTTGCTCTTATAACTGAATTGAGTAAAACCAAAGAGAATGAATATGGCAGTGTAGGCACTCTGACCACAATGTAGTTTTGCAATTATCCTAAATTCAGCACTCCTTTTGGTTAGAAGAGATGACCACACAGAGCTTAACTAGAAAGAAAAGTCAGTCTTAATTTGAGTAATGTTATGTTACCTAAAAAAGTGAATTATCTCAAATGATATTCTACAAATTTCAACCTACAATATACATTTTAGAGAAATGACATTTTAGGTTAATTAAAATCTAATTTTCAGTAATTTAGCAAGTAAAATCTAATTTGAAATAATAGGTGTAAACAACCAACTGCTTACCTCTTAAAGGATAAACTTTGTAATCTAAATAGAATATGACATTCAATCTTAACTACAGCAAGTCACAATTAAGTACAAAACAGTTCATATCAGAGTATAGAAGTGCAGTTTATGAATCTTAGGATCAACTTACAGAAAATGCAGTCTTTTTCTTTTAAAGCAACCATGAAATCTGAAATTTTGATATTTCAGTGCAAAACCTCAGTATGAGGTATTTTTAAAATGTAACAACCACTTGAAAAAAAATCCACATAGTGGCACGCTTAAAAATGGTAGGTTATGAGAGTTTCTGGCTGATGAAAATAAGGTAAGAGGGCCTAAATATTCCAGTTGTTAAAACCACCTTGTCTTCACCTAGACAATTTTTCCCTTCTTCATCTATTTTCTGAAAAAAAAATATTGTTTAAAATGAAGAAAAGGTTATGTCCACTGCCATCAAACTCCAACACAATAAGCTCCTCTGCTAGAATTCAGATAAATAAGAATACTAGACTATCAAACAATTTTGTGATATTGTCAGGTGGAGTATTTTACATTTTTTTCTTCAAAATTCCAGAACTGAGTTTCAACTCAAATAAAAAAGTGAAGACCACAACAAAGGTGATTCCTAAATCCCAGCTCTTTCAACAAGTTCAAATGTTAACATAGTTGCTTTGGGTCAGGGGGAAGAGTAGCAGCATATCACTGCCTAATTTTAAAATTCTGTATATAATGAACTAAGAGCCACTCACAAGTAATTACTAGAAAATTTATGTACAAATCAATATGAGATGTATGAAAATACTAACTGGGTAATTAGGTTAATGGAATTCATTTACAAAGCTTTCTCCCCCAAAGGTTTTACTCTGGAGTAAAAAATAATTTTGTCAAAATCTACAAAAGGATACAATGATATTCTTGCTTGAATTAGTGATACTATGCCACACATTCGTCATCCCTACCAAAATCTGATTGAGCTTTTTGTAACAGCAGAAGAAAAAAACCACAATGAGTATTATTACTAATATCCACAAAGCACAGGCAATATCGATCGGTTCATCAGCCAAAACTGAACGGAAAACAGCTTTCTGCTACAGACAATATCTTTGCTACCAAAAAGAAAAGTAATTGATAAGTGCGTCCAAAAACCCCCCACAAACAACCCGATCTTTTACTTCACATCAAATTTAACTTGTGAGTCAAAGTGCAAACTACAGCTTTCTATGCAAATATCTCAAATTTCCCCACTTCATCTTAAATTCCAACAGTATTTAAAAGTAAAAAATAAAAAAGGAAAACATAGCAAAATGATGCTTCATTTCACACAACAGCACTGAAGAAAAAAATGTACCTTTCTATATTTTAGTGCTACAAATCCTAAATACTGTAATAGTAGTTTCTGCTACACCAGGAGTCATTTTGCATGAAATTTTAAGCTTTTTATATAAGAATAAATTTTAAAATTTAGAAGTAGAAAAAAATAGCAAACTCTGTAAACCTTTGCAATTTTTCTATGCAAACCGTGTCTTTAAGTACTGAGCCCATGTTAATATCTCAAATTAGTTTAGGCAAGAAAGGAGTCTCGACTGAAAAGGGCTTTTTTGCATTTATATTAACTTAAAAGTAGTATGGGATCTTCGAGCTCATAGAAAGGAATTGAGCTTGCTTGACTTTCTCCAGAATCTGAGTCATATGGAGCATCAGGAAGCTCTGTGAAACTATAAGCCAGCTGTTCATCTTCTATATCAGATCGGACATAACAGGAAGGATTAGAGTATTCCTCATCTTCTACACTGTTGAAATCTTGTGGAATATATAACATTCCTGGATAGTTCCTGCTAACCAAGTCAATGGTAGTTTTTAGAGAGATTTTTCTAAATGCCATTAGATGCATATGAGAAAATTTGGAATACTTGAAACGTTTAAAGCCTAGAGACTCTATAGCAATCTTCCAGCTTTTCATCATCATAGCATGTCGGTTCTGATGGGAGGAGTCAGGAGTGATGATGAGTAACAGGCCATTTAATACTAAAAGTTCATGGGCTTTTTTGCAACAAATCCATCGCTGATAAGGTGATGGGAAATAAGAAAGAAGGAGAGAAAAAACAACTACATGAAAAAGCTCTCCAGGCAGAGAATCAATGGGATTTTTCAGCTGTTTCAAAAAGGCATCTATTGTATCTTGTGCAAGTTGGAGCGGCTGCTGAAGCTGCAGGTTCAGGAAGTCGCATTTATAGACACTCTGGGGAGAAGAAAAGTAGAACAAAGTAAGACTTTCAAAAGTACTGTTTGTTTGGAAATTAGAACAATCATGGACATACAGTTTCCATCCTCCATAATAAAGCACATACACTCATAGTCTTTACCCCAAATTGTCACTCATTCAGAAGAGGTGTTATAACAAAATCCCTGAACATTCCCTAAATATTTGTGACTTTTGTGTGACTAACTTTAATTTTCCTTACACATCTCAACCACCCTCAGTTGTACATTCTTGGGTAAAAGGTAAGAAAATTGCCAGAAACAGCTAGGTTTACATTTACTAAAGCTTGGATTATCAGGTCATAAAGTAAAATAAATTACTTGAGGCCATTTAATAATTTCTTTAAAAGTTTAGAAAATATTTATTTGAAATTTCTACAGAAAACAAATCACACCTTTTGAAATTCAAAAAAAGATCTTAACAGCCTGGAATATTGAATCAAATCTAGCAAATTAATAAAGTATTAAATTTGGATTTAAGACGTCAGTCACTCAAACAGAAATAGTGGAAGAAGATGGAGAATATCACATGAAAGATCTAAAGTTTTAGTTGATTGTTTTCAGAGTCAGTAGTAAATAGGGCTGCCAACACAGTAAGATTTCATTTGTGGGAATAGTGTTAAGACTCTGGGAGGTAAGAGTTCCATTGTAGTCTGCTTTGGTCAGATAGCAACTAAAATCCTATATTTAGAATTAGGTGTTACATCTTGAGGTGTATTCACAAGGGCATCTAAGATGGTAAAGGGATTTGAAACTACACTACGAGAGGATCACTTGGAAGAAGTGGAAAAACAACATGAAGATAGAGTAGAAGTCATGGGATAAGTTGTCTTTAAATAGCTAAAAGGCTTATGTGGGAAAGGATTATATTTATTTTTTGGGAATAAACAGGAAAAACTGAAATTAAAGTTAAAAGTTTTAGAGCAGTAAATACAGGCACAAAAACTGATAACTTCCTAATAGTTATTAAATAATGGACTCATTTCTGGAAAGCAAAATACACACACACACATCATTTAAATAACAAATTGCTTCAGCATTTTATTACTTAATTATGCAAAAAGGCCAACCACTTAGTTACACTACCTAGAATATGTCTTTTCACCTGAGAAGGAAATAATCAAAAAAGGCCAAGGCAGGAAATTCTCTAGGAAAACAAAAAGATCTAGGGTTATAGGGGTCACCATTGCAACTACAGATAAAATAATAGGATTTTTTTGGGAGTGACAAAAACAAAACAAGCCCAAGGAGGTTGAGTGACTTGCAATCACAGAATAAATTTGAACTTAGGTTCTTTTGACTCTTGTTCAGGTCATCAAGAAAAGGTTAAATGATGATCAATATACTTTATTTGATAGGATAGACAAGTATATGGCATATTTTTAGAACAGTTTCCATCAAAATATTTAAAACTTACACATAGGCTAACCCTCAGCTATTTAGGAAAATTCATTCCTTCAATAATTCCAAATAGGCAAAAATTTTATTATACTTCAGTTCATATTATAGCCAAATAACTGAGCTAAAGAGAGGAAAGAAAGCAAGAGGGAGGGAAATTAAGCAGCAGCCCAAGATCATGTTAATGTTTTAATTAGTTATAATTATATCGTATACAGTAAATATTTAAAATAATATCTATATGTAATATAACTGATAAAATAAATTAATAATGTAATTAATTACTACATAAAAAAAGCAAAAGCTAATATCCAATACTGTAAGTTTAGTTTTAAAAATATGGCCAGTTAGACATATAGCCAATATCCTACTCACTTCTGTTGCAAAGGAAGTGTACTCATATTTTTAGGAAGAAGTACATTTTAAAATATGCTTATGAAGTGCCAAAACACACAAATATCTGATACCTCCACAGCAGGTACAATGTCTATGCCAACAGTCAGAAATTCTTCAAATTTTAAAAATGGATTAAAGCAGCTGCCAACATCAAGTAATCTGATCTTTCCTGAGGGTTGTAGCAACCTGAAAAGAGATGATGAAAATTATGAATTGTTGCTTAAAACCTAACACTTTAACAATTATCTGCAAATAAAAAAGGAAAACCTGTAAATACATGTGGCCAAATGATATGAGAAGGTCCATTCTTTGACATAAATATTTGACAAAATGTATGCAATGCAAGCATCTTTTACTCTAACTTGTTTTGGTGACACAAAAAGATCAAAGTTATCAACTGCTTTCTCTTTGTTACTAAGGAATTTTTCTCTGCCTTCATTTTCTAATCTATGATATATCTGAGAAGTCACAAACTCTTTGAGACCAAAAAGAACATACACATTACAATTTTAAAGGGTAACAAAACTGAGCTAAATGCATTAAATGAATATCTACTTTGATCAAAATACGGAGATGTTGTCCCAAATCAGAAAGATGAATGCTTAAAGACAACAAAAATAAAAACTCTGGTACAATGAGTTCAGAATGGATGCACACAATTATTTCTTCCGGGTTTTTGCAAAAAATTTAAGTTCACATAAAATAACAAGATAAAAATTGGGAAAAAATATGGTACACTTATGGTTTGTTTAAAACCTTGCCTGGGAGACCATAAGTCTAACTTGGGAGGTGTGCTGCCGCCAGAGCATATCTTCTATTCCATGGGGCTGATAATATGATAGCTCATTTCTTTAATAACAGTGTTGGTTACATGAAAAAAAGGCAAGGTAGTGAGGTGCATAAAGTGCAGGAAAACCTGGGTTCAAATACTACCTGTAACCAAAATGTTAGCTAGAAGGAGGGTCAGAGAAGTATTCTTGAAAAAAGTGACTCCATCTCAAGTTTGCAATAACTGCATACTTCCAAATACCTAAATATGTAAAAAAAAAAAAAAAAAATCAACTGTGAAGTCTGGTAGTTGAAGGCTTATGATGGGCATTTCTGGTTATCTTGATCCAATGTTTCTTGTTGTTAATAGCCAGATCTGTTTTATGATATATAATAAATACCTGACAGTAAATATGAAGATACCAGTATAGTCTTAGAGGCACAACTATATATTTATTACAAAAGCTGAGTGGCTGAATTCCCCCAAAAGCAAGTTACACCAAACTTAGGCTGCCATTTCTAATCATGACAAAAGGTTCATGGCTACAGTGTAGGTCAAGTCTAAATTGTCATGACAACAATCAGTGTGATGCTTCTTTCTGTCAACATACTGTTGATAAAAGAGGTAGAAAAAAAATCTTAAAAAACAGAAATGGCCTAATGGTAAAAGAGGTACAAAAATTCACTGGAAAGAAGAATTTCTTTAAAAGCAGAATAAGTCAAATGGAAAAGGAGGTACAAAAACTTACCAAAGAAAATAACTCCTTAAAAAAGAAGAATTGGCCAAATGGAAAAACAGGTACAAAAGCTCAATGAAAAAAATAATTCCTTAAAAATTAGAATTGGGCAAGTGGAAGTTAGTGACTCCATGGGACTTTAAGAAACAATAAAACAAAGTCAAAAGAATGAAAAAATAGATGAAAATGTGAAATATCACATTGGAAAAACACATGATCTGGAAAATAGATTGAGGAGAGATAATTTAAGAATTATTGGACTACATGAAAGCCATGATCAAAAAAAGAGCCTAGACATCCTAGTCCAATTAACTATAAAGGAAATTCGCTCCAATACCTTAAATATAGAGGGTAACACAGAAATGCAAAGAATCCACTATCACCTCCTAAAAGAGGTCTCCAAATGAAAACTTCCAGAATGTTATAGCCAAATTCAAGGAGAAATTACTGCAAGCAGCCAAAAAGAAACAATTCAAATATCATGAAGTCAGTCAGGATCACACAAGCTTCTATGTTAAAGGCGCAGAGAGCTTATGGGCTATGATAACAACCAAGAATAATCTATCCAGGAAAACTGAGTATAGTCCTTCAGGGGGAAAAAAAGGATATTTAATGAAACAAAGAACTTCTAAACATTCCTGATGAAAAGGCCAGAACTGAACAGAAAATCAGACATCCAAAGAGAAGACTCAGGAGAAACATAAAAGGTAAACATGAAAGATAATCATAAGGGACTCAATAAAGTTAAGATGTTTACATTCCTATATGGGAAGATGTCACGAATAACTCCGAAGAACTTTATCATTATTAGAGCAGTTAGAAGGAGTCTACATAGAAAAAGAGCACAGTTGTGAATGAGTTATGTTGGGATGATCTCCTAAAAAAAACACAGAAAGAGGAATACACTGGGAGAAGAGAGAAGGGAGAGGCAAAATGGGGAAATGTTTTTCAACATAAAAGAGGTGCATAAGGAAGAGCTTTTATAGTGAAGGGGAAAATGGCGGTGTGGCAGGAAATACTTGAACCTCACTCTCATTGGAATTAGTTCAGAAGGAAGAATATTTATATACACATTCAGCTGGGTATAGAAATGTATCTTTTCCAAGTAGGAAAATGAAGTAAGAAAAATAGGGGGAGGAGGGAGAGAGAAAGAATGATAAAGGAAGGTAGTGGTCAGAAGCAAAACAGGCTTTTGAGGAGGGACAGGATAAAAAGAGTGAGGGGGAGAGAGAGGGAGGGAGGGAGGGAGGGAGGGAGGGAGAGAGAGAGAGAGAGAGAGAGAGAGAGAGAGAGAGAGAGAGAGAGAGAGAGAGAGAGAGAGAGAGAGAGAAAAGGATAACTACAAAATACGTAGTAAACAACTGTGAATGTGAATGGGATGAGTTAACCCATAAAATGAAAGCAGAGACAAGAATGGATTAGAAACAAGAATCCAACTATGTTTTATACAAGAGACACATCTGAAACAGAGAGACACACACAGAGTTAAAAATAAATGCCTGCTTTAAATGCTACAGCTGGAGCAGAATCTATTATACTTTAGCAGAAGTATAAAAGGGCAGGGGTAGCAATTATGATCTAAGACATAAAAAGCAAACAGACGAAATTAAAAGAGAGAAACAGGGAAACTTCATTTTGCTAAAAGGTACCATAGCCAAGTAATATGAAAAAATTTTATAGTTTCTCTGATAAAAGAGAATTTCTCAAATTTCTCATTTCTCAATACGTAGGGAACAGAGATAAATTTTAAAAATAAGAGACATTCCCCAATTAATAAATGATCAAAGGATATGAACAGTTTTCAGAAGAAGAAATCAAAGCTATCTGAAGAAATATGAAATACACTCTAAATCACTGAGTAGAGAAAAACAACTCTTAAGCACCTCACATCTATCAGAAATGACATACGCTGAAGATAATAAGGGAAAATAGATACACTAATGAACTGTTAGTGGAGTAAGTGAACTGGTCCAACCATTGGGAAATATGCCCAAAGGGTAAAAAATGTGCATACCCTTTCCAGCAATACGAATGTTAGATCTGTATCCCAAAGAGATCAGAGTAAAAGGAAAAGAACTTATATGTTGAAAAATTTTTATAGCAGTTCTTTTTGTGGTGGCAAAGAATTGAAAATCAAGGGTATGCTCATCAATTGAGGAATGGTGAACAAGTTGTAGCATATGATTATAATGGAATGCTATTGGGTTATTAGATATGTAGAGGGGGGGGTTGATTTCAGAAAAACACAGCAAGACGTATGTGAACTGATATAAAGTAAAGTGAGGATCAACTGTGAAAGACTTCTACAACTCTGATCAATACAATTATCCAAGACAATTCCAAAGAACTCGTGATTAAAAAAAAAAACTATCCCACCTTCAGAGAGAGAATTGATGAACTCTGATCGCCAGCTGAAGCATAACTTCTCCACTTTTTTTGCTCTATTTTGCAATATGGCTAATATGGAAATGTTTTGCATGATTTCACATGTATAACTGATATCGTATTGTTTGCATTCTCAGTGGATGGGAGAGGGAAATGAGGGAGGAAGAGAATATAGAATTCAAAATTTACAAAGAAAACAATGTTGAAAATAAGTAATAAGTAAGTTTTTTTAAGGCTTATTCCTTTAAAAAAGTATGTCATGCAGGTGTTAATTATTTTAAGCTTGCTCTTCACATTCAGCTTTTACTTTAGGAGCAACGAAAAGAAAAAGTATTTATTAAGTCCTTGCTGTGTGTGTGTGTAGTATATATATATATGTGTGTGTGTGTGTGTGTGTGTGTATTTATGTAAACACACTTACTTATATACATATAAGTCCTGTGCTATATGTATGGGATAAACACAGAAAAATAAATGAGTTCTTACTATCAAGTAGTTCATATTCTAAACAGGGTGAGAAAGCACATGCTGCATATCACAAAGGCACACTGGTGCTTGCCAAGCAGTGGTACAGCATATGGTAGGTAATGCATCTTCTTTTAATGTAACTTCCACTGATAAATCACAACTGCTGAAACATTTGATGATGGGGAAAACATTGTTTTGTTGGCTGTTGTTGAGCCAGTTAAATGTCCTAGGGTATTCAGATAGAGCCTTCTCTTTAACATCTTTTTGTTCAGTGTGTTTTGCCTAAAAGAGACCAAAGTATTTGTAGGTATTGCCTTCATTCACTGATTCAATGTGACTTCTTGGTTCAGGTTTAAAGCCTTTTCAGTTTCTATATTTTCTTGATGTAAGAATTCTACAATGACATCTTAAGGAATCACTGGAGAAGATTCCACAAGATGAAAGAAGTATTTGATTAATTTTTCAGCAGTGCTATAAAGCTTGTAGCTTGATACCTAGCCATGTACATTAAATGATTAATAAGATGTTTTGGTTCCCCCACTTCCTCTTTTAATCTGCAGGTCACACAGATCTATTTAGGAGATGATAATGGGTTTAAGGCTAGGCAAAATCACAATGGATTTAAACAATCTCTGAAAAAATGCTACTGCTTTATATGAGTTATTCTTGATCCAGTGTTGGTGTTATATTTTTTTAATGAGAACAATTTTTGAACGTGAACATCACACACTCTAGCATCCTCACTATGCCAGAATATCTATTTCATATGTTTAGAGTGAATAAGCTATGAACGTGGATCGTTAAGTGTTAACAGTGTTATTTGCTAACATAGATAACTAACACAGATATTATAATACGTCTATTTCAGGAAAAGAAACCGATTTCAAGAGAAAACAGTTTCAGTTGACAAATTCTAAGTACTTAACTACTTCAAAATCATTCTGGGGATCCTATGAGTATTTTATAAAACTAAAAAATATTATTCCTATGAATAGTATTGTCAACTTCATACAAAATTACCTTAATTTGGAATTTTTTTAATTTAATAACTTTTATTTAAAAAACAAGAATTTAACTGGAGGAAACCTTAGGAGAGATACCAAGCTGAAACTGTAAAGATTATGTAAGAGCGCTATGGAAGAAAGAATGGAAGAGAATCAACATGGGGACAGACTTTTGTGAAGGCCTTATGCCAAGGAGGTAGGAAAAGAAAGAAGCCACTAAAAGAAGAAAAGAAAGGTTAAAGAGGTAAGAAAACTAGGAGAATACCATGCTACAGAAACCAACATAACTAGAGAATATCAAGGAAGAAGAGCCTGTCAACAGCTAAGTGCTCTAGAGAGCAAAATGTATAGACTAAGAAAAAGCTACTGAATTTTGGCAATTAGGTGATCAATGACCCCTGAAAAAGCAATTTCATGACAATGGTGAGCACAAAAGCCATAAAGTGGGAGTGACTGATGATAGAAAACTATTACATGGCTATTATTAAAAGTAAAGGTAAATTTTTATTAGGTTGACTTCTAAATTATTTCTAAGATAAAACAAGCATGAAAACTGACAACTCAGTGATAAATTATGGAAAAATAAAGAGTTGCTATATATTTGTCTCCATGTTGTTTAAAAATGTATATCACTGGTACAGACAGAAATTACAAGACAAAAAGTATTACCTCTAGTGTTGCCAGAACATTTAAAGAAGTTGATTCATTTCTAAAGTGGAAAATTTCAAAAGCAAAAGTCTTGAAAATATATTTTCTATGACTAATAATTTTTATGTTCAATACTGGGGAGAGTGGTGAAGAAAATGAATTACATTTTTAGGTTAAAGTGTTCACATCCAAGACAACGATAAGTAACCCCTCATGTTCAAGGTAAGAAAACCTATTTTGATATAGATCAGCATAGATCTGATTTAATGATATAAAAATATTCTCATCTATTAAGAGTGTCAAAACTTACTGGTCACTAAGGTGTTTTATCCTGAAAAAAAAAAGGGGGGAGGGGGGATATATTCACTAAAGGAAAGTAGTGTGAAGAATTCATGGTAAAATTCTGCTACCAGTTGGTTTAGAAAGTCTCCCAATGATAAAAAAAAAAATGGAGTTATTTCAGATAACTAAGATCTTAAAATCTTGGTAACATGCAATAATGCAAAGCAGCAGATAATAATCAGATTTAGATACAAACAGACTAGATCAATTTCTCAGTTCAACTCTCTCATCTTAAAAATAAGAAAACTGAGGCTCACATGCCCCAGCCACATAACCAGGGATAATAAAATGGGGATAATAGTTGCACCAATAATTCAGAGTTGTGGTGAAGATCAAATGAGATAGTATTTATAAAGCACTTAGTACAGTATCTGGCACATAGTAGGAATTTAATAAATCTTTGTTTCCTTCCTTCTTTCCATAGACTACATATTAACTTATATGTGAGTGA
Source organism: Bettongia penicillata ogilbyi (assembly GCA_023548195.1). Taxonomy (NCBI): domain Eukaryota; kingdom Metazoa; phylum Chordata; class Mammalia; order Diprotodontia; family Potoroidae; genus Bettongia; species Bettongia penicillata. The sequence continues at coordinate 3,265,857 of JAJHZJ010000482.1, read as the reverse complement.
GGCATATGTAATGTTTGAGATTTCTTTTCAAACTGAATAAAAGCTACAAAGCACAAGTTTGTAAGTATAGTTGATTTTTTTCAAATCTTAGATGCAAGGATCTTCCTCAATTTTATTAATATCTGAAATACTCTGGTCCATATAAAATTAAGAATTTTAGATTTCAGTATTATTTTCATGTTTTAAAACTTTTTTATAGTAGTCAGTTGTCATCATCTCATTCTGTGTATGAGAATGGAATCAGTATGGTTTGCATTATTAATAATATTCTTTAACATTCATTATCTTATTTATCTTCACAGTTCTTGAGGCAGATGAGGTGACTACATAACCTCCATTTCACATATAAAGAAAATGAAGTTCACAGAATCCAAGGAGCTGGAAGCTAATTGTTGAGTCAAGATCAATCTAAGAATCCTGTCTACAGTATTTAACCAAATGCTAATCCAGTCTGCTTTTGAAGACCCTCTACTAAGGAGGAAGTTATTTGTTTTCATTGTTAAGTACATAAAATGGGTGCCTACTGCTCTTCCTTAGGCCCCATCTAGGTGCAAGAAGAATAACTCTAATCATTTTTCCACACTACAATCATTCAAGATGTTGAAAACTTAAAATTACAAATCTTCTCTTGTCTAGGCCTAAATATTCCCAGCCCTGCCCCTGCCAGTTCCTTCCACCTATTCTTATATGGCATGTTTTCGAACCCTTTCACCATTTTCAATGCCCTTTTGAGTATGTTGTACTTTTGTCTATGATGTTCCTAAACATGGTACCCTGAATTGAATTTCATATACCTCATACACTCTGTCAGGGCATAATATAATAGAACTAATACTCCACCTCTAAGGCAATAAACATTAAGAACTATTATATACAATCTACCTTTGTGACCAGCCCTTTGGTGCTTTATTTCAGCCTCATAAGTCTCAGAGAGGTTGAAGGACTTTGACAAAGGACTAAAACAACTCCTCCCAGTGTTCTTTCTACCTAAAGGGCTATGAAACCTTAGTTATATATTTGCACCATATCCTCTTACTTCCAAGTTGCCTAAGAAGTCATACAGTGGTAACTTTTTAAATTTCAAAGGATTTCCCTTTAAAGAACTATCCTTTATGTTTCTTCAGGCAATATTTACTCTTCAATAGAGTTGCTCAGAGACTCAAAAAAGATCACATGAGTAAAATTCTTTGTATGCTTTAGCACACAGATGTCCATTTTAATAATGATTATTATACACAGAGTAGAAGCAAATGCAGTTACTTGGCAACAAATCAAGTATTTAAACAAAATACTGTAGAGACTGTGAATTCAAAAGTAGAGACAAAAGTAAGGGGAAAAGTAGAAGATGACCCAGCTGACTCTACAGGAACTTTACATAAGTGATACAAATTTTGAAGAGACAAAAATGACATAATGGATAGGGCTGAATGTAGAGTAAGGTAGATGTGGCACTTTATTGTTTACTACCAATGTGATCATACACAAATCACTTTACCATTTCCCTCCTCTGCAAAATGGATACAGACAGTGCCTAACTCACCAGGTTGTTGTGAGGATCAGGTAAGATAATGCACAGAAAATGCTTTGTAAATGTAAAAATATTAATTCAAATATCAGCTATCATAAAGAAAACAAAATCTTTTATATATTTGACTGGATGTGATGAAACGCAACAGATCTGACTGTCTAAAATTTCTGTTGTAACTATACAAGAAAATTTCCTAGGAAACTCTTTTATTCATCATTTATAGATTCAAGGTATCTCATGACAGAAATAAATGGTTCATTTTGAAAAAGTAGTTTTTAGTTTGCAACTAACAAACCTAAAATGTGGGTTTCTTTTTTTTTCTTATTTATTTAACTTTTTACATTCATTTTCACAAAATTCTGGGTTCCAAATTTTCTCCCCTTTTATCCTCTCCCCCCACCCCAATACCCCAAGCAATCTAATTTTCCCTATCTCCAATCTGCCCTCTCTTCTGTCATCCCTCCCTCCCTTCTCTTGTCTCCATTTTCTCTTTTCTCCTGTAGGGCCAGATGACTTTCTATTCCTCATTAACTGTATGTCTTCTTTCCTAGTAGCAACAACAATACTAAACAGTTGTTCCTAAAACTTTGAGTTCCAAATTCTCCCCATCCCTCCCTCCCCACCCATTCCCTTTGGTAAGGCAGGCAATTCAATATAGGCCATTTCTGTGTAGTTTTGCAAATGATTTCCCTGATAGTCATGTTGTGTAAGACTTACTGAATTACCCTCCATCTTAACCTCCCCTCATTGTTTCTCTTCTGTCTTTTGATCCTGTCCCTCCCCAAGTGTTGACTTCAAATTGCTCCCTCCTCCCTTTGCCCTCCCTTCCATCGTCACCCCCCTTGCTTATCTAATTCTCCCCCACTTTCCTATACTGTAAGATAGGTTTTCATACCAAAATGAGTGTGCATTTTATTCCTTCCTTTAGTCAAATGTGATGAGGGTAAACTTCTTGTTTTTTTTTTCCTCAGCTCTCCTCTTTATCCCTCCACTAAAAAGTCTCCTACCTGCCTCTTAAATGACATAATTACCCCATTTCATTTCACCCTCTTTCCTCCCACTACATTTCTCTCTCACCATTTACCTTAATTTCTTTTAAGATATGGTCCCATCCCATTCAATTCACTCTGTGCTCTCTGTCTCTGTATGTGTGTGCATGTGTGTACATGTGTGTGCGTGCATGCGTGTACATGTGTGTGTATGGACCCACCAACTACCCAGATACTGAAAAGTTTTAAGAGTTACAAATATTGTCTTTCCATGTAGGACTGTAAACAGTTCACTTCTGGTAAGTCCCTTAATACTTCTCTTTGCTGTTTACTTTTTCATGCTTCTTCTCATTCTTGTGTTTGGAAGTCAAATTTTCTTTTCAGCTCTGGTCTTTTCATCAAAAATGATTGAAAGTCCTCTGTTTCATTGAAAGACCATATTTTCCCCTGAAGTATTATACTCAGTTTTGCTGGGTAGGTGATTCTTGGTTTCAGTCCTAGTTCCTTTAACTTCTGGAATATCTTATTCCACACCCTTCGATCCCTTAATGTAGAAGCTGCTAGATCTTGAGTTATCCTGATTGTATTTCCACAGTACTGGAATTGTTTCTTTCTAGCTGCTTGCAAGATTTTCTCCTTGAGCTGAGAATTCTGGAATTTGGCCACAATGTTCCTAGGAGTTTCTCTTTTTGGATCTCTTTCAGGTGATGATCGATGGATTCTTTCAATACTTATATTGCCCTCTGGTTGTAGAATGTCAGGGCAGTTTTCCTCGATAATTTCATGGAAGATGATATCTAGGCTCTTTTTTTGATCATGACTTTCAGCTAGTCCCATAATTTTTAAATTGTCTCTCCTGGATCTATTTTCCAGGTCAGTTGTTTTTCCCATGAGATATTTCACATTCTCTTCCATTTTTTCATTCTTAAAGTTTTGTTTGGTGATTTCTTGGTTTCTTGTAAAGTCATTAGACTCCATCTGTTCCATTCTAATTTTGAGAGATTAAATTCAGTGAGCTTTTGAACCTCTTTTTCCATTTGGCTCATTCTGCTTTTGAAAGCATTCTTCTCCTCATTGGCTTTTTGAACCTCTTTTGCCAATTGAGTGAGCCTATTTTTCAAGGTGATATTTTCTTCAGCATTTTTTTGGGTCTTCTTTACCAAGGTATTAACCTGTTTTTCATACTTTTCTTGCATCTCTCTCATTTCTCTTCCCAGTTTTTCCTCCACCTGTCTAACTTGCTTTTCAAAATCCTTTTTGAGCTCTTCCAAGGCCTGAGCCCACCAGACATCCCCCTGGGGTGTCTGGGGTGCTGAGGCCCCACCCTCCACGTCTTTCCCTGATGGCAAGAATATTTCCTCGTCCTCGTCAGATCCGAATGTTGAGATCATTTGCATTTGTTGGAATAAACTCTCTATAGTCTTATTTTTCTTCCCTTTTCTAGGCATTTTCCCAGCCAATTACTTGACTTCTGAGATTCCTGTCCACCCCCGCCTAGATCCGCCCAGCTAGTGCTTGGGGTCTGAGATTCAAATGGGCTTTCCGTGCCGCACCGCTGCTAATCAATGTGAGCTTTAGTTCTGGTGCTGGGGTGGGGGCAGGGCCGCCTCCCAGTCTCAGCTCCCTCAGGGGGTTTATGCGGAGACTTTCAGTAATGAAGATCCTGCCTGCTGCTGGGGGAGTCCTGGGCCGCCACAGCTGCTGCCTCCGCCGCTTCCTCCCGAGGGGGCCCAAGTCATGGAGACACCCTGATCCCCTCTCAGCCAGCCCAGACGTCTCTCTCACTGACCTGTAGCTTCTGTGGGCGGAGGGACTTTCCCGGCTGCCGGAGCTTCCGTCCCTGAAGCCTGCTCGGATCAGCTTCTCTGGGGCCACGGCCAGGGCAGCGCTGGGGTGGGGTCGGCTTTCCGGGGCACCACGGACCCTGGGGACAGCTCTCCAGGGCTCTCTGGAACGGAAATCTCTTCCACTCTGTTTCTGCACACCTTTCAGTGATCCAGAACTTCTAGGCAACTCTTCTTACATTAAATGTATGGGCTGTGGGTTCGGAGCTTGTAAATGTGCCTCTTTCTACTCTGACATCTTGGCTCCGCCCTAAAATGTGGGTTTCGTTTAACTTACACATGTCTGGAATTTCTTGGCTAAATGAAAGCAGTTGCAAATAAGGTCAACAATATATAGTGGCATGGAATGAATGTAATAAAATTTCTCAGCTGCAGCAAAGATCGTAAAACCTGGTGTAGGAGACCCAATCTGAGATAAATGACAGCTTTAATGTAGCCAGAAATGATATGTTCAGATTTATTTTGCATATTAAAGAGAAGATGTACATTGCTATATTTTCTAATAAATTCATTTATAGGCTTTTGGGGAACATTTTAATATAAAGAAAACATACCAATTATCTGAAAATAACTGAAAAATACTTTTTTGCAGTTCCAAATATCAAAAGTTTTTAGGAACTGCTTAAGGTTGCTTTTTACTTCCTAATCTGAAAAGACTCCAAATTTTAAAGATTTCTAGAGCTGTATATATATATATATATATATTAATAGCATCTAATGAAATTATGTTTCTAATTTGTGCTACACCAATTATTTAGTCTATGTTTGAAACTTTTCCTGAAAGGGTCTTTATTGATTGTTTTTACTCAATTGTAATTAGCAGAAAAGCAGAAATAATCCTTTGTGCTCATTTATCCATCTACAATGCTTTTAAGTATGATATAGTTTTCTCATTTATTTTTTCTAACCATGTCTTTTTGGCTGTTGTTTCACTGAGTCGTAATTGTTACTTTCGCTTTTAGTTTACTTGAAAATATAATAAATTCTGCTCTAGTCCCTCATTTTTAAACTGTGTGAAGATTATAATTTTGTTTCTTATACACAAAATATTGCTGGATTCTGCTGTTTAATCCATTCTGCTATGCTGTTTTATGGATGAGTTCATCCTATTCACAGTTTTAACTGCTTCTTTCCATTATATTCCCTAAAACCTTTTCTTCTTTTCTCTTGTTGTCCCCAATTTACAGAAGGTTAAGAAAAGGAATGAGATTACACGAGTGATGTGCAATTGATGCGATCTGTTTCCACTCCACTGCCTTTCTTCCATGCTTGCCCAGACCCTGATTACTAGTGCTTAGATGTTTTTCTGTTTAATCCTCCCTTATAACCCAGCCTCCAAAGATAAAGTCTGCTTTGGTTGTAACTATTCATTCCAACTCTATCGTTTCTCTATAAATTCTTCTCTCTCATCTCCTTGTTTGCCTGATGAGTTCAATATTTACTATGCACTATGTTTACGTTTAATTTGTCTTTGTTTAGATCAGACGGGTGAGTTTCTTGTTGACAACAGCTCCAGCTCCCTCACTTCAGCATAATTCATACAAAATTACAACATCATAAAGAAAAACATCTTTTCAAAGACTTAAGAATTGATAAATGCAAGTAAACCCTATAACTAGAGAATCAGTGATAAAAAATGCTTCCCACCTCTTCACAGGTGATGGATTAGTGGTGCAAAATGAAACACATATTTCTGGGTAAGGGCCAATGTGTGGGCTTCTTTTTCTTGACAGTGTTATCTATCATTGGTAGCAATTTTTTTTTTTGGGGGGGGCAGTTGTAATAATGGTGCAAAAATAAAAAATAACATAGTAAATGAAGCATTAAAAAACAGGATATCCAAAAGCAAACAGACAAGCCCATACCACCCTTCCCCCATCCATTAAAAAAAAAAAAGCAAAGCAGATAACAAATCCTTGTAGCAAATATGCATGTTGTCAAGCAAAACAAATCCCCCACATGAAGCATGTCCAAAAATGTTATATCTCATTCTGCATATTGAATCCAGCCCAATCACTCACCAACTTATCAGAATGGAATCAAATGATGTTATTTCCAAATATTAAATATACCCTCCAGGCAGGAACACTTGCTGCTATTAAAACCATTAAGATTATTCAAAACAACGTAGTTGAGGGCACAAATACAATTTTGCTAAAAAGAAGATTCCCTCTCCCCAAACCCCCACTTACTTGGATGTCACCCACTTATTTCAGACAGTAAGGCAATTGTATATTTCAAGTCCTACCTAAAATTCCACCTTCTACAGGAAGCCTTTCTCAATCCCTCTTAATTCTAGTGCCTTCCCTTCATTATTTCCTTTTTTATTCTGTACATTGTTTGTATGTATTTATTTGATTGTTATCTGCACCATTAGACTGTAAGCTCCTTGAGGCCAGGGGGCTCATTTTTGTCTTTCTTTGTCTCTCTAGCACTTAGCACAGTATTTGGTTCACAGTAACCTCTTAAGAAATCTTTACTAAAAAAATCATTTTTCTTTAAATTAAAAAAGCTGATTTCCATTCCATAATGCATGTTTGTCAATACTGGAACTCTACAAGATCATAACATACTGAATGTGATTAACTTCATGAATAGTGGCAACAAATACTTTAAAAATTTACTTTAGTCAATACATGATTTAGTTATTACTCAGAAAAAACTATTAACTGACTCAAGGGGGAAACTGAGTAAATGTCTTTGTAAAGGATGACTAAAATATCAGTAGTGTTTTCTATTTTCAATGTGCAATCCTATACTTCTGTTAATTTACATCTTTCTCTGATAAAGCATAATGCAGACACAGTCAATTTCTAAATTCTTAATTCACAAAAATAGTACTGAATAAAAACCAAAAACCTGGCTAAAAATTCTTCCTGTGATGTTGGCTACATTTAAACACCTCTCTAAAACATTCATTTTGCACTTGTCAGTTTTTCCATTTGTTTTAGTGGGTCAAATTGTGTAGAAGATCATTAATTGCAAGATGAAGCAGGAATAAGCAGCACTTGAAGCAAGAATTCAGAACATCTAATCCCTTTGCTTTAGAGGGTCTTTCAATTATCTGACTTCTCTCTTAAGTATTTCCAAACTTTATTCCAAAAAGTTCTGGTGATATAACATAGCGTTTCTAAAAATGAAAAATTGGTAAGTGAAACTTCCTCTTTCTAAAACAATTATGAAGGAAATATAAAATACACTTACATATGTAATCAGACTTAATTTCCCTCTTTCCTCCAAAATGCCCTCAACTTTCCCTGATGCTGGATAAACACTTAGAGGTTAAATAGAGCTCAAAAAATTACCACTGCCTGCTTATTGTTTTATGTGAATATATCCTGCTTATTTTTCTGAAAGGTTGTGTAAATAGTCTAACATTTATATATTCTACCTTCTAAACAGTTTCTACCCTACAAGGGCTTATAGTCTGTTAGTAGGACAACAAGTACAGAGATTTTATAAAATAAATAGAAGGTAATTTGGGGAAGGCAAGAGAGGTATGAACAGCAGGGAGGGTGGAGAAATCAGAAGGCCTCATGTAGGAAGTGACAGCTGAGGCATATTTTGAAGAAAACTAGAAATTCTATTTGGTGAGGACAAAATGTACTCCAGGCATGAGAGAGAGCTTGCACAAAGAAATGAAGAAGAAATGTCATACGTGAGGAAGAGAAAAAAGTCTAGTGTGGCAGGATTATAAAGTATTGGGGGATGGGGGTAGGGGTGGGATGATCTATGATAGGCTGGTAAGGTAGATTGGAGCCAGATTCTTAGGGATTTTAAATGCCAAAAAGGAGTTTTTGTTTGATCCTAGAGGTTACTGGGAATCATTGGAATTTAATTACAAATAGTAGTAACGGTCAGCAGTTCTATGGTTTTGGGACTATTCTTTTGTGAGTCAGCTGTGTGGAAGATTTTTTTGTTTTACTCTATAACCAAGTCAGAAAAAGAAATGCAATACATTATTTTTCTGAAACTCTGAAATCTGAAGGTACAATATGACTAATGGTTACAACCTCTAAATAGCATTTTTAGTATGTTTTAATAAATTCAGGCAATATTTAACCTATTATTGACAATTTAAACTATTATTGACTGATTTTTCAGTTTTTACAAATGGTCTAATGAACTTTTAAAGGGGTTTCCATCTGGATTTGTGAGAGCATGCAAAACAATGAAATGCCAAATTAATGAAATAAAGCATGTTCAAAACAATCCACACAGAAGACACACTGCTGTTGTATAGTCTGAATTTATGGCAAATGTATTATTTTCTAGTGTTTTTTTAAAGTATCTAAATTAAGACAAGTTGAAGTATCTCTTATTACAAAATAATTATGCTGTAAGTATACCAGCAAATTATTCCAGATTTTGTGAGCTTTTAACTGTAACATATTTTTATAGTTTGCTTATTTTTTCCCCTTTTGTGAAATTCCCCCACCCTTTCCCCAAAGAATCAAAGAGATTTTAAAAAATCGTTAAATTTGAGTCTCAAAACCATCCAAATAGGGATAAATGTAAATCTTGCTCCTAAGGAGTTTTCTAACCCTAAGAGAAAACTTAATTTCTAATATTTGCTTTCATTTTTGAAGTGCTTTTCATTCCAGTGGTCTCATTTCTAACAAAACACTAAAAGCTAATCCCATCTGCCAGACTCATTCTTAAAATTAGAGAAATGAAGCATAGAGAGTAAGTGACTTATGCCTCCTGTGATTATATACTCTGACTCAGAGTACAGTGCAAGCTTTCCAGGTATCAGAAAGCCTCAAGTGACTGGCACTTTTTCAAAGATGAAAAATATCACCAAAGAAAGTCAAAAGACCCTTGAAAGTTTCAAAACCCTCCCAACTTCCCAAACTTGGGTTCATCCCTTATTGTTTAAAAAAAAAAAGCCACCTAAAAGATTTAGAGCTTGAAATGTCCTGAGAAATCACTTATTTCAACACTTAGTGTCCTCTTGTTACTACACCACTCTGATACAAAAAAGTTTTGAGAGACTATTATACATAGTAACAAAAGTTAAAGTATAAATTTTACAAACTATCAAAGACTATAAAATGCTGAACTTAATCTATTGTATCTTTGGATGGAAGGGAACATTTATTAACTACCTATTCTGTGTCAGGCCCTGTAATAAGCCCTATTTTATTTTACAAATAACCTCATTTGCTTCTCACAAGAACCCTGTGAGACAGAGATCTCTATTTTATAGTTAATAATAATGACAGCTAACATTTACATAATGCTTACTATGTGTCAGGGAGGCATTGCGCTACTAAGCACTTTACAATGATTATTTCAAGATTCTCCCTGCAACTCTTGGAGGTTAAGCACTATTTCATAGATGATGAAACTACGGCAAACAAAGACTAAATGACCAGCCCAGGGCTATATAGCAAATAATGATATGAGGCAGGATTTGAAGTTCAGGCCTGTGCAGTCTTCTATGCACAGCACCACTTACCTGCCTCAGGAATAACAACTCTAGAGAATAAAAGAGAAAAATTGCCTTAATGTGTTATGTACCATGTTGAAAAGGAAAAAAAAAAACCAAGCATAAGCTTTCATCAAATCATTTCTTTTGTTCAACAGGCACTTAAATAAATGTTTGTTGACCTGATTCCCAGTAGAGAAAAAAAGCTGTTTTGCTCTAAAAGACATCTAGGAATGTGGTCTCTTCAAGCAAACGATTTTCATCTGATGAGCTTCTAGGATATTTCTACTAAATTTTTTAGTGATAATGTAGTATTTTTGCAACTTTAGGCATAAATTATTGAGTTAATAAAAAATACCTCATTACTCCCTGACCAACATTACACTGTATTTGGCAATGATGGGGTATGGGATCTGGATTCCCCCCTTGAACTTTTCTAAGAATTTTAGGAACCCAGCTCCTCGGCATTCCCCAGAGCAGGCTCATCCCAGTATAATCCTTCCAACTGTCCTTCCATTGTGGGCCCAGACCCAGCCCAACCCTCCATTCTCAGTTACCTCTGGACAACCCCAGGCTACTCTCCGTCCAAATCTTTTTCCCTAACCCAACAATACCACTTCTAGATCTGAATCCCAAAAAGATCATACAAATGGGAAAAGGACCCAATGTACAAAAATATTTATAGCAGCTCTTTTTGTGGTGGCAAAGGATTGAGAATTGAGGGGATATCCTTCACTTGGGGAATGGTTGAACAAGTTGTGGTATATGAATGTAATGAAATACTACTGTGCTATAAGAGATGATGAGGTAGACTTCAGAAAAACCTGGAAAGACTTACATGAACTGATGCTGAGTGAGGGGAGCAGAACCAGGAGAACACTGTATATCTGATGACTAACTTTGATAGACTTGGCTTTTCTCAGTAATGCAGAGTTCTGGGATAACTCTAAAAGGTTCATGATGGAAAATGCTATCCACATCCAGAGAAAGAATTAGAGCCTGAATGCAGATTGAAGCATACTATTTGCTCTCTTTTTTTTGTTGTTTCTTCTTTCTTGTGGTTCATTCCATTGGTTATAATTCTTCTTTGCAACATGACTAATGTGAAAACATGTTTAATGTGAATATATATGTAGTGCCTATACCACACTGCATGCCATCTTAGGGAGGAGGAAAAAATTTAAAACTCAAAAGTTTGTGGGACTGAATGTTGTAAACTAAAAATAAAGAAATGAATTAAAAAAAAATCCTTTCCCCTATAAAATTATCAGTCTTGTCCCTATAAATGCGCTCACTAGAAGTCTGGCCTGCTTGTACGGGCATTATACATAAACTCACTACATTGACTGCAAGGCTTGAGTGGCTGAATTCTTTTGAGGCAGATCCACACCCCGGACCTTTGCATTTTGGGGTTCCCAGGACCCTTAGCCTGAGATAGCAATATATGCACTTTGAATGAACAAATCCTGAATTACAACTTAGTACAACTTTATTTCAAATTTACACTCTTTGGAACTAGCTAAGTAAATGCTGAGGAGCAGAGGTTACTGCTTAAAAGGGTAGATAAGAATTTGAGTTGTAACCATTCATTCCCCAAAGTTATTAACTGGTGATGACTGGGAAGTACAAGATGAATAAAATCAGGAACCCTGACTTCTGGAAGGTTAAAATACAGTTATTATACCAGTTATATATATATGGTATATATACCATATATAACTGGTATATATACACCAGTTATATACCAGAGCATAAGCATAAACAATATTGGTCACTTCTTACATAGCAAATACATTTCTTACTTTTAAGTGGCAACTACAAAGAATGCTGCTATAAATATTGTTGTACATGTGGGACCCTTTCCCATTTTTATGATCTCTTGGGGATAGAGTCCTAGTAGCGATATTGTTGGGTCAAAGGGTATGTACATTTTTGTAGTACTTTGGGCAGAGTTCCAAACTGCTCTCCATAATGGTTGGATGAGCTAGCTCACAGCTCCACCAACAACGAATTAGTGTTCCAACTCTCCCACATCCTCTCCAACATTTATCATTTTCTTGTTCTGTCATATTTGCCAATCTTATAGGTGTGATGTGGTACACCTCAGAATTGTTCTGATTTGTATCTCTCTAATAAAAAGTGATTTAGAGCATTTTTTCATATGATTATAGATACGTTTAATTTCTTCCTCTGAAAATTGCCTGTTCATATCCTTTGACCATTTATCAACTGAGGAATGACTTGTATAGTTATACATTTGAGTCAGTTCTCTACTGGAAGTCATGGGGATGCCCATCAGTTGGGGAATGGCTGAATAAATTATGGTATATGAATGTAATGGAGTACTATTGTGCCATAAGAAATGATGAACAAGAAGACCTCAGGGAGGCCTCGAATGGTTTATATGATCTGATGCTGAGCGAAAGAACCAGGAAAATTTTGTGCACAGCAGTGACCACAGCATGTGAGTTTTTTCTGGTAGACTTGCAACTTCATAATAACGCAAGAACTTAAAAAAAAAAATCCCAATGGTTTTCTAAGGCAAAATGCCTTCCACACTCAGAGAAAGAAATATGGAATTCATTCGCAAATGTAGCAGATCATAGTTGTGTGGTGTGTGTTTGTGTATTATGTTTTGATTTGTTATATGATTTCTTCCATTTATTTTAGTTCATCTACATAGTATGACTACAATGAAAATGTATTCAATAGAAAAGTATTTGCAGATCCTACATAGAATTGTATGCTGTCTTGGGGAGGGACAGGGGTAGTAGGGGCTATGTGTGGGGGGGGTTAAAATCTAAATTTTATGGTAGTGATTGTAGAACATTAAAAAAATAAATAAAATAATAAAAAAATTTAAAAAGAAAAAACTTATAAGTGATAGTTTTAATTGCTTTTCTCTTAATAGGCAATGATTCCTTTTCTTATCTTTACACTATTTATTTGCTTAACAAAAACCTTTTTTCCTCCACAAAAAAGGGTAAATATATAGTCTTGTATTGATCTGGAAATTCCAAATTAGGAAGGAGTAGGGAAAGAGAAGATAAAAGAGATAAGAAGGATTCAATTTTTACAAACATTCCTTAAATATAGAGGAGGAGAGGGGGGATTACTTGCTCTTACAGAGTTTGCTATCTAGGAAGAGACCTTATACAAAGAACAAAAAGTTATACAAAACAATATTAAGTGTAAGTGAGCAAATAACTGCATAAGGTTTAAGGGGGTGTGGTTGCTGCAGGCTGGGGAGACAAAGGTAAAATTTTTAAGAGGTGGAATTTGAGTTGGATTTACACAAGATGGGTGGTAATTCAATAGTTAAAAGGGGTGGTGGTGGAAGATACTGCATGTATAGCCGAGAGAGCAAGACAAAAACCAAAAAAAAAAAAAAAAAAGTACTTTCTATAAAGACTCTCAACAAGGAGAGGAGGGGGCAGGTAATAATAGCCCTTGGAAGCAGTTGTTACAGGAATGCCTAGTTAGGGAATTGGAATAATTCTTTAGACAAAATATTTTACGAAACTTTGGCAACCAGTAGATATGCCACTAGACTGGAGACTGCCAAACAGTCTAGATTTTCCAAAAGAGGATAAGTGTACTACTTCTTCACCACGAACTTAAGACAACTTGGCTTCTCTTATGGATAAGGTCATGTCAAGACCCATGACACCTCTGCAGAAAACTTTTCTTGCCTAGTTGTTACACCTAGTTGTTCGTACTCTTTCCTTATTCAAACACTATATACTTATCTGTTTACTTCACAGAATCATAGATCAAGCCCAGGGAGGGATCTCAAGAGGATATCTAGTGCAACCCTCTCATCTTAAAGACACAGAAACAGAAGCCCAGAGAATTTAGGTGATTTGCCAAGATCATACAACTAATAAATGTCATAGGCTCCCTCTTTGATCAGAGTCCTGTACCAGTACCACAAAGTAAGATAGAAACTCATGTTTTTCTTGTTATTTATATTCCTAATCCCTAGTACATATAAATCTTGAATACTTGCCACATTAAAAAGTGATACTTTATGACAACTTAGAAAGATACTGCAATTTACTGAGTAAACCAGGATGATATATACAATGGCTATCATTGTTCTCACATATATTATGTTATAAATAATCAGTATCAATAATGTGGATAGAAACAGTGCCCCTAGAGTTAAAGTAATATTGACTGACTTTGTGAAGCCCTTGATGCCCTAAAATCTCCCCGTAACACAACTTCCCCCTATCCTGGACCATAAAATTCCCTGTCCCCACCCCTCATCCTGGGGAATGGGATTTCCTTATCTTGTGACATTCATAGTCCTCACCCTGTGCCTTTTTCTTGCAAGACTTATCCTAGATCTCCAACCCCACAAGGAAACTCTAAAATCATCCTATATAAGCCCGGTCCTTTTCCTATACCACTGCCTTTGTTTAGCTCCTTGCTAAATCTCAGGCCCGTGGCTTTTGCATCAATAAAGTGCCCAGTGGCTACAGAGAAGGTCTAAGTAAATTCATTCATATTTTGAACTAGCTCCTCCATCTCTCTCTCTTCAACATCAATGTTCCTAATACTTTAATAGCACATAGCTCCCACCTACTAAGTATGTAGTCCTATTGATAGACACTCTTGGAACAACAAGGCCAAAGAGAAGAAAATAGCTCATTTATCTGATATTGGAAGATGTGTGGCTAGCCTTACCCAATGCACAGTTGTTTTACAATTTAATACATTTTCAATTAAAAGAGACAATAACAGAGAAGCAAACTTCACATTTCATTATCTCAACGTCTCTCAACATGGACAAGGAATACTAAAGAAAATAAAGATTTTCTATTAAAAGTAATCCAACTTATATTACACATATAATATATGCAAGGTACTATGGCAGGGGCTGACATACAAAACAAATGAAGTATCTTTACATTCCAACAGTGGCAAAAATAAATACGCACATAAATACAAAATAAGGCAAAGCAATTATAAGAGAAAAAGAGCTAATACCTTAGGAGTAGAAAGACAGAAGAAAAGTCAAAACTACAAAGCAGCAACTTTTTAAAAAGAAGAACAATGAAGAGATGATACAGTGGAAAATAAAGGCTAAAGATGTAACTAGTGAAATCCTTAATAATGCTGAATAAATGAAGCATTACTTTATTACCTACAAATATCAATGTTATGTAAAACAGTCCAGATGATCTCTCTGTTTTGCCTAATTTCTATTTTTTTAAAGTATCTCTTTCTCTAAAAAATTAATTTCCATATTTTGGGACCTGACCTATTTTGATATAACTTTCTTGCATTTAGTTTTAGATCCACATCAAGTGATTTTTAAGTAATATGTCTGCCTCTTTAACAGTTAAACATTTGGAAAAACCATGAGCATTCTGTATCTTTCTACATGCAATACATAATTTGTAACGTATTATTAAGCCTTCTTGAGAAGACTGTGGTGGACTTAAAGTAATCTTTCTTAATCATTATTAGGAGGATTAACAATGTCTTATATTGAATAATGATGCCTTAGGGGAATGAAAAAGGGGATAAAGCTGTTTGCCTCCAGATTAAAAGGACTCAATCTAACTTGTTTTTTGAGTTCTGTCTCTCTTTTTTCTGGGTTTTTGTTTCAACTTGTCCACTGCTTTCACATCTTTATGGTATCAGTGCATCTGTCCACCTTTCAATTGCCCTTGGGTTGGAAAACTAAGCTTATTTCAAATATAAAAGAATAAGAAGAGCTTACTAAATTATCCAAGCAACTAGGTAGTGCAGTAGGTGGAACACTACATCTGGAGTCAGGAAGAAGTGAGTTAAAATCCTGCCTTACACACTTATTGGTATGTGATCCTGGGCAAGTTCCTTTGATGTTTGCCTTGATTTCCTCATTTGTAAAAAGGGAATACTAATAGCACTTGCCCCACAGGGTTGTTGTGAAGATAAAAATGAAATAATATTTACAGAGCATCTTGCAAACATCTGGCACAATATAAATGCTATTGTCATCACCATCATTACTTAAACTTGAGTGTTCAGAATCTATGACACTTACTTTAAAAGTTAAAAAGCTTTTATTATCCTTCAGGATCTTGACTGTGCTTTGAATAAATGATGTCTGGATAACTGGGATGTCAATGCATACATTTTGGGGGCAGGATAGGAGCAATCTAAACAAGACAGTTTCTGAAAAGACCATAGCATGGCACAAGCTGAGTTTTTTTTTTTTAATTGGAACTCCAGTGAGGACACAACTTCTTCCATTTATACAACATGCTTTTTTAACATGTAGTCTTAGGGAGTTGTCTAAGGGCACTGAGAGATTAACTGACTAGTCTAGGGTCATGCAGTCAACTTATCAGAAGTAAGACCTGAACCCAGGCCAGGTCTCTTTGACCTGAGTAAGTGAAAAATTCAAGAAAGAGTTTACAGGATGCTGTTAAAAAGGAAGGGAGGTTGTGTGCTTCACTATCTTAGTGGAGAGTAAGCCAGACAGAGCACACAGGCTCCATTTTTCCCACATGGTGTCCTAAGGGGTTCAAGTATCTCTGCAGCAATTGGGAACATGCCTGGATGAAAACAAAACACCAAGTCTTTCATCTAGTAAAAGAAGGTGGAGTTCCTAATAGACAAGATGGAAAGATATGAGTGGGATTTTAAAATTATTAGTGGATTCAAAGTTACATGAATGAACTGAACCTATTAAAGCAAGATATTAAAGATCCAAATCAATCTGATGGAAGCCTTCTTCCATTGGTGGGTCCCAAGGGCATGCTCTAGGCCCTAAGTTATTTAACATTTATCAGTGATTTGGGTGAAGGCACAGAAAGCATCAGATCTGCAGGTGACAAAATGTGACACATTTGCTTGTCTTTAGTACTGCTGCACCTCTGCCACTCTCCATGATTATTCAAGGACCACTGAACAGCAGTGCAGCAATCAAGATCCAAAAATATTTTGGCAGCTACGATGAAGGATCAAATATAGTAAGATCAGATTTTAATAAGGCAGCAAGATGGTTGAGTGAACTGTGTCTCTAAAAAATTAGAAATGTGCCAGTGAAGCAAAAGCTAAAAACCAGTAATCATTCATTAAATAAGAGGGAAAAATAAGCTCCTACAAGAAAATGCCCATAGCAGAAGAGATACTGACTCACTATCCCATATGCTCTTTTGCAAATGTCATTTCATTTGACAGTGCTAGGGACAAAAGATGACCTGAGACCAACAGCAGTTTGGATGAACCCATACTACAGACCTTCATCAGACTCTATCCTTGTTTTTCTCTTCTGACTTCCTTGGATACCTCCCAGGCATGGACACTGCTGCAATGGTTACAGAGAAAGAAGACTACCGAGATTAACAGTAAATCAGCAGATCCTCACCAACTGTATTTAAAAGCCAAACCAGCATCTACCAACAATCTCATGGAGTCTCCCCTTGGCAGTAATTAAAGACTTTATAAGGAAGAAAATACAAAGAAAATGAGCAAGCAAAGAAAAAAATAGGCATAACACACCCAAAAATTTGATCCTTAAGCATAAGAACTTCCAAGTCAGAGAAAAAATGCTACCAGTGGGAAAGAAAATACAAACCATAGAACTACATTAGAATCAGGTAACTCCAGATGTTAGTGGAAGAAAATCCAAATAAACCTGCAATATGATATTCCAAAATAGCAAAAGAGAATGAACAATACCAGGTTACCTTAAAGAGAAAATGAGCATAATGGAGGTAGGGAGAGTATTTTTAATAGAATCTGTTACTTTCAAGAACTTAGACAGAAAATCAAGAGTGACAGAAATTTTCAAAGATTCATTCAAGTTAGATGGCTTGGATTAGAATTAATTATGCTTCAGATGAATTCAAAAACAGAAAGCAATTTCATATAGCCTTATATAACCTTAACCAGGACAACAGTTTAAAAAAATTACAGTTGAGAAATAAGCAGGGAAATTAAATTATGCTTAAAGGCAAATATTAAGTATATGTATACCTGCCTCCCTGCTCCAACCCAGTACAATATTTAAGCTTTTAAAGGAAAAGCTAAGGCCTATGTAGCAAGATAGTAATTGTGGGGGCCTGGCCCTTCAATATACTGCTTCCAGAATTATATAAGATGATAGAAAAGATAAAGTACTTGTGGCTATGAAAAATCAATCAATAAACATTTATTAAATGCCTACTATGTGCTAGGTACTGTGCTAAGGCCTGGAGATAAAAGAGGCAAAAGACAGTCCCTGCTTTCAAGTGGGGGAAGGGGGGGAGGGGTGTGACATGCAAACAATATATACAAAGCAATCTACATACAGAACAAAAAAGAAATAATTAACAGAGGGAAGTCAAATTAATTAAGAGGAGTTGGGAAAGGCTTCCTGTAGAAGGAAGGATTTTAGTTAAGATTTAAAGGAAGCCAGGCAGGTTAGTAGGTGGAGTGGAAGAAGGAAAAAAGTATCTGATATTGAGACAGTCAGAGGTCTAGAACCAAGAAATGGAGAGTCTTGTTCATGAAACTGCCAGGAAATTAGTGTTACTGGACTGAAGAGTACATGTCAGGGAATAAGGTATAAAAAGGACTGGAAAGACAGGAAGGGACCAGATTATGAAGAGTTTTGAATATCAAACAGCATTTTGTATTTGCTCCTGGAGGCAACAGGAGCAAATACAAATTGGATTTTATTAAGAAGGGAAGTGACATGACTACCTATAAAAGACCTACTGTGATTCTTGAACAGAAAGCTTCAAGAATATCTATTTTTAGCAACATGTAACAAACCTTTACAAGAACTGAAAATGTATTAAGGTTTAAAGAATTTATAATTTGGAACCAAACAAAGAAAGAGATCAGTCTTAAATTAAGACTAGATAATTTTATCCTAAAGGGAGATGCCAAAGAACAAATTAGAGAAAAGATGAATAAATTAACATCACAAAATTTATGAAAGCAGCTAAACTAGTTCCGGGGGTTGGGGGGGAAGGGATCAATATGTGTGTGTATGTAAAAACTGCTGGAAAATAGTATAAAGAAATTTGGAAATTTATTTTTGCAGAAATAAAAAAATGATTTAAATAATTTAAGAACTACTCAATTTTCATTACCAAGTCATCCCAATATGGTAAAAATGACTACATTACACAAATTACTCTATAGGAATCAAATCAACAGAAGAATCTTTTACTTATTTGGAGGACTAAAAGGTCAAGAATATCAAGGGGAAAATTTAGGAAGGAATTAGCAGAGATTATGAAAACTATCTGGCCCTGGATTAAGATTAGTGGAAGAGAATGGATAAGCAACACTTAAATTATGCAGTCTATTTACAACTCTTGCAATCTAGTTCAATCCCTTCATTTTAGGGATGAGGAAACTGAAATTCCATTTGATGGCTGACAAGGTAATATAATTAGAAGCTAACAGATTTGGGACTAAAGCCCAGGTAACTAATAGTTTTCAACCATAGCATGCATTTAAAGAAATACTACAAAATTAAATTATAGAAAATCCTTGGGATATGGTATAACATACTTAAATATATGTTAATATATTCATTGATCCAATTTTTCTCCCAAACATGGTCAATAAAAAATACAAGCTGTTTCTGGATTCTGATTTGGTTATGTGAGTATTTATTAACATACTGTCAAACATGCGACATACACTGAAGAGTAACTAGCTTAAAATACACGTAAGCTAAATGTTAAAGCTAAATGAAATTAGATTTACTTTCACTTCAATTTGTTTCCTAGGTGATAACAAGCATTTTCAGATTTTATTTCTGTATGCTTTACACAAATGCTAAGAACTCAAGAATTTGCTGAATTCATTGTAAGGAATAAGGAATTCCTTTATATTAGATGTTCACCTTGTAGATCCATGGTACTATAATTAAGAATCTTAGGACTTCATAGATTTCATTTCTGTCAAGCAGTGAAGACCCAAAGCCTCAAATTTATAGAAGAGAAAAATATGGGAAAGGAATATTAAGCAGTTTTCTCAAGGTCATTCTGTGAAGCAGGGAACCAAATTTGTTCTAACCTCACAGGGATCCTCTGGAATAGAACAAAGGAAACTGAGGGACTGGAGTATGGGAGAGGATTTTTAAAGTGGTTATAATCCAGTGAAATCAGTACTGCATTTTAAATGAATGAAGACATCACACAAGGGAAGGATTTCCAGGAAGGGAAGGTAGAAGAGAAAGGGATACACTGGGAAATGTAGGTGATGTAAAAACAAAAGATGTAATAAATTTTTTTTTTAAGATTATATTAGGTAAAGGGTTGGGGATGATATAGTACATATTTACTCTATGGGGCACAGTATTAGTGCAAGTAATTTGACCATGAAATTTTTGAATTTGCATTTTTGAATATTCCATATTTGGAATGCATCAGTGATTTTTGTACTGCTGATTTATAGTGAGATAAGAAAAGTTTGATTTTCATCAGCATTGTTTAAAAGGGTATAGATATTTGTAAAGAATATTTAAATAGCTGCAAATGGAATAGTCTAATACATGTACTACATTAAAAAGACCTCTGATTTTAAAACCACAAAGCTCAGCATACTCTCCTACTGATCCACAATGATTATACTCCTTATGACTGATAGGGAAGTTTAAGCAAAAATCCTAATAAGCTGGTACCCTATGAATTTCATATAACCTATAAAACAAATTTGGGGCTTACAAAAAATGTCTATATTTTAATTCAACTAATTAATAACCTCAAGCAAATGAATGAAACTCAATTGTATACTCTTTAAAGGCCATTCTGAGAATCTAAAATTACATGCTATCTTCTATTATTATGTACTAGACACACAGTAGGCACTTAAGAATATTTACTATACTAAATGTGCCATACTGACAATTCCTAAGTAATACTACTTGGGTAATACTTTAAGTAGCAGACTTAATTAGTTTATAAGGGAAATAAACACACAGTTACTCATGTTTCTTCTCTATTTTCAATATAAATTATTCAAGAATTAACTGAAAATGCTTAATACTACCATAAAGCTGATCTGTCTGAACTCAATGCCTCCATTGAGAGGACTTCCTTATATAGCTTCACTGTACTTTTATGTTAAAAAAAAGTTCAGGTTCTACATGAAGGTATTTTGTTAAAAATAAACTGAAATTCTAATAACCTTATTTATAAGTCAGACAAGCAAAATAGCAAGTAAAACAATGTATTTTCATAAAATTTACAGAAAATACACTTCTTTTGGTTACACTTAATTAAAAAGCTTTAGAATGAACAAAATTAATTCAACTCAAGGGCAGCGGGGTGGGGGAAGCTTATCTTCATTGAGAGTCTGATATAAGGTATATAGGCAACCAACAGAAATACATGAACAAAGCCATTCCCCAGTAAGCATTCATAGGACATAAACAATCATCCAAATAACTGCAAATTATTAACAACTATATTATATTCCCAGTCAAGAAGCTTGGGAACATACTTTGCATCTGAAAAAAACCTGAAATTCCTAACAGACAGAATAATGATCATGAAATCCAATGGGAAGCTATATTTAATGACTTTTTCCACTGAAGAATTACACAAAGTCATAGAAAGGAAAAAAGACCATCTGCAAAGCCAATGCTGTCTCAGGCAAACAAGCCAGCATCTCTCAGCAATACCAAGGAAGACAGATTTCATAAGAAAGCCACAGAGGAATTGGACATTAGATCTTGGAAGCTGGACCATGTTATTTGTTACAAGACAATTTAAAACATTTGTTCTCCTGTTTTTTTTTTTTTACTGGGGAGGTGGATTAGGAGGGGGCATAGCAATAGGGATACAAAAAAAAGCAGGGACGAAGTACCCTGTATTCAAACCAAGCCAAGTTCCTTACCATGTTGCCCTGAAAACGCAGGATTATAAACCTCAAAAAATTCAGGTGGGTCCTGACCCAAGCAGGTGTGAGAAGTCAGTTCAGGAAAGCCAGGTGACTCAGGGTAAAACTAAGGAGGGCTGACCACCCCACTCAAAAGCTCAACAGGGAGAGGATCTTGGACCTGGCACAAAGTCCCAGTTCAGTTTATCCTACTTCTGAATCAATACTTGATGAACTCATATAAAAATTATTGTATATTTAGAGATTTTTTTCCCCCCAAAGAAGGAGAAAGTAACCTTATTAACAGATGTAGGAACAAACTGAAGCAAAAGCAGATTTTCTAGAAGGACTAAATGAATACCTAGAAGAAACAAAGTTAAAGATAAAAAAAACTTGGGAGAAAAGAATTGGAAAAAATAACTTAGAAGATAAAATGATATAATATCATAATAATGTAATATTAAATGGTACATGTATATTTTACAATATAAATCACACATAATATTATAAAAGGACAATATTATAAAAAAAATTCCAACTTTGAAAAACTTAAGAACTCTGATCAAATAAATGACTAACCACACCTCCACAAGAGCAATGATGAATCATACATTAGCTGCCTCTTGACAAAGAGGCAATGGGCACAAAGTGTTAAAGATACATTTTTGGACATAAGATAATGTGGAGATCTGTTTTGCTTGACAATACATATTAGTTTACAAGGGTTTTAATTGTTCTTTGAGGAGAGAGAGAAAAAAATGTTAAATGAAAAAGACAAAATTTATTTTAAAGAAAGAGGCATATACTTCTAAATATTTCCACTGTGTGAATTTATTTTGCTTGATCATGCTCTTATTACAAGGGAATTTTAAAAACTTTCTCCTGGTTTTTTGTCTAGGGAGATGGCTCAGGAGGGGTTCTAGTAATAAGGATGCAAAAAAAGGGTCACAAAAAAGACTTTTTTTAAAAATGCACGAAAGAGAAAAATTTGAGACAAATGGGAGAAATATGTAAATAACATGGGATATTACATAATTTTTAAAAAGTGGTATAAAGAAGAGATATGTAGTTTCATATACATCCTTCTTTCTGTGCTATGTTGTATATATGAAAAAGCTTTTTTGTGTTGTTCACATTCAAAAGCAATGTTGCTTAAAGGAATGAAACCTTAACAGCTGGAGGTATATTCAGTGCTCATACATACTTTGGCCATGCCAATATAATATACTGCACTGCCAAAACTTATCAACTGATTTAATGCTATATCAATTAAGTAACCAAAGGATTTCATAAAATAATCAAATTCTGTTGGAAGAAAAAATGAACAAAAAAAGTAGAAATAAAAGGAAAGTAGTACTTTCAGGCATCAAATTATGTTGTAAAACAGCAATTACCCAAAATATTTTTCACCTGTTAAAAAAATTGGAAACTAGATCAATGGAACAAATTAGATAAGTCAGTAATAAAAGAACTCAATAACCCAGTGTTTAGTAAAACCAGAAAATATAAATCACCTTGGAAACAGCTCCTCACTTAATAACTGCTGGGAAAACTGCAAAGTGGCTTAGAAGAATTTAGTTATCTATGAGATGGATTTTCCTTACAGAATCAACTATTCTGATGAAAAGGAAAAAGAGGAATGATCTCAAGGGGCAGACACGGGGGACACGGTAAACTCAATGATCTATTAACAGTGTTACAAAAGACACAGAGTTTGGAGACAAAGGAAAATAACAGAATGAAAATAAAAACATGGAACTTCTCTGAAGAAAATATTACTGGAACAATAAACCTGAGTTAAAAGGCAGGAAATGCTATGGACAAAAGAGTTTTTAAAACTTTTATTGAGAAAGAGAAGAGAATAAAATAAAGTACAGGCCAACTAGTTCAGGGTTGATAAGATGATGATCAAGTAATACAGAAAAGTGGAAGTATTCAAGTCTTACTTTACTTTTCTTGGCAAAAGAGAATGGTTCTTGAACGTGAAAAAGGCAGAGAACAGAGTTGGCTAATACCACGTTGATACAATGATATAGGGTCATTGTTTTAAAGCTAATAGAAGCCTTAAGAGTCCAGCTAGTCCAACTCATTCATTTTATAGATTAGCAAAATGAGGCTCTAAAAGTAATTTGCCCATGACTACACCAGAAGTAAAAGTACCTATTATCTAGATTCAAATCCAGGTCCTCGGACTCTAAATCCAAAGAGTTTTCCATAATTAGAGGGACATAGCATTATGTAAGGGGTGTAATAAAACAGCATCTAGCTCTTGATGAATTAAAGTCACCAGGCACACATGAACTATAACTCAGGTTGCATTTAAGAACTGGCAATGTGTTGCTCATACCTGTCCTTCACAAACCACAGGGTACAGTATTTAGTATGGGATGCCACATGTTAGAAAGTTCATCAACAAGCATTTATTAAGTGCTTCTTATGGTCCAGGCACTAGGATGCAAAACCTAACAAGCAACAAATACTGAGTGGCATGTTTAAGGAAGAGCAAGTAGGCCAGTGTGACTTAATCATGAATTGTTTGAAGAGGAGTATACCCAGGTTAGGGAATATAACCTGAATGAAGATGCAACACTGAAGAGAAGCAGGACAATCAGGAGAAGTGTCATAAAAAAACTAGAGAGGAAAGTGTATTGAGGAGGAGATGGTGATCAATATGGCTTAGGTTGCAGAGAGATCAAGAAGAAAGAGGACTGTAAAAAAGGAAGGGGATCAAGATGGTCAATCATGAGATAATGCCATACAAGAATTAAATGAGAGAAATGGAGACATTTTAGCCCACAGGAGACTTTTTATGGATGATAACGGTATTTGAGGGCTTGAAGACATATAATAAGGAAAATGAATTGGACTATTCTAGCTGGCCAAGAAGGAAGAACAAGAAGCAATGGGGCAGAGGTTGTAAAGAGGCAAATTTATACCTGAGCTTCATTCAGACTGGACTAGAGAGCCACTAACTAAAGCTTCTTCCAATTCAGATTCTTATAATTCTGTGAAACTTTCCCTGATCACAAATGGGTAACTTTACCCTTTCTCTAAGCCTTCTAAAACTTGTTATACCTCTGTTATGGCACTTACCCACTTCTGGCCTTGCATCAAAGTTATCTCTGCACGTGTCATTTACTTTCCTGAACTGTAGGTTCCTTGAGAAAAGTGACTAATTTAATTTATATAATAGGAATTAATCAATATTTGAATGGAAAGAACAGATAAAAAAAATTCACAAAAACACTGACACTGATTCCCAGTCTCTAATTTGATTTTGTATTCTTCTTTAGTCTACAGAATCAAATCTTTTAAATAGGCCTTCAGATACTGCAAAGGATAAAGAAATTATGTAATTTATTAAATGCCTATTATGTGCAGGCCACTGTGCTTGGTGCTACAGAGTGGACAAAAAAAGGGTAACATGCTTTTGCTACCCTGGAGGAAGGCAAGATAGACATACATATAAAAAGATATAAAGCAAGGAT
The DNA here is from genome assembly GCA_023548195.1 of Bettongia penicillata ogilbyi. Taxonomy (NCBI): domain Eukaryota; kingdom Metazoa; phylum Chordata; class Mammalia; order Diprotodontia; family Potoroidae; genus Bettongia; species Bettongia penicillata. The sequence goes on along the minus strand of JAJHZJ010000482.1, from coordinate 3,240,751 downwards.
AGAAATAACAAATAAGTGGTCAAAATGCCAAACATCAGAGAAGAAATTCAAGGAATCAAAGATTTAGGGCTGCAACAGGCTCAACAGACTAATTTTAGGGAGACACTGAAAACCCCAGAGGGGAAGTTGCCTTACAGACTATTACAAAGATATTAAGTGTCAAGAGGATTTAAAACCTGGTCCATATTACTCATCCATTGTGCCATTCTGCCTTTTCAAATAAATGAGACAATAATTAAATTAAACAAATTAAATTCTAAAAGTTCAGAAGCTAGAGGTAATTGTGAGTTAGGCTGTTAAACAGAGGAGGTCATATTGAGATAGGTCTTGAAGGATGACTACAGCTCCAAGAGAAGTGTGTGGAGGGAGTGAGTTCAGAAGTACTCTATATAAAAACACAATGGGAATAAAAGCAAGGAGGTAAAAATTCTATAGACTTCAAGAGAGGATACCAAATAGACTATACATTCTCCAGTTGGAACAAAGAATACATGGAGGGGAATAGCAGGAGGAAAGGCAAGTGGTAGATCAAGAACTGATTATGAATTTAAATGTAGACCTGATTCTATATTTTGTAGTGAGTTATTGAAGTTTTTTGTTTTGTTTGGTCAAAATACTGGTTTTGGAAGAGTTTTGGAAGATTTTTTTGGCCATTGTGATAGAATGAAAAGGGTAAAACTAGAGACCAGTTGAGATACTAATAAAAGAAAATAAGGGTTTATGGCAGGGTGCTGGCTGTGAGAAACATTATAAAAGCAACAGCATTTTGTGATTGGATTTATCTTTTGTGTAGAGTAGGATTTTTAATATGTAAGTATGACTCAGCTATATTGAACATTCAAAATTGTAAGTTACACCATCACTGAAAATCTAGGTATTTTAAAAGTCATGATGGATCACCAAAAAGATAAAGGGAGAAATGCTTCTGGATTTGCCTGATTTTTAATCCGGTTTATTTAATCCTCTTAACATGACTTCCTTAACTGAAATCTAAAAACAACAGAATAAATTTAATCATAATCAGCTTTTCTCATATTCTTTCTTAGCATTCAGTTGTATAAACTGGAAGATCACATTTCACCCATAATTTTAAATCTAAAAATACTTCTTTTACAAAGTAGATTTTATATAATCCAGAATGGATAGTAAATAAGTAACATCTCTGATAGATGTGACTCATTCCATGCATATAGCCACTATGGTTAGGGAATATGAATTTTCAAACACTTAGGATATAATAATAATACACATTCCATATGCTATCTTACACTAATAAATATTTCCTTTTTTGTCCGTGAATATGGACACATTAAATGCTCCTAATTCCCTCAAGCAGTTAGGGCATTATTTCCTATCTCTCATTCTGCAGCTACCAGAGTACAAAGCCTTTGTTAAAATGGAGACAAGCAAATGCTGACTATATGAAATTGTCTCTGAAATATGGCCAAAAGGATAGGGACAGGCAAGGAGCCCCAGGAGGAAAGCCAGCTCTCTTGGAGAGAGATGACTTAGGTTTAAATCCAGGCTCAAGTCATCATTACCTGTGTGACTCTGAGCAAGTTCCTTAAGTTCTCTGGGCTTTGGTTTTCTCAACTACAAAAGTGAGGGAAGGCTAGATGACCATTATAGCTCCTCTGGGTTCTAAATCTGTGATTCAATGAACAATACAGAACATTAAAATTTCATTACTCAGCCTTTAGGCTAATATGAATTATCAATAAATGAGAATTTGCCATGTCACTGGAAGTAGAGATGCTTTTTACATTCAGGTTGAATTGAGTTAAGATAGATCTGGCTAGCTTTAATTTTATATACTGAAACTGAAATCATGTCTGTTCATCAAAGTCTCTTCATACAATTTCATAATTATTTGCAAACAAAAATGGTTTAATTGGCTTATATATTTATATTGTCATACCATAACAACAATAACAATGTCATAACATTTAATAAAACAAAAAAATTAGATAACTTACTCAGTTATATATTCAGGGTTTGTAAAGCTGAAGTTGGTTAAATGATCTTCAAACTTGGATGAATCGTTAACACTTAAGGCTGGTGCACTCTTAGCAGCAAGCACAGCTCTTTTTTCATCTTTTTCAAGGGCTTTCCTCTTTCCACCATTTTGGAAATATTCTCTGCATACACTAAGGATAAAATGAAATTATATACAACAGTACATAAATACAAGAAAAAGAAAATTATGGAAAAAGTATAAATTTAATGAACTTAAGATTAAAGAATGACAGTTGGATACTATAATCAAACCAAAAGTTTATTAAGCACAAAGTACAAATTGGCTATATTACATTCCAGAAAGAATGAAGGGTATTAACAAAAAACAGTGATGACAAAAGTAAAGTCTTTACTATTTGGTACCAAAAAAGATACCTGTATATGAGGGTATTTACATATTTTTCTGGATTTTCCGAAGTAAAAATTAAATTCCATGATGGAAGGCACAGGTTACATCATTATTATCTCTAAAATTATAATAGTTTTATAAAATGATAAATAGCTCCTATTATTTGTTAAAGCAGCATAATTTAAGAAATGTGAATTTTAATGAAAATATATCAAAGGGATAACCTTTGGTATACCAAAAGGGAAACTAGAATAAAAATGTATTACTAATCTACCAACTGTAGTCAAATATGACTACCTCCTTGCTAATATAACTAGATACAACTATGTAAAGTGGCCTTAAACTGTTTTGGAAAGACATAAATAGTTGAATTTAGTCATTTCTACAATTCACAGATTTTAACATAAGAATTTTCTACCATAATGAAAATATTCCCGAAAATATTCCCAAGTTAGTGATTTCATAAAATGCAATGATTCAGGCTCATGAATAACCACAAAAGAATTCTGTTTTGATGAGTAATCCTTGGAGGAAGGGTCAGACATAAAAAGTAATGATATTGTAGGACATAAATCAAAATTTGGTTATTGTTTTGACCAAAACTCAGCATGACTTTATGAACACCTCAAAATTATAGCTGATACATAAGTACATAATAAAGCATTTAAATAATGGTCCCACATATTAATAAGTACTTGTAATTATACAAATATGGATGCAAAATATAATTCATGGTGTAAATCATACCCACAGGTACTAAGTAAATGGAACAAGAACAACTGACCATAACTCAAAAGTGTCACATACAGTAGTGACAAATTGATTCTAAATTACTTTGTTCTTATTTATTACCTAAAATTAGTCAAAAGCATACAGAAAGTTCAAATTAGCTATCACTACACTACAACATTTTCCCCATTATGGTCCAATGTGCTTGAGATTAAGAATCCAGCTAAATTAAGGTGAAATTAGTCTAAAATTATGGAACACATTAATAAGAGAGGAGTTTGTGCAAATATACCAAAGAAAATAGAGATCACTAAAAGGGAGCATGACTGGTCATGACAGTGCAATCAAATTTCCTCTTTTGACATAATAATTACTACTAGCAAATGAAGGGAATGCTATATTTAGATGCTAAATACTAAGATTTCAGTGAAATATTTAACAGAATTCTCATGTTATGCCTGGATATAAAATAGAATAATATGAGCTAGATTAGCAGCCTCCAAAGTAGAGGTCAAAGGTCCAATCCCAAGGAGAAGATAGGCTGTACCCCACCCACCTTGCTATAGCCAATCATGGAGTTTATTTCCAATGTAACTAGACCTACTCTTTTATCCATTAATACTCATGCCAAATCCTACCAACCTATCAATAATTTCTTCTCCATTCCACCTCTTCCCCCCTTTCTGTGCAAAGCACCTAAACTCTCTTGGACTATGAGCTGAGTTTGGTGGACCCTCCCCCTTTTTCATCTTGCCAGAATGAGCCACACAGGCTGAGCAGGCATGGATGGGTTGTAATCTGAATCCTAAGTATAACCACATTATCCTCCCCCTCAGCTCACCTCAACTGCACTCATCTTCCAAATCTCCCTATTACTGTCAACATCATCACAATCCTATTAGTCACCCAGGTTCTCATCATTTCATTGTCAATTTGGATGACAGTTTCCCTCAACCACATCCATATCATCCTAATCACCCAATCTTGTGGTTTTACTTCCACATCTCCCATATGTGTTCCCTTCTCTCTCCTCAAAGCCATCATCATAGGTCAAAATCTTATCATCTCTCATCTGGACTAGTAACTGCCTTCTAATTGGTCACTTTGCATCAGCTCTCTCTCTCTCCCTCCTCTAATCCATCCCTCTATAGCTGCCAATTTCTTAAAACAAAGGTCAGACCATCTTACTCCCCATGCAAAAATCTTAGCTGGCTCTTTATCACCCATAGAATCTCATCCTTTAATTTCTATTTCTGTGTTACAACATATATCAAAAGTCAAATCAACAAACATTTATTAAGTGCTTATTATGTGTCAGACACTGTTAATCACTGAGAATATAGATATATGAGCCCAAAGAGGAATGAAGACATAATTAGCCCGGGCATTTTCCTTAAAATGGAGGTCTGAGGAGGAACAAATCAATTAGAAAAAGGGGTCAGAGGAAGATGAACTTTCAGGGTGAGAATGAATGTGCAGAGGCAAAGTGAAAAAGCTGTTATGGCATATTGGAAAAGGTCCAGAGAATCAGGAGAGGAACCAAGAGAGGAATAAAGACATTCATTTATGTATATAATTATTAGTACAAAAGTACATGTATATAATTTAAAATAGGTGAATATATACATACTGGGATATGTGTTAAAAATCTGTTTACTGGAAGAGGCAGGTGTTGTAGTAGATAACTGGGCCTGGAGTCAGGAAGACCTGAGTTCAAATCTGTCTGCAGACACTTACTGACAGCGTGACCCTGGGCAAGTCAATTAACTATTGTATGCTTGTTTCCTCATATATAACAGGGGGCTAATAATAGCACTTCCTTCCCAGGGTGTTTGTGAGAATCAAATGAGATAATAATTGTAAGGTGTTTAGGATAGTGCCTGGCACAGAGTAAGCCCTACATAAATATTTTTGTTTTGTTTTTTAAAAAGAGTATCAAAAAAATTTGGAGACCACTAGCCTAGATGAAAGTAGAGTTCCTAGAAGAGCTAAACTGACTGAAACACAGGACCCACAAGGTTATTAACAGACCCATTTCAACTTGGAGGGAGAACTCAAGTGGATTGCACTAAGGGTTCTGGGTCGGTTCTTGTTCTTTTCAACATTTTTATTAATGATTCAGACATATCATTATTAATGACATCAGATATATCAGTATCTTGCAAAGTCTGAAAATGGACATGAAGAAAGGAGGAATAATTAACTAACTAGATGATAGAGTCACCATCCAAAAAGATTTGAATATTTGAATAGGCTGTAGAGATGAAATTAGATAGAAATGTTAAGTTCTACGGTTGAATTTCTAAAAATCAAAATCTTAAAAACTATGTTCACTTTTCTTACCCAAAGGGCAACCAAATTGAGTCCCAAATCAATCCACTTCAGGGTAAAAGTTAACCTCAACTACAGTAAGTCTGCACTTAGGATGTTTCTAGCTAGAGAAGTGAGAGTACAGAGAGATTAACTCACCTTCCCCATTTCCACCAGTATCTTGGCTCACAACAGCCTCAACATATAACACCAGCTTCCTAACAATCAGAGTTAACCAAAAGTGACAAGTGTTGTCTGGGGAGGTCATTTCCCTCCCTTCAAAGGAAAATAATCACTTACTGGAGATGCTGCAAAAGGATTCTTATTAAGCTATCAGTTGAATTAGATGGTCACTGAGGTTTCTTAAAACTCTTGGATTCTGTGAACTAAAATTCCAAGCCTAAATTACGCCAATTTCTTGTTCATAATACTATCTCTGTTCTATCAAATCTGAATTTAACTTCAACTGAACTGAAATGATATAACTTTTAAGATTTCAAGCAGGAAGACTTCAATGACAATGGGAGTACCAAAAACAGAGCTTAATTGTGATTTAACATTCCTTTCCAAATTATTTTTAGCAGCTAGATTCATCCACATCCTAATAACAATCCTATAAAAGAGTTACCTGAAGATGTAGAAAAATCACAACTTCAATTTAGGAAGCTAGATAACTAACTAGGAGAGAGCCAAACTCTGTCAAATATACAACACAACACAGTACTGTACCACATAATAGAAAAAAACAAAACTAAACTAAGCCAGTCTTTTGGGAAGTCTCTAACAGAATATCCTTTAAATTGACAAAAATAATAAAGAATGAATTGTTTTAATTACAACTCTCAGTCACAAATTCCTCCACTGAATTGATAGTTTTACACCCATAACTTACATTAGTATAAACTATGTTAAACATGTCATTAAGTAGAAAATTTATTTTAAATTTTAGGCCTGCTAATAAGAGAGATTACTACCAATAACCTTGTTCTGTAATTTTAATAAGTATAAAAGTATACTTACAAAAAGGAAAACTGCAAAGGATCCTCACTACACCTAAGGCATTAATTCTACAGAACAATTTTTTTTATAACAAATTTTATAATGTTCACAAACAAAACTTCAAAAGAAGAATGGGCAGGGGATTTTAGTTTATAGACAAATATATTATCTTCCAAACTGCTGGTACAGCATAATTGCTCTTTCCCAAGGTAAAAAAAGTACTGTCCTATTATTACAAGGCCACTCAATTAGTCAATTACCTGCCTAGTGAAAACATAATTTTATCTATCAAAAGCATAAAAACAAAAGGAAACAGACAAACAAACAGGGATATTCAAGTCCTACCTCTGCCAATTACTGACTGTGTGACCTTGAGCAAGTCATTTAAGCCTTAGCAGGCCACGCAACTCTCTGAAAGTTGAGAATAGTTAATCTGCAACAGGAGTTTCAAATACTTATGAAATCAAAAGTCTTATCCCCTTGAAAAGAGGAATTCTTGTTATATTTCTGTCTTGAGAAAGGGTCTTGGAAGACAGGAGAATATACCTTATTCATAGGAGAATATCTTATTCATTTTTTATATTGTTTCCAAATTCTAGTACAATGTAATAAACACAGCAGGTACTCCACATTTTAAAAAGAGCTTCATCTTTTAGAACTGGTTATGATCTTGACCTGGGGGGAGAGGAGTAAAGAGTAAGGGACTGGGTCTCCCTATTTTGCCTAAGTTAAATGTACAGCAGGTACTTCTTCACAGTTCTGATCATCAATACTGATCAACACAGAAACAGGTTCTGTTTTTCAGACCTGGGTCAGTTTATCTCAATTTAGGAAGCCTGGCGGCCCTTAGCCTAACTTCATATACCAGCTACAGCTTCAGCACCAGCAGGGATTAAAGGCATTGTCTAGTCATCATCTTTAAAAAAAGGTATTTTTTCAGCTATGCATCTGAGATATGTTCTGAAATGAGGCTGGATTACAAGACTGTATTATGTTGAATTATGTATGTAATACAAAATTTTAATATACAGGGTTAATACAATGTTGAATACATTGTAGTATGCGTGAAGTTAATACAGAGAAGACTGTGATACAATGAAAACTATTCAATAATATATTGAAACTAGTAAATTAAAATTGGAACAAATTCATTTAATCAGAAAATCAACACTTAGTAGTACAATATCAAGACACTGATGTTTACTAGATTTAAGAAAGATAATTAGAAAGTAGCTATCATTATGATCTCATCAAATTTTATTTTAGCCTTCCAATGACATTGTTGCTTCAGAACATCATTAGGCACTAAAGGATTTTCTGGAAATCAGCTAAAGGATTTTCTGGAAATCAGTAATAACAAAGATAAACATTGTTTTCCTTTCCTAAGTAAACACCAGGGCAGCTAGATGGAGCATTGGAAGAGAGTGCTGGGCCTAAAGTTAGGAAGAAGCATCTTTCTGAGTTCAAATCTGGCTTCAGACACTTACTAGCTGTGTGACCCTGGACAAGTCACTTAACCCTGTTTGCCTCAGTTCCTCATATGTAAAATGAGCAAGAGAAAGAAATGACAAACCACTCTTGTAATTCTGCCAAGGGAACCTCAAATGGGGGGTCATGAAGGGTTGGACATGTCTGAAACAAATGAACAACAACACCATAGTAGACACCAAGAATTATGTCTTACGTTAAGTTTTAAATTTAAAGTAATGGATTTTTACAACTTCTCTCTGACACTGTCCTACCAATCTTGTAATATAGTTCACTATACCCTAACACTTTTTTCAGCAGACTGACCAAAAAATCTGAAGAAAAAAATTACCTCCTCTATGAAATATTTATATATAACTTTTGGCAAACTACATTGCTTCAAAAAAAAAAAAAGGCTGAAGTTTGAGGAAGGTACAAGTTTAAGTTTAAACAAATACTCATGTGAATACCATACATGATCTAAAAGTTAAAAATGATCTTCTTAAACACCGATTGCTGACTGGACCATACCATCTTTTTGTTATATGAAACAGCATATTTAAGTGGATTTCATTTTATGTTTAGTTTTTAAAACTACTTCAGATACCAAAAAAAAACTCTCCTAGGATTATATTTTCTTCAAAATTAAGTAAACACTGCTACCTTTTCTTCTTCAGTCTGCCTAAACAATTTGCTCAAGCTATCAATTATTTTATTCGCTAAAAATTGTTATCACTAAAAATACTCAATCAGACAAAGCACAAACCAAAATATGATAATTAAAAGACTTCACTAAAATAGTGGCTAAACCTTATTACCCTTATAGAAGAGATAAAACTTTGGTTTCTATAAACTCCTTTTCAAATTCCCTCAGCACACACTAGATTTTTAATACTCAAGTTTAAATACAGAAGTTTGAACTTCAGTGCAATTGAAGTTTTTTAAACAACCCAACAACTAGAGAATATGGTAAACAAGAGGAGTGTCTCCTAATTTATGAACAAAACTTCCTAAAGGAAAAGGACCTCCAGAATTTTAATGTAGAATATATTTAATAATCATAAGAATAGTGTGGTAGAAAGAACACTGGACTGGAAAACCAAGTTCATGTCCCAGTTTAGGAATTAACTGTATGACCTTAGCTTAAGCAATTCAGTTCAACGTAAATAAAATATTAATGCTGTATATAGGCAAGGCGCAAAGCTAGGCCCTGGGGACAGAAAGAAGAAAAAAGACAAACTACGACCAGACTACCACCTGGAAAACACCCAGTCTCTTCCAAGTCACTTAACCCTTTTGAGTGTCAAATATCTTCATCACTTAGGTACCTGAGAGGGACCATCTTTAGGAATGTTTCAAATCAAAATCTCAAGTTTATGAAACAAGGCCAGGGTCCTTTTTTCAGTACAATGAATTGTATGTAATAAATTATAATTGAGTAAAAGCATAATTTTGAGTTGCAAAAGCTAAAACACCAGAAAAGGGGAAAGAATACTATACTTGAAATCTTAGTAGTAAATATAACAAAGTAAGATTTAAAAGGTATTACAATGTAGGCTAAAATAAAACTATCTTAAAAGTTTAAACAAATTACCTGCAACACCATTCGATACGACCCTCCCCTTCACAAGTTTTTGCCCAATGATTATCTGCAAGATTTTTCATTGCAACAGCATATTCACAGAGTGTTTCTTCATCCTCACAGTGCTCTCGCCAGATCTTATCAAAATCTCCAACTAAAAAGAAAAGAATATATATTACATTTATAATGATTATTTTAAGTGATACTCTAGACATTTTAAAGTGATTCTAATCCAAAATATAGCTTAAGGAGTATACGTGTTTAAAGCCACTTATAAAATCCAGTATTCTAAGTAAAATTATAAATCAAAGTCTTATTAGATAAGTTTTCACATCACAAACGTTTATACACTGCCCCCACTCCATGACAGGTCTAGTAAAACAAAGTCTAGATAGCTAGCAACAACAAAAATAAAAACTTTGATTAAAAGAGATAAAACAAAGAAACTAAATTTTACTGAGAGGTGGTATGGATATATTAATTACATGGCCCAATATCCAAATAGAATCCAAAATAATCCAAAAAGGAAAACCTAAATAAATTAAAAAGAAATAGCAAAACCATAATAGTGGGGAAACATCAAATTACTCCTAGATTCTAACTGAGGGAAATTTTAAAAATAAAAAAAATATTAAGCCTCTGAATAAAATTTTAGCAAAGTATGATATTGTAATGCTCTTATCATTACCAACTGAGAATAAAAAGGAATACACTACATATATTCCTCAGCTCATGATACTTTTATTTTAAAAAACTGTTATGTTCTTAGAGTATTACAATAAAATACCTTTAGAAATACAGAAATATTAACTATATCCTCTAACAACCACAATGCAATAAATATTATATTTGGTAAAAGGTTACTAAAGAAAGGATTTAAAATTAATTGGAGATGAAGAATTAGTAGGTCAAAGAACAAGTCATAGAAATGATAATTTCATTAAAGATAATGACAATGAGACAACATAATTAAAATTGAGATGCAGTTAAAGTAATCCCTAAGGAGAAAACCTATCTCTCTAAACAATTTCATTAACAAAAGGGACAAATAATATATAAACTGCGCATTTAACTAAAAAGAAAAACCCTAGAAAACCAACAAATTCCAAAATCTCAACAAAACATCAAAATAGAAATCCTGAAAAATAAAAGGTTAACAAAATTAAAAATAAAAAGTATATCAAAATTAATAAAATTAGTTGACTAAAAATAGGAAATAAAATAGACAAACTGTAGCTAATTTGGCTAAAAAAAAAAAAGAAAACCAAAAAACCATAATCATAAGTGATAAGAATTCATAACAAATGAAGAAATAAAGGAAATTAAAAACTATTCTGTCCAACTACATGTGCAACAGATAGAGCACTCGGTTTTGAATCAGAAAGACTCCTCTTCATGAATTCAAATCTGACCTCAAACACTTACTAGCAACGTGACCATGGACAAGTCACTTCGCCCTGTTTGCCTCAGTTCCCTCATCTATCACATGAGCTGGAGAAGGAAATAGCAAATCATTCTGGTATCTTTGCCAAGGAAATCCCAAATGGGGTCATGAAGACTTGGGACACGACTGAAATGACTGAACAACAAAAACAATATGCCAATAAAACTGACATGAAATGAATGAATATTTACAAAGTACAAAAGGCCAAAATTTACAGAAAATTAAAGAGAATTTAAATAACCTAATGTCAGAAAAAAAAATTCAACAAAAAAATGATTCACAGGCAAATTCTATCAAACATTCAAAGAACAAGTAATTCCAATTTTATAACCTGCTTGCAAAAATTGCAAAAGGACTACTACAAAAACTTTTTCTGTGACACAAATATGATTTTGATACCTAAACCAGGAAAAGTCAAAACAGAAAGAAAACTATAGGACAGTATCCTAATGAATATTGACGCAATACAGAAGTAGAGAGCAACATGTAAAAAAGATTATACACTGTAACAAAGTTGGATTTATACTAGGAAAGCAGGATGAGTTAAATATTAGGGAAATTACCAATACAATACACAATATAAATAAGAACAAAAATCCTGTGATTATATCAACAGCTTCATAAAAAGCTTTTGACAAAACGTACCACTCATTTTCTTTTTTTTAAAGGAATAAATGTGCCTTCACTTAACATGATAAGTTTTGCTGTCATTGTGCAGTCATGTCAGACTCTGTTACTCCATTTGGGCTTTTCTTGGCAAAGGTACCGAGGTGGTTTACCATTTCCTTCTCCAACTCATGTTACAGATGAGGAAACTGAGGCAGACAGGATTAAGTGGCTTGCTCAGGATCACAAAACCACTCGCACTCAGGATGATGAGTCTTCCTGACTCTGGGCCCAGCACTCTATCCAATGCCATCTAGTAGCCCAATAGATAAGCACTATCTAACTAAAGCAGAGTCAGCATTCTATGTAATAGGTATAAACTATAGTCCCCTCCGATATGATCAATAGTTAAAAAAAAGGGGGGGGATTTAATAGACTTGGGAGTCTACCTTCCAAGAAACACAAAGTAACTAAATGAACACAACTATAAAACACTCTTTACAGAAATCCAAATAAATAAAGGAATACTAAATGTTCATTGGTAGCCCAAACCATTAATAAAAATTACAATATTAGCTAAATCAATTTACTTGTCATAAAATTCAAATAATCAAAGGATTACTTTTTAGAGTAAGAAAAATAATAACAAAATTTATCTGGAAAAACAAAAAGTTAAGAATCTAAAGGGAAATAATGAAAAAAATGTGAGATGGTACACCTAAAACTATATGGCAAAGCAGTAATCAACAATGAGATCAATCAGTAGAACAGATTGCAATACTATATAGCATAGTATTTAATAAACCCAAGGACCTACCTGGGGGTAAAGGATTCACTATTTGACAGAAACTACTAGGAAAACTGGATAGCAGTCTGGCAGAAATCAGGTTTACACCAACCCTTCCCATTATATCAGAAGGTAGGTTCCAAAACAGTACTTAGTAAAAGTAACTTCATAAACAAGGAAGAAATTCATAGTTATGGATAGAAGAGGAGTTTATGATCAAACAAAGGATAGAAAGGATCAGAGAATATAAAACAGACAATTTTGATTGGACAAGATTAAAGTTTTTGCACAAAATTAATATCATGAAAAACAGTTAACTGGGGAAAAATCTTTGCTGCAAGTTCCTCATATCCAAGATACATAAGGAACTTATTCAAATATATAAGATCAAGGAACATTTCTCAATAGCTACATGGTCATGGCATATGAATAGGCAGTACACAAAAGAAATGCAAGCTATCAATAACGGTTTGGAAAAATGATCCAAACCACTAACAAGAGAAATACAAATTAAAGTACCACTTTATACCCATCACAACAACAAAAAGTAAAAAAGAGAAAATGGCAATCATTAGAGGGGTTATGAGAAAAAAGTATATTAATGAAATTGATCCAGCTATTGTACTGCTTTCTCCATTCCCATGTCACATATATCCCAGTGTGCAATATATACATATATGTACATATACATACACACATATATACATATGTTTAACTAATAGTTGTACAATGCTATCATTTAAAAAATATAAAAATTGGGAATGCTGACAAAATATTTTACTCCTTATTAATGAAATTTTACAAGGTCAAATATTTGATAAAATATAATTCATACTTTCTATTTTTTTCTCATAATAACTAAAATCCTTTTTGAAAATATGTTGGGGGGAGGGAAACAGAGAAGATAAACAATCTACCAACAGTCAAAATTAGTGGTAAATACAGGATATGGTTTAATTCTGACTCACAAAGTGTAAAGATTAAAGCTCAGCTGGCTGCAATTTACAATAAATAATCAAGTGAAAAAGTCAGTCACAACCTCAAAATAAAAAATTCTCAAATTTAGGGGCCATTAACTTACCTAACTTTGGCATGAAGTAACACCAACTACCTGAAATAACAATCATTTAAGAGAAATACTTATCGAGATGATCTCTAAGACGTTAATTTATAGCCCACAAGAACTGCAAAAATATTCTAAAATAATAAAATACAAAATTTTCAGTTCCGTGAAGAAATTGGTATTCTAATGGGATTAGTGCAAATATTTTGCAAAACTGCATTCCAACATACAATAACATTAACAAAACTTACTATAATTTTTTATGATTTTTTTTTTTGGACCACAAATTCCACTGTTAGAGTTACAACTCCAAAATATTATACATGGACAAAAAGACCTAAAAAACTCTTTACCATTGCTCTATTTGTAAAAATAAAATATTGGATACATACTTTCCATAACAATAGTTGGAAAAAAGTTAAATAAATTAGGGTATATAAGATAATGGAATATTATGATGCTGTAAAATATTAAGAACTACAAGGAATTATGGAAAACCCTGTATGAGGTAAATATAGAGTAAAAGCGGAACCAGATGTGTTCACACTGATTGGAAGGAAAGAAAAGACAAACTACATGGCCTGGGAACAACAGGCCTTGGTACTTTCTGCTCCAGGTGCAGGAGTGGAGTTCCACTTTGAACCATAAGAATCAGGAGTTCTGTAGAAATCCAGGCTAGGTTGTGTAGCCAGTTCAGGAGCTAGGCAGGAGAAAGAACTTCCAAAGTGACCTTCTGGACCTTGGACGAGCAGAACTCTAGCTGCAGACACAGCAGACCAATGTAATTCAGAAACTGATCTCAGTTTGAATCAACGTACTCCTCCCAGAGACCAAGGTGGTACAGGAGAGAGTTCTGGAGGAAATGTCTGAATGTTTGTTCGTATTATAGTATTATGAGCATGATATATTACATAAATATTATACATACATATAAACATAAAATATTACTTATATAAGAGGAGGAAGAGAAAGAGGAGAGGGAAATGAGTAAGAGGAGAGGGGTCTAAAGATGGTAGAAATTCAGAAAGGACTGGAAGGAGATTCACAAGTAAAGACTTTTCTTTATTTGTTTATGAGTTTTAGGTCAAGTTTTTCGCCTTGTCTTACAGTCAGTCAGTCAAGAAGCATTTACTAAATGCTTACTATGTGCCAGGCACTGTGCTAAGCACTGGGAATTTAAAAAAAAAAAAAAAAAGCAAAGGTCAGTCCCTGACCTAAAGGAGCTCAAAAGTTCATGACAGGGGGTACACAACATGCAAATATTGTACAAACAAGCTGTAAATAAGATAACCAAAATAGCAAAAGTACTAGAAGTAAGAGGAATTCAGAAAAGCTTCCACCAGAAAGTGGGATTTTCTCTGGGACTTGAAGGAAGCTAGGAGGCAGAGATAAGGAAGGAGAATATATCAAGCATGGGGGACAGAGTGAAAATGCATAAATCCTCATATATTTGATTGTTTTTGCTGATACTTAAATTTTTCATTTTAATTTTTAAAGCAAAATCAGATTATTCCTATTAACAAAATCAGGTATATTTAGTTCAAGACAGGTTTCAGTTTTAGAACAATGTTTCTACAACTCTTCTCTCATTCACTTTTCACATACAATCAGTGACTAGTAGATTCTTTATCTCTGCAACATCTCACATTTGTCTCTACTCTCATTACTATCACCGGAGTCGACTACTCTAACACCTTCCTAAAAAGTCAAGTCTGTCCCCTCCCAATCCTTCCTTACCTCCTTTACTCTCCTCTAGCCACTTCTAATTCATTTTTTATACTGCTTCCAGAATAATCTGTATGCACTACCTGCTCTTTCTGCTCAAAAATCTTGACTGGTTCCCGACTATAGAAGAAATTTAAATTTCTTTGCCTGGAATTCAAGACCATCTTTGATCTAACATTATACTATTTTGAGCTTTATCTCAGTTATTCCTTTCCATCAAGGTATACTCCATCCAAATTGGGACAGCTCTTTTAATGAACTTATATTGTTAGGTTATAATTATTAATTTACATCTAATAGCCCCATGAAGCAAAGTCTTGTCTAAATTTTTTATCTCCTTCAATGTATAACATGGTGCTATGTATATATTGGGCACTTAATGTTTAATGAACTTAACTTTTAAGAAGCTATTCAGAATCATAAAGTTTATCTTAATTTTGGCTTGATATGCTTCATATCAGGAAACACCTATTAGGAAGGTCAAAGACAAATAGATACACTTTTATATTTAGAGGATTTTATGACAGATTTCTTTTCTGAAAATTACTAAATATAATTTAAAACAGTCTCAATCTAAATTTTAACATTTAATTTTAGTCATATATAAAAACTGTAAGAGACTGAACGGCATGGTGAATAGAAAGCTCACCTTGTAAACAGAAGACCTGAATTCAAATCCTTCGACAAGTACTGGCTTTGTGACCCTGGGCAAATCACTTAAACACGTAAGTGGCTCTAGGCAACTCTCCAAGAATATAAATTGCCAAAGGTGCTGACTTAAGTTTAGTAAAGAATGTTTCCTTACTTGAGAATTCCCTAGACTAATGAAATGATAGATCCTGTTCCTAACCCTATGAAAAACTGTCTTCTTCAGAAGGATATGTAATGGAATTAATACTTTTAAGTACATTTAAAATTAGCAAAGAATATACCGTCATGAACCAGGTTAATATGTTAATTAGTTTTGCTGAAATGTTCCTTTTTGTATATTTGTTCAAAGTTTGCCTCTGTGGGTAGAAGAGAGGGAGATACTTAGAACTGAAGGTGTCGTTAAAACAAAATACTAGGTTTTTTTTTCCAAGTTATCAAAATATGTTAAAAGAGGAAGTAGTTAAGGCAGGATTTGTAACTAAATAGTTAAGGCAAAATTTGTCAATATATGTGTTATTTCCTCTCCTTAGAAAACAGTTTTTAAGCAAATGGAAATCTACTGTCAAAAGGTAAACACATTACGATCAAAGTATCATAGAAGGAGTTGAAAAACAATAGCACTTTTAGCACTTAAATTTCTTATCCTAAATAATGTATTAAAACCAATTAACCCATGAACACAGCAGTGTAGAAAGCTGTTCACCAAGGATTGAGGTTATTCCCTTACAATAGCAGCTCCCAAACTTTATGGTCTCAAACCTCTTTATACTCTTAAAAAATTACTGAAAACACCCTTGCTACACTTAAAAATTAAGGACTCCAAAGAGATTCTGTTTATGTAGGTTTTATCTACCCATTTTTACCATATTAGAAATAAAAACTGTTGCTTTAAACATTTATTAATTTAAAAATAAGCCCATTACATAGTAATGTAACTAACTTATTTTTATGAAAAATAACTTTTTCAAAACAAAAAATAGAGGAGAGTGGCATTGTTTTACATATTTTTGCAAATCTCTTTATTATCTGGCATAATAGCAGACAGCTGGATTCTCTTATCTGCTTATGCATTCAATCTGTTACAATATGTTACTTCAGTAGAAGTAAATGAAGAAAATCTAGCTTTCTAAAGCTGGAAAAGGGAGGAATATTTTAACAGGCAAAAATGTCTTAGTCTTCTCATGAAAAGTTTTTAGGGGGAATGTTTTTAGTACCACACTTTGAGAATTGCTGCCTTAAATTTTCTTAAGCAAGTGATACAACATTCCCACCCCTCCCCCACAACCCCCATGACAAAGGACAGGTTGGGTTAGGAAACCCACTGAAACTCAGATGTCAAATGACTTTCTGGGGCTTAACAGTAATAGCTGGTGGCAGAAACAGGCCTTGATCCAATTGTTACACAGTAAGATTTCATTTCTAAAATTCATTTATTCATTCAACAAGTATTTATTAAATTCTTACTATATGCCTGGCACATAGTGGCAGTATAATGTAATTAGTGGACAGGTCAACCTTGCAGTCAGGAAAACCTGAGTTCCCATCTTGCCTCTGGCATATCTTAGCTTTGTGACCATGTGCAGGCAAGTCACAGTGGCACAGGCAACTCTCTAAGACTTAAGGGAGACACACTAGGTAACCCTACATATGAAAACACAGGTCCAGGCATTATTCAAGGTTTGACAAAAATAAAACAGTTCCTGCCCTCAAGGAATTTGCATTCCAGGCAGGGGAACAGGTACACAAACAATACAAATGGGAGTAGGGGCAAGGAGAACTTAGGGAAATCAGGATGGCTTGAACTGAGTGGTGTAGCACTTGAGCCAATCCTTGAAGTAAATGAGAGATCCCCTCCTAAGTTATCTGGCAGATGAAGTAACGGCTATGGTGCATAGTAAAGGCTCAAAATTATTTGCTGGAAAATGAATAGTCCAAATCCTACCTATCTAGGGGCCATGGATAAAATATAATGTGCTAAAAGGCATACAAATCTACCAAGTAGGTCAGTGCTGAATTCTTGCCAAATCCAACAGTCTTTTCATAATCCTTGGTTGTCTAATCCTCTCTTTGCAATCTGGCTTAATAGCAATATAGCAAGCCTTACCTACCGTGTTCCAGGGCACTGTGCTAAGTGCTTTACAAATTATTAATTCATTTTATTCTCACAACAACCCTTTGAGGCAGATGCTATTATTAGTTTCATTTAACATCTGAGGAAACTGAGGCAAATACAGGTTAAGTGACTTGCTGAAGGTTATATAACTGTTATGTATCAGAAGCCAAATCTGAACTCAAGTCTTCCTGATTCAGGCTCAGCGTCACCATCCTCCCCCTCACTTCCCCTCAGTTGTCTTTTAACCATTCTTTCAATGACTCATGCTTCCTTATACTAAGTCATGAATCTCTATCTACTAAGGGTGGTTGGTCCTTAGCCCTCTCAGAAGGCATCTACTCTCAGGATCTTAAAGTTTATGAAGGAGCCTCCCAAATCAGCCAGAGACTTGACTTTTCATCTAAAAACTATCCAAACCTTTCCACTTAGATGCCCTGCCACCATCTCAAATTCAGCAAGGAAAAAAAAAAACAAAACAAACCCACTAAACTCTTCTAAAAAAAAGTTCCTTAGCTATCCTATTTCTCATGGTATTACCCTCATTATTCAATCTTCTACACCAAAAATATTGGAATCCTCTCTGATTCTTTCCTACTCTATATCCAATGTATCATTTTTCCCTTCCAAGTGTGTTTTCCATTTTCTGCTCACCACTAGCACCAATCTGTTGCAGGTTTTTCTCACTTCTCAATGTGGGTTACTTATAATAGCTTCGTAGCTGGTCTTCTTGACTCTAGTCTCTCCGCTCACTGCAATCTATTTACTCCAGATATTGAATTAGTTTCTCACTTAATTCTATAACTGACACCTAAATATTTGAAAATTTTTTCTAAAAGTACAAAGTTCTTAAAGCAAAACTGTCACTTCCTCAATGAAGTTTTATTAATGTTATCCATTATCATGTGTTATTGAGACCCAAGGGCAATTATTGGGTATATCTGAGATTTCAGGCTATTTATTTATGTAAGCTTCAAGAAACAATGTAAGAATTGAAGGTAGAAGAGGCTGGACACATCAAAGAAACCAGTTTCAAGACTACATTTAAATTTAGGTAAGTTGAGTTTTTAAGAAAGATGGACATTACACCTTACATAGATTGCTAATCAACTGGGACATTTGAAAAGTAGAACTGAGTGGATCCTCGAAGTGATAACCTGTTCCAAGAATAGTCTCTTCTGATTAACAAACCTTAGGTTCCCACTTGTCTACCCATTTTTAGCTCCTAGTTCACAGCCTACAGCTAGGCTGTGCTAGATTTTATACAGGGCTAACTATATTGCTTAAAAATTGAAATACAGGTAGTCCTGGCAATGAGATTATGAGTAAATATAACATTTATAAAATAAATCAAATAAACACAATAACTACTTAAAAGGAATTACGCGTAGGCAAGTCAACATTGACAAATCAACTTTTAAGTTTTGAAAATGTTTTTTTTTTACAATTTGTAATTGTAAATTTACATATTCTACTAATGAAAAGAGATATTAAGAAAATGAATTGTTAGGCACAATTGTTTACCAGTTTTTATGGCTATCAGTTAACAAAATGTCCTAGGACAAAGCTATCCTAAACAGCCCTTTCATGGACAGTGTTCACCTAACTGCTGATTTAGCAAAGATGCTATCACAAAAGGTAGTACTTTCTGACTTTGTATTAGAATGGCTATGATTACATTTAAAAAAAAATAAGGTAGCAGAAATTAAAACCAATGATAATTTACTCAAGATTTTGTTGTGGAGGAGAAAGTTAGGGGAGTATTATATTTGTTACATTAACTCTTTATATTCCTCCTTTGGGCTTTTTAAACACTCTGGGGGAAAGAAACCCAGAAAACTCTTAATTAAAAACAGATGATTTGCTACCTTAATTCCCTTAAGCAATTTCAACTCTCTGGGGAAACTTAAATATTTTGCTTTTTCTGTGAACTCTCTTCATTTTTTACTTTTCACTTCATCTATAAACTGCTATGCTTATCTCACAGGATTATAGAGAATTGAACTTAGAAGGGATTTTTAGGGATCATCCAGTTCAACCTCAAAGCCCCTTATTTTACAGATGAGAAAACTGAAGTCTAGAAAGGGGAAGGAACTTGCCCAATCTCACAGGTGGTAAAAGTAGGAGATCTAGAATATGAACACAAGTCTCTCAAATTCCAAATTCAGTGCACTTTCCTTCCACCACACCCATCACTTCACTCTCATTTAGCCATCTGCAATGAAGAATTTAATCCACCTAGAAGTAGTCATTAAGTACCTACTACCTGTTCAGCACTGTTAGCCAAAATGTGGTTTGCTCTTGCTTAGTCCCATCAGTTAACATCATTTCCTTTCTGAACTTAGTTTATAGCTCCTGAATTTTTTCTATTTTAGCTGTTTTAACACTCTTGTTTTAACCTATAGCTTATATGAAAAACATTTCCCATCATTAGCATTCTAAATTATACATCATATTCAGCATTGAATGAGCATTAAAATATTGACTAAAATATAAATGACCACAACACATATAAAAAAATTAAACTATAAAAAACAGCAACTGTGTTTTTAATGCCAATAGTTATTGTCATTTATATAGCCTCAAAGTGTTGATATGAACACCCAATAAGTTTAGAAAAAGAGTGTCAAATATAATGGAAATCATTCATGGCTTCTTTAAAAGAACAGGATTGTGGGAAAAATAATACAAAGGCACCTGAAAAAACACATGGCTCTACTTCACTTCTCAGCTTGATGTGTACTTATCAGGCTGATCTGATTAAACAATGAAGTCTTTGTTTGCAAAGCAAAACATGCTGTTTCTTATTATAAGCATGTCTATAACTCCTGTGATACATTTAAAAGATTTTTGGTTCATGTGGTCGTCTGGATTTTAAAGTTCTATATATAAAAGATAAAAACCATCTAAATATACAGGCAGTACATAAACTTACACGTATCCAACTTACAAATGTCCTTTATAAAAACTCAACAACCTTCTTTAATGCTGCTGGAAACATTCTTTCTTACTTCTCTCTAGATCCTGCAGATCCCTGTCACTATCTGGAATCTGAGTCTATGACAATGCGGTGATTTTGGGCAGGAAAGGAGTAAAAAAGGATTGGGGTGGGGAGGAGGAGAAGGGAAAGAAAAAGAAGCAAAGAACACCCTAGGGACCCCCAAGGCCACTCCTTTCCTTTGGTCCTAAGGGAAAGTAAGAGGAAAGAAACAATGAAAAAAATGCTCCACTTCGCATCACCCTAGGACCTAAGTCTTCTTACTACATCCTCCTCATCCTCCATTAGTTCACACCAAGGCCTCTACTCTGGGCCATCTTTACCCCACAATCCTCTAATTTCAGGGTCCCCCAAGCCCCCTAATCCTTTTTTATTTAGAGTCTCTGCTTCAAGCCAGGGAAAACAGCCTAAGGCAGTCCTCACTGCTGCTGACACAGTAGTGGAAGCAACTTAAACTGGAATTCAGAACATTCTTCAACCACCCTCACTGCTTATAAGAGTACTAGAATTTTGGTACACTATTAGCTAACAAGGATTTGGTGGGCTAGCTCAGGAGACCAAAATCAACTTATAACTTTCTATAGGAAAATGCTTAGTATTCCAAATAATCCAATATACTAATGAACTTTGGGGACACTACTTGTACATATGTTATGGATTACCATATTAGTATTATAATATCATATTACTCTAATATACAATAGAAAAAATTTTTTTAAGGTGTAATTATGTGCAAAATTCAATACTCTTCTATAGATATTATTCACATTTTCAGATCACCATGTTCACTAGAATAATTTGGTCAGACAAGAGACAATTGTTTAACTAATAAGGTTTTATATGTTACTACAACAAAGTAACAGAGACATAGAAGTCTGAATAAATGGCAGAAGTCAGAATCCAACAGAAATAATCAGGAAAGTCTAGAATCTTTTAGGCCTGCTAGAATTTGGACAAACGCACAACCCGGTCTTTTTGAGTACATACAAATGGATACAGCTTTCAACTATGAACTCTAATTATCAACAAGTAGTGTTCCCATGGTTAACATTCAGGTTTAAAGACATGTTTTAACATGTGGGAACTAAGCAAGTACAAGCAATATTTTAAGAAATCATCATACAAGTTTAATTAGTAGCCTGTAAAATTAGTAGGACCTATTCCTTTATAAATAGGGGAAAAGTAAAATATTGGTAAAAATGAAAATTCTAAACCATATGCTTGCCATTTATTTCCCTTCCATAATATGCACTCTGCTTAAATTTCTTAAATATTTTGCATGAGTTATGAAGACAATCATAAGGAAAGCATATTCACTCATTTCTTCATCTTTCCAAACAATGTAAAAATCTACAACAAATGCCATTATGTAAGTGCATTCTCTAAAGATCAAGAATGATGCAACAGTTGCTATGGTAACTACTCCTTTTATTGAATAAATTGTGGGTTGGAGATAAAACATCCCTTTCAAAAACAAAATTTCTACATTTTTAACTATGCAAGTAAAACTCTTTCCCAGTGCCACCTATTAAAACACCATGGATAATCTTTTGGGACAGCTGATTATTTTATT
This sequence comes from Bettongia penicillata ogilbyi, assembly GCA_023548195.1. Taxonomy (NCBI): domain Eukaryota; kingdom Metazoa; phylum Chordata; class Mammalia; order Diprotodontia; family Potoroidae; genus Bettongia; species Bettongia penicillata. Next base: position 3,218,342 of record JAJHZJ010000482.1, on the reverse strand, counting down.
AGGTCTGAGTTCTTAAAAAAAGGAAACTACTTTCAAATTTGTCATATTTTATTTCTAAGATTGAATTTATGGTTTAAGAAATAAAATACTATAGGCACAAAAAGGAACAAGAATATTTAATTTTAAGGATCCATACTTAACTAGGTTTACACGTATATATGTATATGTACATATATATGTATGCATATATATCAAACTTTTGATAACTAAATATAAGTATTTATATACTTACAAATACTACAGTATTATACCATAAACACCCTAATCTGTTACACTGTAGGCAAACTAAAAATAATAAAGACTATGTAAGTGGGAAGGGAACTGTCATTCTGCTAGAGATGAAACTCATAGTAAGAAAACTGCTTCCTAATCATAGGAAGGAAAAATAATAGCACTTTCAGTGATTGAAAATATCTAATAGTTGCTTACAAGGAAAACCTAAATTTTAAGAACAAAGTCAGCTATCTCCTTGGTTGACTCCGAAGACATTTATTCCTTTTTGTTAATTTCCCTCAAACAAAAACAAAAGTTAATAAGGTTCTCCAACTAGCCCCTGCCACTCTGTAAGGAGCTACTTATCCACCACCTTTGGTGGGACAGTGGCCTCTCCGGCACCACCAGTGAAAAAGACTGGCATTAATGACCCTGATAATGGGATCCATCAGTTTCAAAGACTAATCATTTTAACATCTCCCTCGCCTTCCCTCTCCCCGAATCAAACACATTTTAATAGAGGAAGAACCGAGGTGAAAGGTGGGGGAGATGATTTTGGAATCCGCTTTTAAAGAACACCACACCCACGCAGCTAAAAGGCCTGCTGAGTTCGCAGCCCCCCAAAAGCCGGAGACCCAAAGAATTTGGGGGGGTGAGGTGGGAGTTGGGGGGCAAGCGGGAAAAGAGAGCAGGGGCAGCAAAGGGATGCGGGGGCAACTCTCGTCCTCCCAGTAATAACGGTTTTTACCTGCTCTTTTTCCTCAATCTCGTTCTTTGCTCCACCTTTCCAAGTACTTTTTATTCACAGCCCCTCCCCCACCGCCAGATTCGGGGGGGCGGGGGGGTTTCCAACAGTGACCTCAGCGATCCGGACTTGGGGAGGGGGTGGAAGCGTTGGGGAGGGCGCTTTTCTTTCAGTCATCCCGCTTTTCCACTGCCAATGTCCCCCCTCCCCGAGTTCTCGGGGGAAGGGAGGGCAGGGGGGCGAGGTGGTGCAGAGGTTGGGGGGCTGGGGAGGAGGCGAGCCGTGAGGGGGGGGGGGGTGAAAGGGGAAGGTAACGACGGACAACCCCGCCCCCCCCCCAGCTGTTTACCTTCGCGGTACTTCTTGCGGAGCCGCCGGTGGACGCTCTTCACCAAGCCGGAGAGCTTCTCCTGCTCCAGCTTCCGCTCCTGCTCCGGGGGCGGCTGGCCGCCCGGGGGCCCGGCCCCCTGCCCGCGAGCGGCGCTCCAGCCCCCGGCCCCGGGCTCCATGTCCCCGCCGCCGCCGCCGCCGCCGCCGCCGCCCGCTGCTCGGGCCCCAGCAGACACTCGCACGGCGGAGCGGAGCAGCGGAGGAGGCAGCAGAGGCAGCAGCGGGAGAAGGGGGAGAAGGCGGAGGAGGAGCGAGAGCTACGACAGTGTCCCCACCCCCGCGGCACCCGAACCAAACGCACGACGTGATTGGTGAGATTTAGAGGGCTGGGCGGAAACGGAAGGGGTCAGAGGCCAATCATCAGGCAGCCCCGGCGGCGGACTGGGGTTATTTGGGAAGGCGAGCAGCTGGAGGGGGCGGGGCTGGAGTTGGGAGCGCTAGGCCCTTTCCTATCCTTCCCCCACTTTGCCCCGCTCCAGCCCCCCGGATTGGGGGCGCATGCGCATTCGCGGTTTCCTAGATAGGCTGCGATGCGGGGGTTCTCTGCTTTGTAGCTTGTTTTCCATCGAAGGGCCTGTCCTTTTACCGTATTTTAATTACCGCCATCCGAAGGGAACAGCGTCCTGGGCTCGAAATGACGGTACCGAACTCTGGCCAAAGTGTACCTTGACTAACGCAGGCTCCTTTTAGGCGTGCGGTGCCCTGCAAATGTCTTTGTTCCTAGCGAGCCTTCCCCGGTGAAAGGCAGTCCCGTTTTGCGGACGGCGCGGTCGGTCCGCTGCCTGGAAGCACTTCCCCCCATCCCTTCTGGGTGAGCCGGCTCAGGGCCCCGGCGGGGCGGCGGCCTGCACCCACGTCTCCTTGCCACGCTCGGCCGCACGCCGCGGGGGCCTGCCGGGGCCGCGGGCGGTCCCTCGCCGGGGCTGCGGACGCTCCCTCGCCGGGGCTCCCGGCTTGGCCTTGGCGGCCCTCCCCGCCGGCCTCTCCCGACGACCCTGTGACGTTACGGTGCCCACGTTCGGGGGTGCCTGTGCCCCGCCGAAGGGCAGCTGCTCGGGGGAGGGGCCTTCCCTTCTGTCTCGGCATCCCCAGCACGGAGCGGGCACCGAGGCCAGCCAGGCAGGGCGTCGGGGTTCCTAGCCCAGCGTCTGCGGCAGGAACGGAGAAGTCCTTACCTTGTTTGTCCCACGGACCCCAGGGGCAGCCTGGCGAAGGCCGCAGACGCTGTCCCCGAAAATGAGCACTCTGGAGAAAGCCAGTTATGTTGTAATACAATTACCGGAATATTTTAAAAAATCTTTACATGATTTCTTTTTAAAAACTTCTAAAGGGATCTTAGCCAACTGTTTTATTTTCAGATGGAAATGGAGACCTGTAGAGGTTAGGGGATTCGCCAAACTCACGGCTCATTCAGGCAAAAATAAGAGGGACATTATCTCTATTTGAGAGAGAAAAAAAAATCTGAGATTAATGACACTTTGTCCATGGTTACAAAGTCAGTAGGTGTCAGAGGCAGAATTTGGAGCTGGGCATCTTCTGACCTCCCGTTCGTTCTCCTCTCTACAACATCTGCTAGTATATGGCAAAGCTGAGACTAGAACACAGGTCTTACTGTGCCGGTGTCTCCCAACCTGTGAGCCTCCAAGTTATGTTTGGAGGAAGAATCATTCTGTAAAGGACAATGAGACCTTAAGACATGATAAGGGACTCCCCCAAGGTCATTCTGTCCATTAACATCAAAGATAATGTGTACAAAGAAGGGTAAGACAGCCGCTGCTCTGGAGGAACTCACCATCTAATGGAGGAGATAACATGCAAACAACTGTGTACGATCAGGTCATATACAGGATGAAATGAAAATAATCAATGGAGGGAAGAGAAAGTAATAAATATTTTTGTATACCTCATGTATGCCAGGCCCTGTGCTAAGCTCTTTTACAAATATTATCTCATTTGATCCTTAGGACAACCCTGGAAAAGTAGAACTGTTATTATTTCCATTTAACAATGGAGGAAACAGATGTTAAATGACTTGCCCAGGGTCACACAGTTAAGTTGTCTGAGTCCATATTTGAACTCAGGTGTTGTGACTTTAGGCTCAGCATTCTAATCTATTGCACCACCTAGCTACCTGCTAGAATTAAAGGGGGCTTGGGGAAGTTTCCAGTAAAAGGTGAAATTTTAGCTAGGACTTGAAGGAACCATATTAAGGCTCCGTCATGCAGGTTAATAAAAATCAGAAATGGGATTTGAACCTGGCCCCTCAGACACCATATGCAGCATTTTCCCCTTCTCCCTCGAGCATTCATTTAGCTTATAGCCCAGGAGTTAAACATTTGCTATTTTCCATATATTAATAGATTTTTTCTAAGTAATTTCTATGTATATAAGATCTCAAATTTTTCTTGCAAGTCTAAGGTTCTATGGTTTATGTTATAAAATTTTTATCTAACTGGGGAATCAGCAGACTCTTTAGCTTAGCCTGAATGTCATTAGCAGTGCCCTATGTACCTACCCCCAGTAGATAAGCGGAACATAGAAAAAGAAGGAGGAAAAGAAAAGGAGAGGAAAGAGGTTGAGAGGAGAAAAGTGAGAAAGGGAAAAGGTAGAGATGGGGAATGGTAGAAAATTGCCAACAGTTACCTCAGGTGCTATTATAGGCAATTGTCAAAATAAATGAAAGTTTCTCTCTCAGTTTAGATAGCAAAAACTGGAGAGGTGCAAAATTTAGGGAATTAAAGTGACTTCAAAGAAAGCAATTGAATTCTGTTTCTGTTTGGTTGCAGCAATAAAGTATAGTGAGTGAACTTGTTAAAAGCCTAGGTCATCCATTGTCCAGGACTTGTAGTAGTTGATTTCATAGGTGTCCTTATCCTCAGAGATTGATAGAATTCTAGTATTCTGTAAAAATGTGATTAGGCCAGCCAATTGTAGAAGTAAACTGTGCCCTTTGAACTGACCCTCCAAAAGGGAATAGAACTGAGCTCTCTAAATAGCCTGACAATCAATCATCTTATCCCAGTTAGTATTAAAGCAATTAAATTTCTAACTTTAACCTCTGAAAGTCATATATTGACTACTAATGATTAGAATTTAAAAAATACAAAACATTTTTTATTTGTTCAGTTTGCTTTCTTGATTTTGTGAGAGGTTCTTGCTTATTTTTAAGTGTTTTAGTGGTTAACATAATATTTAGTTAACATAATATTTATTATCCCTTAAATTTATATTCTGACAGGCAGCACAGTTCAGGGGAATGGATTTGGGCTCAAATGGACAGGGGCAGCAATGTGTCACAGTGGATAGAGTGCTGGACCTAGAATCAGGAAAGATGTGTCTTCCTGAATTCAGATGTAGCCTCAGACACTTACTAGTTGTGTGACACGGGCAAGTCACCTAACCCTGTTTGCTTCAGTTTCCTCATTTGTAAAATGCTCTAGAGAAGGAAATGGCAAACACTCTAGTATCTTGTCATGAATAGCCAGACACAAGTGACTGAACAACAATTAAAACATGGGCTTTGCCACTTATTTCCTATATGGCCCTGGATAATTCCCTTTACCTCTCTTTGTCATGGTTTATTCATCTGTACAGCGAGCAGGTTGGACTAGATGAGTTTTATATTTCAGCTTGAAATCTACAATCCTATGATACCTTATTCTGGCACAGAGGTGACCTCAGGTTCCCAAAGGCCATGCCACTTGAGACTTTAGTAGCCCTCAGGGAGCTGGGAAGACTTTCAAGAATGGACCCAATGAGGGACTCCATTTTCTCAGATGACAAGCCTAGCTGAGTTTAGAGATGGTCATGTCCAAAAAATTGGCCACCCTATAATGAATTTTTTGTGTATGACAAATAAAATGGATTAAGTTTATGCAAATGTAGGAATTATCAGTGTTTTTGCAAAATAATACTAAAGAAATTACCAACCTCTTCACAGGGCCATAGAATTTCTGCAACACATGAATAATATGGCAACATGCCTTACCCCATATTGAAGAGGGTGGTTTATTAGCCCCCATTTTCCAATATGATGTTATTCCTGGAGAAGAGTTTCTGAGCGTTTCAGGAGAAGAGAGAAATGAGAGTGGTAAGAAGAATTTTCCATTTTAGAGGAATACATCTCTGATACTCTAATGGAGAGCTTCAGATAGATAATTTCATTCTCCTATTTAGCAAGTACCTGCCATCTTCTGGAAAAGATGAGCATATCTTTTAAATGTTAAACAATTTATGTGGTGTTAATATTGCCATATCTTCATGGTTATTGTTATTTTTGCTGTTTAAAGGGACTATAGGATCATTGATTTAGAGTTTGACAGTTTAATTAACCTAGTCCAACCCATTCATTTTACAGATGAAGAAACTGATACTCTGAGAGGTTAAGTGACTTGAACAAGGACAGAGAGGCAGTATGTGACTGAGGCTGTAGTAAACTCCAGGTGCTTTATTCCAAATCCATTGTTCTTGGGGGGGGCGGTCAATGAATTGGGGAGATGGGGCTAAGAAAGTAGGATGCAAACCTAGCTGCATTTACTAAAGAGGAAAAACCTGTTTGGTGAGAGGGAACAAATCTAATCTCTTCAACAAACACTTGATAACTGGATTTCTCATCCTCATTCTTTGCCTCACCTGACCAGCTTCTGCACATTCCCCCATGTGCATTCAGCTTGTCAAAGTGCATATCCCATTTCAAAGAGCCATTCTTTATACAGGAAGTATCCTTAGGAAGGAAATATTTTTGTTTTTAAAATGAAATTCTTTGTGAGAGGGGGAAAAAATTCCATCTAACATCAAAATGCCTTCTAAAGACAGTGAAAAGCATTTAACTAAGAATACCACCTCCCGTTCACATAGTGCTTTATACCTGAAAGCTACATGAAGTAGCTAGGATTAGCTCCATTTTATAGATGAACACCATGTTTAGGTGACTTGCCCAGGGTCACACAGCTGTTACCCAGAACCAGGAATCAAATAGGTTTCCAGCTTATACTCTATTATATTGTTCTCACTGGGTGGCCAACAACAGGTCCCAGACCAAGCCTTACTTGATCATTGTTTGGAGTCAGATGGCTCTGAGAGTGTAAATAGCAATTCTGTTTTGTCCAGAAACCCTGAGGGTCTTCCCCTCTCAGAATGATTATATATTATATTTTTTGAATAGATAAAAGAGGCCATTCTTTGCCTGATTTTTTACCTAGCCTTAATCACCGAATGGTGTTGGCTCAGACAGACTGAGAACTGGGAAAGAATTTAGCTGAAAAAGGCCAAGACCTCCCACTGTATCCAGGACCATTTCCAGTCATCCTGATGTATGTCTGGCCACTGGACTCAGATGGCTCAGGAGGAGAGAGTGAGGCTGGTGACTTTGCACAGCCCTGCCTCACTTCAGTTCACTTGCAAGTCATGACATCTCCTTGCTGATGCGATGGTCCTCTTCCAGAACAAAGGAAAAACAGCAACAATGACAACTATACTGTACTTTCTCTTTAATGAAGTGACATTCAATGAAAGTATTAGTTTTAGTCAATGTTGGAAAGTAGATGCTGATATGCTAATGTTGTCAGTGAAGGCCTGGTATATCTCTAATAATAAATTATAGTGTGCAGGTAATAAAATAGTTTTAAGCTGTATCTTTCATCTAAGGGTCTAAAAACACTTTACATTTTATTTTGGGTTATATTTTTTTTCACAAAATATTTGTGGAGAAGGAGTAGAGTAGCATAGGTTTTGGGGGGTGATGGATGCCTTTGAACTGCCTAAAGTATTAATAATTTATTTGCCTCATGTATTGCTTTTCAGTACAACTTTTCCAATCCCTTTAGGCTCACTCCATCACTCTACTCTTTAAAAAAAGTGGGGGGAGGGTCTTTACATTTAATGTTGATCGGGTCTGCGCTTGTGTGCATCAGTAGGTAAAAGACCAGATCAGATTTTTAATTCTTGAAGATGGTGTTTTATTCCCAGTTGGCCAAGATTTTTGACCTATGATTACTTAGGTATTTTTTAGAAATAGAAGTAAAAATGAAAATTAATAAAATTGGAGGCCAACAGTTATTTTTAAGCCATTTACTTCATATTTGCATCATTTCCCAGAGTGAATTGTATAAAAACACCTACCTACTTTAATTAGCCCAGTTCATTCATGCAAATAGAAAGAATCTGTAGATTATAACATCAATTATGTATGTTAGAAACTGTCAAAAAAACTTTCAACCTCTTTGGGGGAGTGAACAGAATGTTTCTTAATGATATATAAATATAAACAAGTATAGCTGAGAAATAGGAAGAGGGAAATTTTACATGGATGGCAGATTACAACTCAACAAGAGCATATTCTTAGTCTTCCCCAACAATACTTAGTATGTGTTGTAAATCGATTGTAAGTTCCTGGAGGGCTGGTACTATTTTCCTTTTGTCCTTGTAGCCTGTCACCACAGTGTCTCTTGATTGTACAAAGTAGATGGTTAATAAATGCTGGTTGGATTGGAGTATTGTTCTAAGCAATTGCAATGGTTTAAAATCCTATCATTATTATATTAAGTAACATTTTCTACAGCATCTGCTTACACAGAAGACTTGAAAATAAAAATCAAATTAAGGCTCTTAATAACACAGAAAGGTGTTAGGACCAGTGTGAATTACCGCTGGTGATAATCATGATTTGTGACTACCACTAAGTAAAAAAGCAAAATTAGCAGTGCTTGTGCTGTGAAATGCTTCATGAAATTAGTTAAACATCTTTAACAGGATTGTTGAAGGAACAAAGTTCATGATGGAAAAAGGGGAAATTGATATTTTCCTAATGTAACCAGAGCACGTCTTGGCATGCCTACTTTGTCTGACATAGAGGGGCTTTTGGAGCAAGTTTAGATTGCCTAAGAGGGAGATCTCTGCATGTACTACCAGGTAACTTAAAACTAGTGAGACTGAACTGTTCCCTCTTCCCTGCTACTCTCTTTTTGGCCACCCTTATCTGTTGTCCACAGGGTGAAGATCACAGTTTACCACAGAACAGGTGCCACAAATGGAATCAGTGGGAAGGGAAGGACTTTCCTTCCCCTGCTCCCCATGGGACCCGGAAGTCCTAGCCATGACAATTTTCTTGGAGTCAGAATGAAGCAGCCAGCTCTGACAGAGAAGCTCTAAGAAGTCAGTCTGCCTATGACTGTAGCCTGAGGAGGATTTTGAACTTGGAACTGAGACTATGCTGTATGGCAGCTGGGGTGGTTTGGAGGAGAAGGGGTTGGGGGAGGAGGATTATACCTCCCACATTTTGGGGAAGTAAGCTACTGTATTTGTGATTATGCCTTCTAAAGTCAACATTTCCATGTAAAAGCTATTCTAGCTATAAGTGGCTAAATGGAACGAGGAGCACGAGACTACACCTTACAATTGAGGGAACAACATTAGTGAGGATTAGAACTGCTTGCTGAGTCCAGACATCCCACAATCCCCTGAAAGGGATACACCTGGCCTTTAGGCAGTGCAACACTAGAAAAGTCAAAAAAGACTGACAGAATCTCATGCCACAAAATGTTCGGAGAAAAGCGTCCCATGCAAAGACAGAGTTGGGTAACGAGTTTGAGTACTAGCTAAATATGACCCTGAGGAATTTACTTTTACCATGCATCAATCTCCGCATATGCCAAATAGGAGTCATGGATGCCTTCACCTCCCTTTTTGTTGTTCTTGTTGAAACCAATGATGTCACTGATGGAGAGGATTCCTAGTGAGGGATCCCACTATACCAACACAGACTAATAACTTTTGCAATGGTTTTGTCCGTGGCACTGAGGTCAAGTGACTTGTCCACTGTGACTCAGTCCCATGGTGGGACTTGAATCCATGTCTTTTGAATTCTGAAGCCAGCCCTCTAGCCACTATTCTACCATGACTCTCACTGACTACCTTACAGGGGTTTTGTTTAGAATTACATGAGATATTAAGTCTTGGTGTTCTTGGGAAAGTTACAGCTACTACACAAATGTGAAGCATTATTATTATTGGACTTGCATGCATTTTATTTTTATGGCTTTTTAAGTGCCTGGGAATGAGAACTTTATGTAATCAGCAAAGAGCATTAACTTAAATGATTTCTTTTGTTTTTTGAAACATTGTGTATCAGCCTTATAATCTGAATTTCTAAATTTTTCTTATGAGAAATTTCTCTTAAAGCTGGAGTATACTCTATAATATCATATTTTATACTGGAATGGATACTTTTGAAGAAGAAAAAAGGGGCATTGTGTGAATTGCACATGAAGTCATCCTAAAGTTTTTTCTTTTACGAGACAACATACTCCTGTCTGGGTCAAGCCATTAAAACGCCAGAGGCTGAATATCTGGAAAAGTCAGATCTAGAGTCTCTGTCACCAAACTATTCATGCAGTCTTAATCAAATCCTAGTCATTCATATTGGTCTACTATGGTAATATTTTAATTAAAGGAATCCTATTTCCAACTAACCTCAAGCTTCTGAAAGTCCATCATTCTTAACAAAAGTCATCAGAAAATCTGATTTCGGTAAACTAAAAATAACCCCCCCCAGCAACAGTGACCATTTACTTACTGTTTATAAGCTCGTTTGAATAAAACTTCTGTAATTATCTAGGAATCACCACCAACCTCCTAATTCTAAAGATGAAGAAATTCAGGTTCACAAAAGTTTAAGTAATTTGCTTAAAGTCAGTTAAATGGCAGAGTGGGAACCTAAACCACTACCTTTATATCAGATTATGTTTAATTGTCTAATATTTCTTCAATTTGGCAAAACATATTTCATAAAAAGAAAATAATCAATTTAGTAAAAAAAAGGAGTCAAAGATTTGGGACTGAGTTGGGGGTTTTTTGCATTTTTTTTTTACAAAAACGTTGCATTTTTGCTGTTAAAAGTTGTGATGGAATCATGAAGACTGAGAAATACCATGTCATCTGTTAAGTGAAAGAACAAGAAGAAGCCGAAAGCTCATTAACTGAGGATTATTGTCTTACTATTATCCATGACTTAAAAGTTGAAAATGACAGGCAAAATATTAAATTCTTAATTTTTGTTTTTGGTCTTATTCCGAGTGATAAGAGTGCCCTCACACATTCAATAGCTTCCAAATGCACAAACAATTTTTGTTTTTTTGTCTTAATTCAAACCTTTTCTATTTAGTGCTGTGATGTAGATGTTTACTTATCCACAAATGAGCATATAGTCCTAATTGAAGTATTACAGTGTGGTCCTTCCTGTTGATAACTGATAGAAGACCAATTATTTTAAAATTCCATTTGAATTTATTTTGCCAGGTAATGTGTATCTTCCACTTTGAGAAGGACATTGAGCTAGGAAAACATTTTACAAGTTACTCAGTACTGCTATCAGGCTTTTATCCAGGTTGCTTTTAGTCTTGGATATTAGTATTATTATGTGGAATTTGTAAAACAATTAGTTAAGGTTTAAATTTTCTTGTATTTCAAATCAATTCAGGGAAATTCCTGGTGTTTTATTTTACTTTTTAGAGATGGGATACAATGTGAATTGGTGAGAGATGACCTATTATCAAAAATTCCATGAATTTTTTCTTTTTCGTTTTTCTTTTTCCTTTACCTAACCAAATTTGAGTCTGGATTTAATAGTTGTCTAAATAAATATGAAACTCATTGAGCTCCAGTAGTAAATATATGCAAATACTACTACATATAGAATAGACCTAAATAAATTATAGCTGACTTTACAAGTAGGCAGAATAGATGTTTGCCTATTTAGTATAAATTGAAAGATATGAGGTAGATACCATTCCTTCAAAATATCTTGCCTAGCGCTATGAAGATAGCATAACATGGAGGGAAGAGCCTTGGGTCTGGTCTAAGAAGACTTGTGTTGAAAACCCAGACCTGCCATTTATTACCTTTGTGGCCTTGGACAGATCACTTAATCTCTGTTGGTCTCAGTTTCCTTGTATGTATAATTGATGAAGTGCCTGAGTGCCTGTGCTTGGACCCCAATTCTAAAATCACATTTGTCTTTAAAAATCACATTTCTCCCTAGCTTCAAAATACTATCCCAGGCAGTTTCTCCTCAGCCCAAGGACCCAACCTGCCCCAGCAACAACCATTATCTCCCTTCCTGATACAGTAACCAGCTGCACCTATAGAACTTATTAGTCTGAACCAGCTGTGTGCTGGCTGAGTTGGCTGTGTACTAGGTCATAATGATATTTACTGCTCACTGACCAATCATATATATCCTAGATTTAGACATATGTATACTCCCTTACGTTTATCTTCTCTAACAAGACATTGATGAGAGCAGCCTGGTATTCCTTAGTTAGTTCTCACCACTAGTTGACTCAGTGATGGTTCAGGCCTAAAAACCACACCTTCATGTAGCCCCACCCCACCTTGGGCTTCTTCCCAATGAACTCTGGGTAAAATAGCTGCACAGTAGATACCAAAAGTATATGTTCCTTTAAGAACTAACCACTTCTTAAACATTCCTTAATCTTGCCGTGAATCACCTAGTTAGCATATTTGGCACATGTTTTACTATAGAATATTCTATATAAACTTTACCTGTACCCCTCTAAGGTTGTAGGTTCCCTAAAAACTCTTGCCTACTGAAAAGTGTAAAATCTTTACCTTGTCCTCAAGAAGACTTTAGTCCGAGAATTCATTCCAGGCGACCTGCCCTTGGTACTCCCATCTTTGCAGGGGTCTCATCTCCCCTTCCAACCCTCATCATATTGAGACCATTAGAATAGATAATGTGTGAATTTCTTTCCAATTCCAGATCTATGAAATTTCACTTATAGATTAGTTTCTTTGTACATCAGAGAATTTTGCATTTTAAAAGTTCCTAATTAAAGGTATGCTTTATCTTTATAGTGTCCATAGAAGGACACAGTTGCAGAACAAGAGGATCTCAAGCACCCTTGAGCCTCCTCAGGTACATCTTTACCACACTGAGGATTCAGAGCTATTTCAGGGTAGCACCTGTGGGTACTGGTTTGATTCTGAATCTTCAAAGAAGGCCTGGGTTCCAAAGCAGTTCTCTAGTTAGAGCAAGTCTTCTGATTCTGATTAAGCCTATGACTTGAGTAAAGATTCTTAGCACTAGAATAAAATGTGATTACTTATTCCCACTCTTTTATTAAGGAAGTGAGACAGAAAAATTATGACTTGCCCAAAGTCACAAAGCTGTTTAGTGGCAGAACTGGGAAAGAACCCAGGTTGCTTAACTCTTGGTTAAAGGTTATTATACTACAGAAAGAACTGGGCCTCCCTAAGCTCTTCATTAAGGTCGATGACTTTGGACTAAGCTGGCCTCACATCTATGGTTGTAGAAACCTATTTGTTCTAATGAAATCTCTTTCCAGTTCCACTATCTCCACCCAAATCCTGCTTCTCATCATATTATACAGGTACTACTGCAGTAGCTTCCAGGTTGATTTCTTTGCTCTAACTCTACACCCCTTCAATACATCATACCTCCAATACATCTTCCTAAAGATAGCTTTGTACGTCATTCCCCTTCACCTACTAAAATAAAGTAAACTCAGGTTGCATTTTTAAGATCCTTCATAACTTTGCCTACACCCCAGTTTTATCTCATACTATTTATTTATGTGAACATTTCAAACAGTCAGGCCTACTCACCATCTCTTAGTTATATAATGCTTATTTGTATATCATGTATTCTTCCCCCTTCATGTGGTCCCCTTGCATGGAATGGCATTGTCTTTCCACTTATGTAAGTCCTACTTAGCCTTCAAGATCTAGCCCAAGTCTCATTGCCTTTTCCCAAAACTTTCCCTGCCTATCTATGCCCCAGTGAACTTGTCTGTATTACTACTTAAACATTTGGCATATGCCATCTTGTATCTTGAATATTATTCATCCTTTTATGTCTATGTTTTGACTTCTTAACTAGACTTTAGGTCCCTTGAAGGGTGGGATTTTGTCTTGTAATTCTTTGTATCCCTGGTATCAAGTACAGGTTAGCACTTTATGTGCTTGCTGCTACTGTAGATGCTGGTGGAACATTGAAGTATTTCAGTACTCTCTAGAAGACAGGACATATTATACTACTGGCATAGATAGAAATCTTGGATCTTAAGCATTTTTATTTTATGGAACAAAACAAGCATTTCTATAACATAATATAATAAAAAGATGAGTGTACATGAAACTGCGAATCTATTATGTACAAGTTGCCATTCTTTTTAAATATATAATAGTTATCATGTAAATTATTTTTTCCTTTTTTTCTTCTCTCCCTTCCCACTCTTAAAAATAAAAAAATAACTTTTTTAATCCCAAGTATAAGGGAGTATGATATGGGAGAAAGAAAGACAAATGAATTTGGAATTTGAAAATTAGATTTGGGGTCCTGGTTCTCTCACTGTCCTATCAGCTATGTAATGGTGGGCATGGTATTTGGCTTCTCTAAACCTCTGTTTGCTAATCGGTAAAATCAAAATAATAATTATTATACTATCTGCTTTAGTGGACTGCTATGAGAGAATCAGATTATAAATTTTTTTCTAATTATCATGTATGTATAAAATACTATTTATATACATATCTATGTGTACATAATTGTTTATTATATTTCAATGGGTCATGAATTTTTATTTCACATTTGATATTTTTACTTTGCTCTATATATTTTACTATGTGGGGGTATCTACCTTACTTTGAAAGGTACCATGACACAGTGGATAGAGAGCTAGCCTCATATCCACAAAGACCCATGTTCAAATCCTACCTGTCACATATACTGCCTATGACCCTTGGCAATCGATTTAAACTTTAATCCACTAGGCAATTTCCTAAGCCTAGAAGATGCCAACCTTCATTGGTAGATGGAATTTTCTCATCTAGGAATTCCCTATATCTTTGAAATAATGTGTACAGACTCTATCCTTCCTTACTTTATATTTCCTTTTTCTCATTACTACAAACAATGGAACATTAGATTTAGGAGATAGTAGGTCAGTAGGAGTGGGAAGGGCTTGGAAATATGAAGATAAAGTCAAATGGCAAGGAAATGGAACAAAATATTAACTGGAAAATGAATGGTCTTGCTCATGTCCTCAAATTGGAATGTTCTCCAAATTCAAGAAAAAAGGGTTTGTCTCCTCTTCTGGGTCATATTTTTGTCGATATGCATTTATTAAGCATTTACTATATTCCAGGCACTGTGCCACTTTAAAAAAATCAACTTCAAATGTTACTAATTTTTGTTTTCTTCTCAACCTTGTGTTATTCTGCTATTTCTGTGTCAAGGGAGGGTAGGAATTTCCTGTTACAGTTACGGTAAAAACCTGGAAAGGCAGAGAACCTACTAAGGAATAAAATGTCTCTGTAAAACACTACATTCAAACCCAAAGCTTTAAACTTACAGATGTGTCAGCAATTTCAAAAGTAACTTCTTTTTAGGACACCACAGTGATTACGGTCTGAAGAAGTTTCTGAACTTTTAACTTAAGGTAATGAGCCAGTTAATAGGAGACTGGATTTTGTGTAGGAAGCAATTACACCAATTGATAGGAAACTTGAGAAAATGAGCGCAAGTTTTAATGAGATCAACAAAAAGGTCATGTGTCTGAAAGCTGCGATAGAAGAACAAGGTGTAATATTGGGAGAAAAATATTTAAAGACAATGCTATGAAAACCAGTGAAAACAAAGATGAAGTATAATACCACTGAAGCTATTGGTGTAAAAGATTACAGAATTAACATATGGAAACCTGTCTCTGAGGTCAGAGGTTCAGTTTGCCTTACTCTATTTCTACTCTGGCAAAGGGATATGTCAGTGCATGTGGCTATGGGTGAGAGTTTCTCATAGAAAACTGAATTAGTATAACCTAATATTTTGGGGAACAGTTAACACGGATGTGTTTGGTATTCTAGGTGAGATTCCCAAGTTTTGTTTGTCTTTGTATAAACAGCCAAACTGGTTTGTTTGTTTGTTTGACCCAGAATGTCTAGAATGGGAAAGAGAAGACCTGAGTTTAAATCTCTGCTCTTCTACTTGCTACCTGGGTAACAAACTTTTATTAAGTACCGTGGTATGACGTAAAGAATACAGACATGAAATCATAGGATCCTGGGTTAGGGTCCTTGTTCTATTTTATCCTACTGGTACAAAAATGGGTAAGTTTCTTAACCTCTCTATATCTGTTTCCTCATCTGTTTCCATCATCCATGTAAAATAGGGGATTTTGACTAACTGACTTCTGAGGCCCTTCTAAGCACTAAAATTATCCTCTACTATGTGCAAGACACAGTGTGAGGTACTGGGGATACAATGACAAAAACCATGCAATCCTAGTCCTCAAGAAACTGACATTTCTCTGTGTGAGGGCTGGAGGCAGATTTGAAAGGGATGAAGGACATATAAATAGATAAATATAACCAAAGGTAGAAAGGCATAGGAACAAGGGACAGATACAAAGTGATGTAGGAAAATGTGAGGAATGAGAGAACACTTTCAGGAGAGGGATCAGAGGAGCCTACAAAAATGAAGTAGCCCCTGAGCTACACTTTATAGAAAGATAAGGTTTCTGAAAGTTGTTGCTGATGATCAAGTTCTTTACAGGGGAACCAGCATGACTTGTCTTGGGGCACTAAAGCTGGAGATAGAGTATAAACATGAGGGAATAGCGAGTAATCCTATTTTACTAGAAACATAGAAAATGTGAAGTTCTTTGACCTTCCTTGTTTTCAAGTCTGCTGTAACACTAAATTCAGACCTTCTCTAGTGACAGCAATGGCAGAATTACCCAGGGATATAGAAGAAGAAAGACTATTAAGTTTATCTTGATAAAAGACTGTTGTGAAATAAGAGTGGGAGGTGGGTGTCAGATTGTGGAGAGCCCTAAATACTAGGATACTACTACCTTAGAAGCAATAAGAAGCTACTGGAGGTTTTGGTCAGGAGATGAACAAGGTCATACCTGTACCTCAGGAAGATTATTCTGCCAGCTGTGTGGAGGATAGTCTAGAGACAGAAAGACCTACCAGTAGCTCTTATAATAGCCAGCTGGTGGCTAGTACAGTCAAGAGGTGATGAGGATGTGACCTGAATATAAAAGGATGGGTACATCATTAAAAAAAAAATCATCACAATAGAATAGAAGGACACAACTTGCACAACTACAGCTAGAGGGAAAATTCTTAACTAAAGGAGTGATGGAAGTAATCACAACTAATCCAAAATAAAATTTCATAACATAAAATTGAAAGACTTTTGTGCCAAGTTAATGCTGCTAAAACTAGAAGAGTGGCAATTAAATTGGAGGAAAATTCTTCCCAGTAACATCTAGGAGGCAGCAAGGTAAAATAGAAAGAGTGATGGATATGAAATTTAAGGACCTAGGTGTCAATTTTGGATCTGCCTTTTATGACCTGTGTGAGGTTGGATAAATCACTTAATTTCTTTAGGCCTTAGTTTCCTTGTCTGCAAAATAAGATTAGAATCAATGACTATTAAGATCCCTTCTAGCTCTAGAACTATGACCTGGGGTCCTTGATAAATTCTCATATCCAAGATACACAGGAAATAGATGTAAATATCGAAGAACAAGAGCCACACCACAATAAATAAATGATCAAAGTATATATACAGTTAGTTAAGAAGTTTTTATTAAATGTTTACTATGTGGCAGATACTGTGCTAGGTACTAGAAAAAACAATAGGAATGCCTACAGTTTTCAAAATAGGAAATTCAAGCAATCAATAACCATATGAAACAATTCTCTTCAATGTTAACAGGAGAAATATAAAAACAACTTTGAGGTTTTTACCTCACATCAATCAGATTAGCAAAGAAAAAAATAAAGTGGTGAAGTTGGATGAATGTTGGGAAGAAAGGCACATTAACAAATGCATGGTTGTTAGAGCTGTGAATTGGTCTAGCCATTCAGGGAAACATTTTGGGATTATACTAAAAAGTAACTAAACTGAACATACCTTTTGAGCCAGATATGCCACTACTGGCCATAGTATGTTAAAGACAGAATAAGTAATAAAATGTTATTGTGACATTAGAAATTATAAATATAAAGAATTCAGAAAAACTTGGAAAGATTTTTTTTGAACCAAAGTCCAATGAAGTAAACAGAACTACCAGAATAATTTACATGATGACCACTATAATTTAGAAGAAAACAAAACTGAAAGAATTGCAAACTCTGGCCCATGTCTTGGTTTTATCATAACTGTTGGCAAAGCATGCCTCATGCCTCTTAGCAGAGGGATAGTAGACTATTGGTATAAAATGAGGAATTATTTTCAAAAATAGCCAACATGTTGATTTTTTTTTTGACAGTGCTTATTTATTACAAGAGAATGTCCTGTTGGAGTGAAGGGCAAATCAATGGGGAAAAGATAGTGATTTTAAAAAGAAATGAATATCAATAAAATGTTTAAAAAGGGAAAAAGGAGATGATGAGGGTGATGGTCATGTGACTAAAGAGAAGGTGCCTTTCTCTTATATAATGAATGAATGCAAATATATTTCTCTTGTATGATGAGTGAATGAAAAAGTATTTACTGTATACCAAACCTTGGGGTTACAAATAAAAAGACCTCATGAAGCTTACATGTTATTAGTAGAAAGCAATATCTATGAGGGCAGGCGGATTGACAGAGGAGGAGTATTTTTGTTTGGAATGTTACAGGGATGGAGTGGAATTATAGGGAAATAGATATAATTAAAAGATGTAGACCTAGAATTAATAAGACTTGGCAAATGATTCGATGTGGGAGATAATAAAGAAATAAAAATTTAAAAGTGGCCCTGAGGTTTCAGATCTGGGTGACTGAGAATTGTGCTCCAAACAGAAATGAATCTGGGAGAGATGCAGATTTAGTGATAAATGTGATGAGTTCAGTTCTAGACATATGGTGTTGAACTTATAACAATATATTCAGGCAGAAATGTAGACTAGAGTTCAGAAGAGATATTAGCGTTGGATTTATTGATTTGGGAATAATCTAGGTAGAAATGAAAATGGAACTCATGAGAGTGAATAAGACAATCACGAAGTATAGAGAGATATAGGAAGAAAAGAAGAGTACCCTAAACAAAGCACTGAAGAAACATCCATGCTTAGGGCACAGGGGCTGTATAATAAATCAGCAAAAGGAGATTGAGAAGGAACAGTCAGGCATGAAAGAATATGAACACGTTCCTTTATATACAGGCTATGTTCAGACATACTTAAATGTTTCAGAAAATGGAATTTAATTTAACTACACTAATTTATTTTGATTTAAAGCAAAAGTTGTTATATAGAAATATAATGTAATTAAAATTAAGTTATTTTTAGTTTACTGATTTAAAATAATGCTGTTTATGATTGAAGTCACTAAATATTCACTGAAAAAATTCTCTGACTGCATATTCTAATGAAATGCTTTGCACAGCCCTGTGAGTAGGAGGACAACCATGGAAAACTAGAGGAAGAGAAAGCATCCAAGAAGTACCAGTGGCCAACTATCAAAAATCACAGAAAGATCCAAGAGTATGAGGGCTAAGAAAAAGCCATTGGATTCAGCATATTAATGACAATGAGAGAGTGGTTTCTGTTGAATGATTGAGTAGGAAACCAGAATATAAGACTGCCGTGAGTGGGAGGGGTGGAAATGGAGGACATTTTCTGAAAATTTAGTATTGAAAATGAGGAAAAATATAGTATGAAAGCTTGAGGGATATCTGGATCAAGGGAAGATTTTTTTAAAGGATGGGGAGATCTGAGTATCTTTTAGATGGTTGAGAAAGAGCCAGTAGATAGGGAGAAATTGATGCTGAGGGGCAGAGAGAGGGGTATGATATATGATATTGATATATGGATGATATTCCCTCCAGTCAAAGGAGATTGACTGGAGGGAATACAGTCAAGGGCCCAGACAGAGTTAGATAGCCTCAGAAAGAGGAGGGACCACCTTATCCTTGAGACCTTTAAGTAGAGGTTCAATTCAAAAGAGCTTTTGAAGTATGAGTGTAGGAAAGGTAAGAAATCTCATAACTCATGTCTTCAATTTTCTATTTTTTTTGCATGTTTTATGTATATATATTTTTTCAGTTTTCTATTTTAAAAAATGTTTTATTGATACTCAAAAAAAACCATGAACAAACCAAGTTTCAATATCACTTCCCAATGACTTGCCCCCACCTCTAAAAGAACACTCCCTTGTAACAAGTAAGAACAGTTATATTTACATCTGTGGTATAAAACTCAAATAGAAATTAGGGCCGTTAAACCCTGTTTAAGGATCCTTGTAAGAGCTTATTGACTTAGAAAATCACATATTAACATTATGTTTCATTGTATTTTTATTTATTTTGTTAAATATTTCCCAGTTAACATTTTTCATCTCGGTTCAGACTTGTTTAATCTTGGTAGCGTTACTGCCATAAGCAGCTTGCCACACGTTTAACACCTCTGACTTACATAAAACAAATAAACATACTGTAATTGTTCAGTGCTTTCAGTCATGTCCAGCCCTTCATAACCCCATTCAGGGTTTTCCAGGCAAAGATACTGAAGTGATTTGCCATTCCCTTCTCCAGCCCATTTTACAGAGGAGAAAACTGATCAGGATCACACAGCTAGTAAGTGTCTTAGGCCAGATTTGAAGTCTTCCTGACACCAGGCCAGCACCCTATCCGCTGCATGACCTACCTGTCCTAAAACGAACATACTGGCTGTGTTCGATCACCTCTCTTCTGAGGAGCAGGAGGTATGCTTCACCATCAGTCATGACAGACCGCGGCATTGATCAGAATTTTGATGTCTTTTCAGTATTGGTTTTGGTTTACATTTCTGTTGTCATTGAGCACATTGTTTTCTTGGTGATGTTTCCTTTGCTTTTCATTGGTTCAAACAAAGCATCCTAAGCTTCTTTGAATTCTTCATATTTGCCATTTCTTGCCATATAATAATATTCCATCTCATTTATGTAGTGCAACTTGTTCAGTGTTCTCAGTCTGTATAAATGTTAATAATTAAAATTTATATTATGAAGTCAACTGCCGAGAACCAGAGGTGTAGTGATAGTTCCATTGGGAGTCTAAGGATAGAAGAAGAGATTGAAATAGCGCCTGTGGGGAGTGTGACTCGAAGAGAAATAGAAGGCTTGCTATGAATCAGTGAGGGTCTAGTTGGAATTATGGTTGGAACTTCCTCCAGTATTGTTCAGTGACTTGGAAGTAGAAGTGGAAAAGGTAGATGGCAGAGGGTAATTCAGGGTTGAGGATGAATACAACATGAACAGAAAAAGAAGAGGTCAAGTGATTCAAAGACAGAAAATAGAACCTTGGTAAACTGATTGACCATAGGATCAAGATTGAGAAATGGCAAGTATGGCAATAACAGCAATAATGAAATGGGAGAAGATTTAAGAAACTGGAGGGAAGGACAACAGTTAGATTCAGGAAGAGTTAAGGCAATGTGAGAAGTGGAAGGATTGCCCATTTTGATTAGATAATTTCAGAAGCCAAGCTCTTGGAGGTAGAAAGGTTTGGTGGGGATGAGGAAGTGTAGGGGTGACCATCCCTGTGGTGGTGGAGGTAGCACAGAGATGTAGACTGTGGTGTGGGATGTTGATGAACCGGGAAGCCAGGATGTTTGGTATTCTCTATATAGAATATTTCATCTTCTGACTTCATGACTTTACACAAACTTTCCTGTATGCTCTAAATGCTCACCCTCATCATCTCTGCCTCTTGAATTCCCTACCTTTTTAGATCTTTCCTGATTGTTAGTATCCCTATGCTCCTGATACTATGTATTTATTTTGTATATATCTTATGTTTACAAGATATGT
This sequence comes from Bettongia penicillata ogilbyi, assembly GCA_023548195.1. Taxonomy (NCBI): domain Eukaryota; kingdom Metazoa; phylum Chordata; class Mammalia; order Diprotodontia; family Potoroidae; genus Bettongia; species Bettongia penicillata. The sequence continues at coordinate 3,197,169 of JAJHZJ010000482.1, read as the reverse complement.
ACAAACATCTTGTATCCTCCCAGCAGAGTATAAACTCCTTGAGGGCAAGAGACTGTCTCATTTTTGTGTTTGTACTAGTGGGGACTGGGACATGGTAGGAGCTTAGTAAATCATAGATAGATTTGAATGTGTTTGAAAGTGAATATTCAGTTAAACAAGGATAAAGGAAGAAGTTGGAGTAATCTAGAAGTTTGTGAGCCAGGTATTGAACTTATTAAAGCACTGAGTTTATGTAAGAGCCCTGAGATAACTTGGAAAATATGGAGAGGAATAAGATATAGACTTGGCTTCTTTTTCTTTCCACTTTTGATGGTTTTGGTTTCTGCATGTCAGATATAAAAGAAAACTGATCTGAGGATAAATATTATGGACTAAATAATAGGGTATAATTGGAAATGCTTGTATGGAAAAGGTTCCAACAAATTAATTCTCATTACCTTTGTTATGTTTTAACCTTAAAGCTCAGGCTGATAAGCAGGGTAGATTAGTGGATAGTACAATGGGGAGGGGAGAGGAACAGAGGGACTGAACCAAACCTCCACATAAAAGAAGCTTGGATATCTGTTTCTGGAAAAAAAAGGTGTGCATGATGACAATGCCATGCATCGCAATTTGGATCCTGCACAGATATTCTGTAGGACATTCAGCCTCATAACCACGTGATAATGATACAGAGTGTTGATTGATTATGTATGCAGAACTGGGATGAGTTCAAAAGGCAACAGTCAGCCAATACCCTGCTCTTGACTTTGAGTTTTTTTCTGACTTGCTGTTTAAGAGAGAAAGTAAGGACAGAGCTGAAAGAGACAAAAAGAAAGACACAGACACCCAGAGACAGACAGACAGATAGACACAGACAGAGAGACCTTAGGCATCCTTCATCTCCCTATCAGGGCTGCTCTGATATGTCTCATGAATGCATTGCTGCTTTTTCTATTCCTATTGTGTCTTTTCTTTCTCCTTTTAAGTGAAGGAAAATGGAAATAATCATAACCTTGTGAACTTTGAGAAATCAGGAGAGTGAGCTACCAGAATCAATGTAAGGATCTACTGGAAGCCAGTGGGTGAAGTGTAAAGTTGTGGGAGTCCTGTCCCTCCCAGCCAAGCAATGGCCAAGATGCAGAGTCATCTATCCATCAGTCATGCTATATTTGGAGGTAAATTTGGTAGGGCCAATGTATGTAAGACCTGCATTGTCTGAGCCTATTCTCAGGAGCCAAAATCATAAAGTACGCCCCCCAGGTGTTGGGGAAAATGCTTGAATTTCCATTTTTGCTTTGTTTTCTCAGTAAATATCACTTTATAGAAGCTAACTCTATTGACTTAATGGAACCAGACACAAATCATAGGTAATTAATGGAGGCACACTGGAATGGGGGCTTGAGCTGTGTGTTAGAGAAAGTCATCCGAATGCTCTTCAGGAGTATTTCTAGACCCTTGGAGGAGATGAATTTGGCCTTACTCTGGGAGAGTAAATCCAGAGGATCACTCCAATAGAAAGCTGACATCTAGTCTGAAAGATCTAAATTCATGTCCTACTCCTATTGTGTACTACTGGCTGATAATTCTGAGAAGATTATTTAACTTTTCACTGCCTAGGAAAGTCCCTAAAACTGTAAGAGGCAGAGTGATTGCTGATTTGCTTTGATACACTCATTGAAAGTTCCCTACATCAATGAAATCACTGGTCTAGACCAAAAAATGAAAGATGAAAAAATGCCCAAACTAGGGATAGCCAACTTGTTGCCAGTTAATACAAATGAATTAGTTTTTATGAGTCACTATTTGCATTAAATTTTCTTTTGTAATGAAAAGAATTATAGAAACAAAAGTGTTATTATGTTTTCTTCTCCCTTGCTGGACTAAGGATCAATTCCACATCTTTGAGTTCTGACTTGAGTTCAATCTCTCATTAAGAAAGCAAAGATGAGCTTTTAAAACAAATCAGCTATTAACAGGGAACAGAATCTCAGTTTTGTCATTTTATATTCCTGAGTAGCCAACGTTTTGTAAGATTGGAAAATATTCTGGTTCCTTTTTGTTCTCTTTTCTGTCTAATATTTGCATTTAATCCTATCCTGTACTTTTTACAGTATTTTTCTTTTTTACCTAATTATTGTGACCTTGGACTAATCTTTATCCATTAGTGCTGAACCATTTGAATTCTAAAAGTATATATACATGTGTACATGCACACATGTATGTATGTATATATGAGTGTATATAGGATATATATTATATGCACATGTGTATATACATGGATGTTTTCTACCTCTCTCAAACACACACATATGCACAGATGCAATCTATGGAGAGGAAGAAATGACCTTCTGCCAGGCATGTTTTTGTATTTCTAATGTATGATTCATCCCAGTCTATGTTAAGTACAGACCTACTGAGTCAGGGCTTGTTTGGAGAAGACAGAGATTGAGTTCTTTCTTTGTTATGAATTTGCTGACTGAGTTCTGCTAAACTCCCTCTTCTAGTTTGTTTGTTTTTCCCTCAAAAGGGGCAGGGAGTAGAATCTTAGTGACATTTGAAGGTTGAAATATACTCTCTTACAAATGAACCACTTTGAACAAATGTTCCAATGCAGTTTATGCCAGTAATCTCTAAGTTGGCCTTAAATGGGGAAATGAATAATTCAGGGTAATTCCAATAACATACAAAGTTTTTCATTTCTTCACTTCTTCATTACTCATTTACAGCTCATGTTGGTGGAATTTACCATCCTCCAATGACTATTTAGGCTTTAACTAGAAGTTCTGAGCTTACTGAGATAATTTGTTTTTATCTTATCACTGAGGAATGGACAGATGCTATGGGTAGGCCTGACTCAGACCATTACCCTGTTAGTTCAGGTTCAATGTTGGAATGAAATGAAGCATTTGTGAGTTGTTCAATGACCAACAAAAGGAGGCCTATTTAGTCCTAATGTACAAAGAATATTCAGCAAGGATAACGTGACACTGAGCTCAGAGAGACACAACCCCCCTCACCTCTATATGCAAACTAGTCTTCTGATGGGCAGGATTGAGATGTGATGACTCATGTGGTCTCAGGATGTTGGCCAAGTCTAAAGGGTCCAGAGACTTTACTTGGGTAGGTTTTGTTATATGTGCCCTTAGGTGACCAGGAGGCCACATAGAGTCAGAAACTATGAGGAAGCTACATAAAGGAAAAAATAAATTTAAGTTATTGAGTTGATTTCATGAAATATGATTTGGAGGAATTATTAAATGAGTCATAAGATCAGAGATTATAACTAGAAGTCCAACCTTCTCATCTCACAGCTAAAGAAAATGAGGTATTGAAAGTCTAACCCAAGGTCCCACAAGTAGTGGTGTGGATATTAATTCCAGTTCTCTAACTCCAAATTTAGAATCTTTCTGCTGTATCTTCACAACACCTGGAGAGGCAGTGTGGTGTTGTGAATAGAGAGTTGGCCTTGAAGCCAGGAAAAAAAATTGCATTAGAGTCCAGTCTTTGACATGTACTGCCTGTCTGACCCTTGGCAAGTCCCTTGAGGTGACTCAATTTCCTAAGACTTTCAATTTCAGGGAAGGTCTGACTTGCCCTGGTAGGGTGAGTTTCCTTGCCTGGTAATTCTTTGTTTCAGTGAAATCACAGGTCTCTAGTTTCCATCTTCTATTCTCAGGGCTTTATGCCAAATAGGCACTTAATATGTGCTTGAAAAAGGTAATTCCTGACAGTGAATTGCAGTGTCTCAATCACGAACATGGTGTCATCATGTGTCAGACTTCAGAATGTAACATCAAGATTATTTTGACATCAGATAAAATCACATGTGCCAACTAAGCACAATACTTCAAGGTAGAAGCATGACTGGTATTAAAGCAGTGGGAGAAGAGTATGATGGGGGTTTACCTTCTTTGTAAACATTTGTAGTTTCTAGGGCAGTTGCTCTGAATCTACTGCTAGTTGTATTAACCAAAAATGAATAATTCATCAGACCTTATCTCATTTAATATTTACGATTGATTATGACTTAATTTCATAATGAATCTTAGGCTGCTTTACTTAGGCAGAGAAGGATAGTAAAGTTCTGTTAATGTCCATTTTTATACTGATAATGTCTTAGCCTGGTAAAGAAAATCGTCAAGTATCAAGAAGAAAAACAATTAAATGGCAAAGGAAAAATTTCAGAATGATAACATCTGGATTGTTTTTTCTTTACTCATCCTGGCAACTACAAAATTCTTCCACCTCAGTTGGATCTTTGGAAGTGTAAGGACTCTGCTGGCATGAAGATTAACCAGCTGCTTAGGTGCTGTGACATGAAGATTTAATTATGAAAGGCCTGTCTCTAAGTAGATTTTTTGCAAATCTTCTACCCTACCTAAAATTCCTTCAGTTACAATCAATATTTCATGACCTTCTAGAGGAATACATTTTAAATGGGTTAGACTGAAGTATGATAGAACATTAACTCAAATTCAGTTGGGTGTTATTTTACCTCATTAACATTACCACCCCACAGCACCCAGCAGGTGAAAGTCAGCAGACTGGCTGGGATACAAAGTAGGAAAATTTAACTGGGAGCTAGTGATAGACATAGGCAAGGTCCAAAACCTGCAGTGCTACCTTTTGGGTGCCATGAGCAATCAAGGGTCAGCATAAGGACACTTTAAAAAGGTAGAGAATAAATAAATATACATATATATGGATATATATGTGTGTATATATACATACACATATGTATATGCACATATATACACACATACACACAAATATACATATACACACATAATTAGGAAGGAGACTGAGTCTTTCAAGCAAAACTTTATGCAGTATCTTTGTTTAGCAAGCCCTGCTTAAATGAGCCATTAATATATTCAGAGTGTAGCTTATAAATGTGTTCATGTTTCAGGTTGGAATATATATGTCTACATAGTATGTAAAAAAATTAATATAAAACATTAGGATTTATGAATATATCTTGTAGGTATTTTTTATATGGAAACCAGTAAGGAGTTTGGAAAACTGATTTGAAAAAATCACTTAGGTAGTTATTTACTTTTTCTTACTTTGCTTCAAAGAAATTCAGTTTTCAGAGAAGAAAAATATTGATCATAGTGATATAAAGATGTGGGAGGGGTTGACTGAGTCATTTAGTCAATCACCATCCCTCTAAACCCTGGCTCCTTTATCAGTCCATAAGACATCTAAATTGAGTCAATCACAGGTGTTGACTAGATATGGTCTATATACCTCTGCTGAATCAGTCAATCAATCAATGAAATCAAAGGCTTTAGACTAAGAGGGAAAGATCCTTAATTAATTTAAAATCCTTGAAAGCTGTTGTGTGAGGGCCACTGGAGTAACATTGAACTGGAAATATGGTCAGATTGTTGAGGAGCTTTGGTATCTCTGTGGTTTTTGTATAAAATATCAAGCTATTCGAAACGTAGGTATTAGAGTGTCTGCTGGCTTAGTGATAGAATCCTTCTAGCTAAGCCCAAGAGTGGATTGGGGATAGGGAGAGGAAGAAGCCCCTTGGGACCAGAGAAGGAAAGAACTTTGGACCTGGTCTAGGTGTCAATCTTTTCCTCAGCTCTTGTACAAAGGAGAACCTTATGAATTTAAGAGGGCTGGACTTCCCATCAATGTCTGAATTCTAACAGCATCCCTGGAACAAAATGAAGCAGCCACAGACAAGATAGGTCTACTGAGTAAAGGCATATTTAAGACTACAAGGAACACATCAAGGAAGCCACACCATACCTTAGAGAAACATCATGAATATTACAGAAAGGGAGCAAAAGACTCTCAGTCACCAGGATCTGTGAATGACCCCATTGTCCCAAGTGCTGTCAGTTTAATCCCACTTTTCCCTGGACTCTGTATATTTTAGTGGGTTATTGTGTCACATTCTTATGGGGGGTATGTTTTAAACCAATTGTTCTTCTTATACCACCTAAATTAATACTCTTTACAAAAAACTAATTAAATCTGTCTGATTACTTGTTATCAATGGATAATCACTGAGGGAAGGCATGCTAATGGGGTCACCTGAGCTACGTAGCATTAGAAATTCTAGCCACTCATGGCTACTCCTGGAAACTTGAGGAGACATGGAGCAGCAGAATTTTTGGGAATCTGACTTACCAGTCTGAGTGGGGGCTGAGACAGTAGCTCTAGAGCATGTACTACAGTGTAATTACTTTAACAATGTATTAGAATCCATCCAGATCTTAAAATGGATCACTTTTAGGGTAGGCCTGACTCTGCCTTTCCCTATGCAAAGGCAGATCCTATGAGGCCATTGCTTGGCCTTGAGTTCTAGTGGGGCTGCTTCTGCTTAGAGGCTGACTCCCCTCTCCTATGGTTCTGCAGGCCAGAGTGTCACTGCCCCAGCTGATCCAATATAGTTAATGAAGTCAGAAATTGCCTATAATTTTATGGCATAGTCTTCAGGCCCTTCATCATGCTCAGTTGCCCACTGTTATATTTCAGATTGCCAATATCCTTTCCATGTTATAGGACCAAGAACTGAACTCCAGATATTCTCTAACCAGATGACCTGTAACTTCCTTCGTTATAATAACTTAAATTCAGAGTGTTTTAAGTTTTATAAATCACTGAATGAATTCAGGTGAGTAGTGTAAGGAACATTCTCTGTATTTTATAGATGAAAGAACTGAGGCTCAGAGCTTCAGTCCAATTAAATTCACAGTTTCTTTTTTGAGCACCAAACTGCATACCCTATGGGATTACTCTGGATACTGGGAATAAATTTTTTTTTAAAGGTACAGTTCTTGCTCCCAAGGAATTACAATCTACTAGAGGCATTTATAATGTATTGTCCATGGCCTCATAGCTAATATGTGTTGGAGGTAGGATTTGATTCAGATCTCCTGTCTCTAAGTGAGGCACACATTCCATTATATCAACTGCTTTTATTAAGGCAGCTTAATATACATGGACATTTTTGGCTGCCATATTTTGACCTTTGAGTTCTACTGATCTTGTGATCCACTAATGTCTCACTATCCTTCATTCCTTCTCTCTCTCTCTGAGTTTTTCTTACATGAATTCAGCTCTTCAACCTTATGCATTCCCATGGTTTATATTATTACCTTAATAATCCCCAAATACATGAACATACATGTGTGCACACACATGCATGTGTATCTGTATTTCAAAAGTCTCAGTGAAGTTTTTAAATTAGAATAGTTTAAAAGTATATATATATATATATATATATACAAATATATAATATGAGGATATATAAGTATGTATGTACATAAAGATGTGTATAAATATCCATGCATGTTGGTGTGTATGCATGCCTATGTGCATCTATGTATGGGTAAGGGGTCTTTGCTGTGCAGGGAGGTCCCTAAATGGAGGCATGGGTGCTAGCAGGGACCTGTCTGCTTCTGGGAGAAGACAATCTGTATTCTCTTGCCATGTGAAGCAGTCTCTTCCCATTGACTACATGGCCAGAACAGGCTACATTTTTAAAACTATCAGACTGGGACAATATTGCTTTCTTTTCTGCAGCATCTTTCAGGGTGCATGTTCTATTCGCCTAAAGCTTAGGCAACATGCACTGATCTGGATGCAACAGGGAAAGGACTACCTTCCCTCCTCCTTCCCTTTAGGCCCTATAGCCTTGAGAAATGGGCTTAGGATTTTGTTCTGTTTCATCTCTCTTTTTCAGTTCCAGGCATGTGATGGAGTCCCTGGAGCTGGAGTTATGGTGACCTTGGAACCCAGCATTCTAGACTGGATATTGCTGTCAACCTAGCAGGGAAGCCCTGAAAAACCAGGGTGCTAGCATTTGAACCCTAGTGGGGCTTTCACGTGGAATGTGGTACAACTATGATGTACAGGAGTTGAGCTGTGATCCTAATCTCCTTCCCTCCTCAGAGACTGAGGTGATATAAGGGAGAATGGGGAAGTTTGCATATTTGTTCTTGCTGTACTTTAGAAACAAATATTCTGAAAAGCTGCTCTGTACCCTGTACAAGGTACAGATAACCTCATAAGACTGAGGTAACATAACTGGTGGGAGCTGGAGTCAATGGCTGACCCAACCCCACCTTAATGAGAATCTTGGGGAAGGGGTAAAATGTAGTATGCCTGGTCTTCAGATGAGGGGACTAATGTAGTCATGGTTGTATATGTATGGTTATCTATGTATGGTCTTTTATATATATATATATGGTTACATATATATAGCCATATATATATGTATATATATATATTCCCAATCTTTCCCTCAAAGACTCAATTCCATATTTACAATTGTCTCTAAGATCTGACTGTCCTGTGGGCACAAACAACATATCCAAACTGAACTACTTATTGTCACCTCCGGACTAGTGGTCTCTTCCTCCCTGTTTCTGTGGATGGCACCACCATACTTCCATTCACCCAGACTCAAAACTTTGGAAATATCTTTTTTCTTTCTTCTCTTTCTCTAAACACTAGTCACAATATCCAAGTCCTATAAATGCTGCTTCTCTACCTTTTGAATCTTTCCCCTTCCCTCCATTCAGACTAGTTCAAATGCTCATCATCCCTTACCTCGAAATACCTTCCTGTCATCCTTGTTTCTAGACTTTCTTCAGTCATCGATGTAGGCACTACCATGGCACAGATATCATCAAGCATGGTTTATAGAAGCAATGGCATAACCAGGAAGGCTGGTGGGTGAGATTACCCCACACCAATGACCAAGTGTCAAATGGTGGGGTGAGGCCCCATTATCTTAATGGAAAGGAACAATTTATACTACAACAAAATAGCATGATGCAACCCTAGGGTGGTAACTTCTTTAAATTGGTGGAACCCAAGCTCTGTACAGACCACAGACAATCAGGGGTCACAAATGTATCCTCACAAGAAGAATAAGGAAGACATAGGGAAGCATCATTCAACCACCATGATCCTTGCTAGCTGCTTCACTTATATCTTTTAATTAAACATGTAAGTATTACATCACCTCTGAGTCCTCATTCTTGAGGCTTTCCTGGGCTTGGTCTAGTTACTATAACCCATACAATCTTCCTGATTTTGTGCATATAATTCTAATATAAAAATCTGCACTGATTCCCCATTGCCTATATAATATAAACAGCTCCTGATATTTAAGCACCTCTGCCAATGAGTTTTAATTTATCTACCAATCTGAGTTGTCCAAAAATGGAAATGGTTTCCTTTTAAGATGCTGATTTGTTCATCACTGATGATCTTCAAGCAAAGGGTAGGTAAGAAATTCTTGTTCTTAAACGGTTTAAAATAGAAATCCTGCAGTTCTATAGTTCTGTTTGAAGAAGTCGTGGCCCCATGTCACTGCTCTTCTACCTCTTCTGCCATGTTGGTACATGTTATTGTTCTGTCTAGTAACTGCCTGCCTTGTATATTCTTCCTTCCAGGGGAGGTGTGGCTTCCCCTGTTTGCCTATGGTGCCCTTATTTCCCTGCTGCCATAGCAACTGCCCAAAGTAGACATTTTCTTTGATCAGTCACATGTCTACAAAAGAGAGAATTTCTTGTCTCTTACTCTTGGTTCATAGTCTACAAGGTGTGTATGAGGGATAAAAGGGGGTCTAGTTTGGCAAGAATATAGGGGTTGGGAGTAGAATAGTATGAGATAAACATGGAGAGGTTGGGGGTGTGGGGAGCTGTGCCATATAGTTCTTCAATGCCAGCAAAGAATTTTGGAATTTACTCAGAAGGCAATATGGAGCCCTTGAAAAGTTATGGAGTGAAATAAACAAGTCTCAATGTGAAAGTGAGTCTTTTAAATCAGTAAAAAGATGATTTTTCTTAAATTGGCAAGAAGGTTGGATTTTAGTAAGATGGAGAGGAGAAAGAATAAAAGCCAGAAGAATATGTAGGAGGTTTTTGGCATAATTTAGTCGGAGAATAATGAGGACCTAAAGTGTGGAATTATTCCAAAGAGGAGATTATAGAATGGATAAAAGCTAAACCTTAATATATTTTCATGCTACTTTGTACACTCTAAATGTTTCCAACTTTAACTTTTGCCAGCAACCACTAAAATTTCTTCAACCTCTTTCTTGCCTACCGACCTACAGAGATGCTGTTTTCCAAGTGCTTTCCACAATTCACTTTCTCCCTCCATAATGGACTTTTAATACTTCCCCGAGTTCTGTCATTTCTCATTGTCCCTCATTTCATATATCCATTCAGTTGTCAAATCTTATAATATCTTTTATATCCCTTCCTTGTAACAGGTGGGCCTGAATTAGGCTTATTTCTTTTCAGTTTAGATTTGATGATGGGATGCAATGAGAAACATTTAGGTCATTCTATAGTTAAACAAAGAAGACTTTCTTAACCCTGACCTAGAAAGAATATTCAATAAGGATTCAGTATCCCTTAATCTGGGCAGAAGTCCTACCCCCAATCCCTTATGTTTGGTCAGCAGGTCAGGGTATGGTGTTTGGCATGTTCTCAGCATATCCTCCAACTCAGTATATTCTCCACTTGAGTAGACCTTTTTTTGACCGTAGGAGACCAGGAAGCTTTCAATATATCCAGAGGCCAAAAGAAAGATTCATGAAGGCAGACTGGGCTGTAAGTCCTGAAACAACTTTGATAACTTTCAGGGAGGAAGTCTCCTCCCCACCCACATTAGCCTAGGCCATGCAGGTGGGAGAAGGCAGAACTCTGGTAGACAGTAATCCTATTACATTCTCTTTTCTCTCTATTTACAAGGCCACCACCCTTGTTCAAGCTGTCATCATCTCTTACCTGAATTATTTTAATATCTTCCTAACTGGTCTCCCTGTCTAGTCTCTTCCTCCTCTTCCACCTCTAATCTATCTTTCACAGTTTTACCCTGAGTAGTTTCATATTCCTGACTGGGCAAAAAAATGAACACTCGTATTAGTGCTAATTAGACTTTTTGTCTTTAATCAAAGGATATAATAACTTCAGTGGTTAAAGATGCAGGATGAAAAGATAAGACCAATAGCTGTTGCAACTGGACTTGTTTCCCCTTATATCTCTCACTACCTCCCAGAGTCTTATCCTAGGTCCTGATAGGAGCAACTCATGTAAAAGGCCTTTGCCAAATCAGAGCAACCATCACCCCACCCCACTCCTACTCTTTTTATGCCCCCAAATGCTTCATGCCATATCACCTCAAGAGTTACTCAGAAATTTTTCAAAACAGAACTTATGTGGTTTGGATCTAAGGATCCTCTAGATTCTCTCTCCTCTATTTTACAAGCTTGTTTTTCTAGACTTTCTCCCCTCTTCAATCTTGTTTTCCAACTTCCACCTACTTAAATTCTTATTATGCACACCCTTGGTGTACTTCCTTATAGTTCTATGTAGAGCAATCAGGACTTAGTAGAAGTTGTAGCTGGGCATGGCCAATGCCTACAGCAACTGCCAAAGTGATTTTCCTAAGGTACAGGTCTAACCATGTCACTCCCATACTCATTAACTCCAGTGACTCTCAATAAACTCCTGTTGCCTCTAGGACAAAATATAAAGTCCTTTGTTTGGCATATAAACCCCTTCACAACCTGATCTTAACCTATCTTTCCAGTCTACTTGGACATTACTCCAGTTCCCATACTTAGTGGTCCAGCCATAGTGACCTTCTAAGTTTTTCCTCACACAGCACACTCCCTCTCCCATTTCTGTGACTTTCACTAGTTATTCCTCATGCCTGGAATGCACTATTTCCTTGAATCCCTTGTTTCTAACAAGACAGCTCAAACACCACCTTCTCTACAAGAAGCACTTCCTGTTACCTTTTCCTCCTCACGGATAGTTTTAGTATTTTCTCTCCAAAACTTACCTCATATTATTATAGACAGTATGCTCTGGCTCTCTCTCAGAGCCAGGCTTGTTAAATCTGTCTCTCAGGATGCTACAGCACTGCAGGAGGATGTGGGATGTCTCTTTTCCATTGTCTTTGGCTCACATCTCTGTTGGTTGTGTTTTCCCATTGTTAGATATTAGCTATTAGTGTCCCAGTACTATTGAACCGATTGACATTGGGTTACTTTTACAAAGGTGTATTTATTTCCAAGGCAGAGCATGAAAACATGTGTAGATATTTTTTGTGTACTAAGAATCAGTCTGATTACTGATTACAGTCACTATACTGATTCTCAGATTCCTGTGGCTCACTCTTCTGACAGTTTGAAATACCCAAGGTTAGACTCTTCTTTTATTTAGAAGGGTAAAGAGCAAGAATTGAGGCCTATTTCTTGGGCCACATGATCCCAGAAGAGAGAAAGACCGAGAAAGACCTCAGTCCTCACTGAATGAAACCAAGTGAGGAATAGGTCTTTTTGAATGCCTTTGCATCCAATCAGTGAGCATCTTCTTCAATACCTGGTTACCCAACAAGAACCATTTTTGGAATGTCCATGTATGCTCTACAATCTCTTCAAGGTACATCCCACATGTTTCATCATGATTCTCCCGGAAAATAGCTCACTAGTCTCCTTTGTTTGCACATTAGCTCCGGATTACCTTATTCTCTCTATTTTCAGTATATGCTTATTTATGTACAATTCTGTCTTCCTTAATAGAATATAAACTTCTTAGGGCAAGGATGTTTGATTTTGTATTCCTAGCACATTGCAGGTGATTAACACATTCTTGCTGATCGATTGACTCCTTTCATACTTCTGCAATAGGGCTTAGTTTCTGATTAATTTGATGAGTTCCCCAGTCAGTGTTGAGTTTCAGGGTATAAGCCTTTGTCTTAAGAACATTTCATGGAGCTAGCTTGGCACCTTGCAGAGTGGACAAACAACTCTTTTGATTGGTTCTCAGTCACTGGACCTGACTCTAAGAGAATTATTAAATGAGAATCAGGAACTCAGACTCATGTGGAAAGTGCCCCTTGTCCCTTCTTTCTATAAAAGGAAGTTAGTCATACTTTTCTGTATTTCTTTTTCTTGGACCTCTAGATTGGAGCATAGTAGAAGGGAACTTTTATTCTGGTAGGGAGATTCTTCTTCTTCCTGCTCCCCTCCTTCACTAGATCAAGCATTGGAGATTTATGGCAGGAGTCTATAGAAGTGGTAGGCATGTGCTTTCATGCTGCCTGAGAGAGGAGTTCAAGGATAATATTCCTGAACCACAACCTCCTGTGTAGAAGTGGAGGAATTTTGAATTCCCTAGGCAATATGATAGGATGGCTAGATTGCAGAGTGGATAGAGTGCTGGGCCTGGAGTTGGAAAGACTCAACTTCCTGAGTTCAAATCTGGCCTCAGATGCTTACTTGATGTGTGACCCGGGTGAGTCACTTAACCCTGTTTGCCTCAGTTTTCTCATCTCTCAAATGAGTTGGAGCAGGAAATGGCAAACCACTCTAGTATCTTCACCAAGGAAAACTGAAATGGGATGATGAAGAGTTGGATACAACTGAACAACAAAGAAACACAATCCAAGAATCTAGTTCTCTAGACTAGAATGGAGATTTCCTGGGCAGCATTGGCTTTGGGAATTGTCTAGATGGCTAGCCCAGTTTAGAGAATTTATAATTTTAAGAGTTAAAGAAGAGGCTTCATACCATGAGATTTCTTCAGCAATGCATTTGTGAAGGAAAAGGATTGCCAAGAGCATTCTGCTCTGTAGTTGAAGAACTAAAGCTATGGCATAGAGGTATCTGTGGCCAGATATCTATGGCCAGATATCTGGAACTTTCTAAACTTACTATTTCCATGAGTTATTGGTCAGTTCAAGTCCTTAGGAAAGGGATAGCTTGTCCAGCATTCTCAGTAAGTGTATTTGTTTTTTGCGTGGGGGAAGTCTAATGGATTATTTGAGTGCTTTGTATATATTTTCTATATCTCTTTATAGTCCCCTCTGAGTCCTTTGCATCTTACGCATTTCCTGTGGTGGTGAAATAAAGACTGACCCATGCCCAATACTCATTTGTACATTGAGTGCCTTTATGGGATCTGGGGACCTTGCTTTTCAGATTTGAGGGAAATTTAGACACAAATGTAGTTTTGGAGGTTTCTATGGAGTTAAAAATTTCACAATGGAGGGCTTAGCTCTCCAGGATTGAACCTGGTTGGTATGAATCTAAAACTTTTCAGGAGCCTTGGGCCAAAGCCTTGGACTTTCAAGACCACAAATTTTGTTGAGTTCTCTACTGTATACCATTGCCCTCTTTTCCCAGTGCCAGAGTGTTGGTTGGTAGATGACCTTTGGCTCAATGTTTTATAAAGGAACTAGGATCATTCCTATTACATAGTGAGTATAAAACCTAATTCCATTATATTACAATGGAATATTCCAACCTTTCACCTGTTGGGGATTTCTTTCTTCATTTGTTAAATGAGGAGGTTAGATTTCACACCTCCAATGTGTATTCTCTGATCCAAGTATTCTAAATTATTGTTGGGAACCTGACTTCATTTCTATTTCCATAGATGACAGGTATTCTTAGATCAAAATTTAAGTCCTAGGAAAAATCTAGAGAGGCTCCCCGCCAAGGAGGAGAAATGAACTTAATTACTCCCAACTCATTCCCCTTCACCAACGTTTGGGTTAGACTGAAAAGAAATTCTATGTGAGATTCATTTGAGAACTAAGGAATATCAGAAAGTGATATTTTAGTTTAGTGCTTCCAGAGACAGAGATAAGGATCATATAGGAATGAAAAAATTTCATTCTCCCTTAAATTCTTAATATCATGGTGGTATACAGTTGCCAATACTATGTAAGTAAATTTAAGATTATAAAATGAGAGCAGAACATTATTTAACTTTATATATGCTGTTCTTAAATACTTTATTAAGTTTTATGAATTTACTCTCTTCCTCTTTCTTGTTTCCTTCCTCCTCCTTTCTTCTTCTTTGATTTCTTCAGTGTAGGAAACTTTCACTATGGGAACTCCATTCAGATGACAACTCTGTCATCAGAGTTTCCTGGGGCTTGGAGAAGTTAACTGAATTGCCTATGGTCAGGTAGTTAGTATATCAGGGACAGGTCTTGAACTCAGGTCCTACTAACTCTAAGGCCAGTCTTTTATTGACTGTATATCAATATATCTCAAAATGTCTCTATTATCTCAAAAGATATATCTCTGCTATATCTTAAAAGACAGCGATAAACTGATATTCACTTAAATGTTTGTTGTTGTTCAATTATGTTAGACTCTTTGTGATCCCATTTTGGGTTTTTTTTGACAAAGATAATGGAATAGTATGCTATTTGCTTCTCCAGCTCATTTTGCAGATGAGACAACTGAGGCAAACAGGGTTAAGTGACTTGCCAAGGGTTACATAGCTGGTAAGTGTCTGAGGTCAGATTTGAACTTAAGGACTGGTTGGCACTATCTTCTGGGCACTTAGCTATCCATTTAAATTTACTACAGTTGACAAAAAAAGATTAAGAAAGATGAGGTTTGAGGAGACACATGAGCACCTAAGAAATTAGAACCACAGACTTTGAGCTGGAAGGAACTTAGAAGTTATCTACTTCATTGTCTTCATTCTACAAATGAGGTTCAGTTTCCTGGCTTCTGACAGTAACTTCTCCAAGCTCAGACATGCAGCAGAAGCAGAGGTTTGAACCCAGATTCTCTAACTCCAGATCTGGAAGAGGTAAGCATATCTTATCTGTTGTGTATTACTCTATTGTGTAACTATTTCTCAGGTGATGTAGGCAGCTTCACTATGCTAAAAATAACTAGTTGGTATCCAAATAGGATAGTTTAGGTTAGATTATTTTAACTGCCAACTCAGTATTTTATACAGTCAGCAAATTATGCCAGTGCTTCTTGGAAAATGATCAAAGGACCTAAATAAGCCTCTGGGTATTGCAAATTGAGAAACCAGTGGAATGCTTTACATATCCCCAGAGAAGGACTGAGAGAATGCCAGGCAAAGAAACTCAGCTGGATGATGAATTCTGAACCTGACAATGATCTCAGACAGTAAAAGAGTCCAGAAGGAGGCTCTTTAATTCTGTTAAGTTTGAAAAAAGAAATACCACTATCCATATTAGGGCACAGATTGGATCTTATGGGAGAGAGCCCTAGGAGTGTTAACGGCTGGAGGAAAGAAAACACAATGAGGTCCTACACTGCCTCCTAACTCTTATGTACTCTTCCCATATCATGGAATGTTTTTCCCTGAGTAGGCCAAGCCAAATCAAAACAAAACACCATCATTAATTGGTTATGAGCTGAAAGGACAAAGTAAGGGATAAAGAAGTGATTGTCCTGAATAGTTAGAATGAAGAGGAAATTCCAGAACAGCACTTGAAGAATTATGAAATGGTTACACGCACAAACACACACACACACACACACACACACACCACACACCATACACACACAGAAACACACACACATACCATATACACACACACACAGAAACACACACACACACATACACACACACACACACACACACACCAGGCACCAGCAACAGAAAGAGTTAGAAGCTTCTGCTCACAGAATCCTCAAATATCAGAGTTGGAGAAGGCAGCCACCTAATTACACCAGAGCTACTTATAAAAAAATTCCCTCTGGTTTCACTGTGCACTTAAACTTAGGGCCTTCTAGAAACAAGGTTTACAGCAATGCTAGAGACTATGAAAGAGTTAATCTTGCAAACCTTCACCTTTCTCAGCACTCCCAAAGTATACATGCTCAGCAAAGGCAAGTGAGAAGATCTAGGCTCTGGTCATCAGAAGTTTACCAGCCTCCCCAAGCCTTGCTCCCTCTTCAACCCTGAAGCCCCTTTCCTCCCTCCACTCCCCTCTTCTACTGCTTACAAACAATAGTTCAAAAATGCCTAAAATGCTGGTTACATGATTCTCGTTGATGTGCTGCTAATCTGAGATGCTAAGGCCGATCTAGGAGAAATTGAGCAATTTGGTCCCCATAGAAAGAAAGTTTGGAGTAGATCAGGATTGGGTAAATATGAAGCAGTCATCCCTGATCAGTCAGGGCAGGGCGTCATAATGCCTCACTTCAATTGGAGTCAGTCCGTTTGTGGCAGAATTGGCCTTAGCATAGTCTGCTTAGTTCCTTAGAGTTTATGGATCTTTCCAGTCAAAATAAACTTTAAATTTAGTTTGAGAATTGAAAAGGATCTCTGAGATCTAACTTCATTTTATAACTGAGGAAACTGACCCATGTAGGGGAGGTGACTTGTCCAAGGTCACAAAGCATTTCTGTGGCACAGGTAGACTTTTTGTATCTGTCCTCCTTTGCACAGTGAACAAATTTGGAGAGAACACCTTTGGGATGGAAATATCTTGCCATATTCTTTCTTTATCCCAAGCTTCTCTTTGCCTTCAGTCTTACTCGCAATCAGTGACACAACCATTTCATGTAGACAAAAGATGGAACACCTTAAGATTTTGTACATTTGGCAATTTGTTACCTAAATAATCAATAGTCAGAGTTTCTCAATTTTAGTCTTATGAATAAATGATACTCTGCTTTGTCGAAGAAGAAGCAGGAGGAGAAGAAGGAGGAAGAGGATAAGATTCCCTTCCATGACATACATTATTTGATGTGATCATCTGACTTTTACCTATATACCTTCAGACTGGGGAAATTTTATTACCTCCTAAAGCATCCAATTTAACTTTTGTATTACCTTCCTTACTAGAAAGTTTCCTTTCACTCCAAGACTGTATTTCACTGTTCAAAATTTCTCCCTATTGTATTTAATTCTGTTTTCTGAGGCCAAACAGAGTGAGTCTTTTCCCAGGGACTGACTGCCCTTTAAATACCTAAAGAAAACTCTCATCTTCCCTTCAGTCTTTAGCTCCTTTAATCATCATATGACAATGAAGTCCATTTACTAGCATATTAATTATACTCTTAGTCTTCAAAATTACCTAATGAATTAGGTTTTTTATGAATATATTCTTTTTGGAATAGTGCTTTTTATTTTTCAAATTAGAGAACCAAAAAATAAATTGTATCTGGTCTAAAGAATAACAAATGGACACTGTGAACTGTCTTAATTGGAATGAGAATGGTCAGCAGGAATATGTAAGATTATTTATTGAATTTATACCAACTTAAATGTAAAAGGCTAAAATATCTTACAGAGATTTATATTCACCCTAACTCAGAATATGATGATGCAAAGAATACAAATACATATTTATAAGTATATATGAATATATGTCTGTATATAGCTACATATATGTATATGCATACATATACATACATATTACATTTATATATATAAAATTATAAGGAAATCAGTATATTACAGAAATCTATCCATCTATCCATGCATCTATCAATCTTTTAGCCTATCTAATCTCTCTCTCTCTCTCTCTCTCTCTCTCTCTGTGTAGAGATAGGGTAGGGATGGACCTGTAATTTTGTTAGACTATGGAACTCTTAGGTATGGAGGGAAACTTGATGGCCCAATTAATAGAGCACTAGGCCTGTAGTTAGGAAGAATCATCTTCTTGAATTCAAATCCAGCCTCAGACACTAACTGTGACCGTGTGTAAGTCACTTAACTGTCTACCTCATTTTCCTCATCTGTGAAATGAGTTGGAGAAGGAGATGGCAAACTACTCTAGTATCTTTGCCAAGAAGATCCCAAGTAGGATCATGAAGAGTTGGATACAACTGAAACAAGTGAACACGCGTGGAAAATCCCTCTACAACTACAAGTAGTTAATTTCTCTGTAACATAAAGTATACTCATGCTTGTAGATTGGATCCCCAGGAGGAGATTGACAAATTAATTTCTGCAGCTCATTATTCCTAGAACTATAGCTCATGAACTCCTACCAATATATTTTTCATTGATAGCTGGGACTTTCAACCAAGATGGTACCAGAAGAGAAATAGATTGCCCAGCTTTCACATAGTAATTCCAGCAAAACCTAAAAATCACACAGACAAATAATTATCAAGAATTATCCAATGAGAAAGTTGAGGGGATGCCCATGAATTGGGGAATGGGTTAATAAGCTGTGGTATATGATTATGATGAAATATTATTGTACTATAAGAAATGATGAGCAGATGGATTTCAGAAAAACCTGAAAAGATTTACACAAACTGATACAAAGTGAAGTGAGCACAACCAGAACATTGTACACTGTAACGCCAATATTGTACGATGAAGAACTGTAAATAACTTAGCTATCATCATCAATACAATGATCCAAGAAGGACTCCCAAAGGACTCATGATGAAGCATGCTGTCAGACTCCAGAGAAAGAATTGATATTGTCTGAACTCAGACTGAAGGATGCTATTTTTAGCTTTCTTTTTTATTCTTTTTTTTGTTTGAGTCTTCTTGTACAAAATGACTAATATGGAAATGTTTTATTTGTTTGCACACATATAACCTATATTGAATTACTTACCCTTTCAGGGAGGAGAGAGGGGAGGAAGAGAGAGATGGAATTTGAAACTCAAAACAAAAACAAAAAAAAACCCAAATGTTTAAATTATTTTATTATGCAATTGAGGAAAATAAAATATTTTTCAAAAAGATTTATGTAATGAGAAACTACAGTAAGTGACTTCATCTACCTTAGATCTATACAAAATACTAATAGCCTGTGGATGATAAGAAATGGAGTTTCCAGCAAAGTTAGTAGCAGAGCAGAAAAACAAGCTGGAAACCTCCCAACACATCCAGAGACAGGTCAGAGACAGCTTGAAAGGATCTGTAAACGGAGTCAGTGAAAATGGAGGAATCACAAGAGAAAGTTCCAGGCTCTGTAGCAAGAACCTTGGCAACCCTTGGGAATGGTGGCAACCAGTGTTGGCATAGCAGCCTTCAGACAAGAAAATATCAAAGGTCTTACATGACTGACACTGTCTTGATATACCACAGAGGGTCTTGAAGATGCAGGACTCTGAATCTCAGGGGAGGTCTAACTCTGGGAGATAGATGTCAACACAGGAATCTGGGTGATCCATGTCTATAGTAAGCAAGGTCAACAAGCCCATCCCGAAGCTCAACAAAAGGCAGAGCCTCACCCTGGCATAAGGCTCCAGTTTGGGAATTCAAGCTGGAGAAATGAGACAAACTGAAGAGGACACTGACTACTTTAAAGAACTGAACCAAATGCCCAAAAATCCAGCCTAGAAGGAGAGTCCCTAACAACTGCAAGTAGACACAAAAGAAAAAGAAATGATTTTCTCATAAGGTCTACAGAAATACCTGTGTGTATTCGTCCTTCGTTGCTGAAGAAGACCATGCCATCGGAGAAATAATGACATGACTTGCACTTGACTTTGTTGTTCTGAATGAGGGAGGGCTGACAGAAATACCTAGGAAAAAATGAAACAAGAGATGTTAAAAATGAAATAAAAGTTATTGGAAAAAGAATAAGTAACTTGGAACTTCACCCACATCTCAGACTCTCTGAAAATTAGACAGGACCAAATAGAAATCAATCACTCTATGAGAACAATAAATATTAGAATAAAGTCAAAAGGTTGATTTTTATAAACCTTTTAAGCCTAAAAAAATAAAAACCAGATAAAATATTAAGTATCTGATATAAAGAAAACCCAACTGGAATATCAGTCAAATATAGATAATTTAAAGATTATTTGGGGAACTCCCTCAAAATCATGACAAAACAAAAAAGGTCTAATTATTATATTTAAGAAAGCACAAATGAAAATTGCCCAAATCTACTAGATCTGGATTGCAGCAAAGATAGTTTGAAGAAGCTGCTGAGTGCTTCCTAAAAGAATCTAAAAAATTCAGTCTCAAGATTGTCATAGTGAAAACCTAGAACTTCTGCATCAAAGAAAAGAATGCTAAAAGGAGCCAGAAAGAACTTGATTGACAAGAAGTCACAGTCAGGATTACCCAGGACCTGACAGTTGGAAGAGTAAATGAGAGGCAGTCTTGAAACACAGTACTTCAAAAGGCAAAATACATAAGTTTACCACCTAGAATAACTTAACCTGTAAAGGTGAGTATAATCCTATGGTGATGGAGAGAAATGGACTTGTAATGAAACAGGGACTTCCAAGTATTTCTGATGAAAGTCCAGAACTGAGTAGGAACTTTGAAAGGCAAACATGGGATTCAAGAGAAGCACCTTAGATCCGCCCAGTTCCTTTCTCTGTAATTTTATAGAGTTTATAGTAAATGTAGTTAGAAATAAAACCACAATCATATTGAGCCCCTCACAAGGACAATAACTAACATTTAGGCAAATATTTGGCTCTTTGCTTTAATTTATATTTACACTTATAACCGCTAGCTAACCTCTGGCCTCATTGTGGTTGGTGTAAAAGTTGGTTATTTGTGTGAGGAAGCAGCAGAACATTGGACAGTATCTATTAATAGAGAGGACCAGGAAGGAAGTTAGGAGAAGAACAGATATTTTCTTGGAGCCTCCCTTAATCCTCGAGGAGGTAGGTACATGTGGTAGGTGGCTTGTCTGCATGGCATATTCTGCTCAAGTTGCATGTTGGACCCACAGCCTTCCTCCATCTCTTTCTTCTCTTTCATAGCTCAGTCCTACATTCTCTTTTCCCTTTCACCAGTTGTCTCTGTGCTAGTAGCTCTTTCTAGCTCAGCTCACTATATCCTAACTCCATGATCAAATGCTCAAATCTCTTGGGATCTGAATACTCTGTTCTATATAGACCCACAAGGCGTTGTTCCAGATCTGCAATCCAAAAGGATTAGACTTCCTGTTGCAATTAGTGAAAATGTCTTTGATTGAGTTGGGAAAGTATCCAGGCCTTGTTCACACCTAGTTCTGATTGATTGATTTTGTAATTTTTACCTGACAAAAGTAATTACTCTAAAGTAGAGCGAGATAATCATTGCCCCCCCCCGCCACATGTATCATGGCAGCTTACAACTTTGATAAATGCAGGGTCTACAAGACTTTTCCTATCTCATATCAGCTTCTCTGTGGCCTTAAATGGCAGGGCTAGCTCTCTCTTGAGGTGGCTCACTTCTCTACTGTCAGAAATCTCCATTCTGGAAGCCCCATCCTCCTTTATGTGACTACCTTTCTGTAGTCATGTCTGTCTGAAATGTGTATACCTTTGATTCCTGCTGGATGCACTGGCTTTTATTGATAGAGTGGTCTGCTTCAAAATGAAATGGTTGATCAGGGGAGAGGAGGAGGAGAAATATTCTCTCCCGTCCTACAAGAGTGATGACCTTTCAGGGGTTGAGTTTTTCCTCCACTGTTGGCCTGAACTGACTCTCCATCTGATTCCCAAGGCACATGACCAATTCTCTCAACCAGTCGCTAGATGTTTCCTGTGTTGTGTCAATTGTCTTTATCTGATGTCTGAAGGACCATAATCATCTCAAATTTGTTAAGTCACTTCTTCGTAACTGTTAAGAGTTTGTAGAAAAACTCCTTATCTACTCCTATATATAACTTTACCATACACATACACGTATCCTATATATTAGAAATATGTTATATGTCTAATATGTACATAGAATACACTCTAATATATAAATATAATGCATTAAATATCTACATTAGAAGCACATTTATAATGAATAATATTTTGATACTATATATACATATACAAACATGTATACACACATGCACATATATACATATGAGGAGAGGAGAGAACATGTGCCCTTTGAAGATGCCAAGGACATATGGATATATGGATGATGGAAAGGGTGTACACTTGACATAAATACATACACACATATTTTAGACAGTGATAGTGTTGGAGCAAAAGTTGACAACACAAAAGGGAATTGTGGACATTTACAGCATTGTTACTGGAATTGTACCTTTTGTCTGAAAGGCAAAAAAATTTATATCTGTAGCTGGAATGTTGCACTTTTACAGATAGCCTACTGGCAATGTATCAGCTTAACCTATTTTCAGAAATACTATTTCAAAATTTAAGTCAGGTAGTATCTTTTAATTGGGACATTACCCTATTCAAGGCTTTTTTATATCTGACCTTCCAGATGACCTCTGCGCCTTTACCATGAGCATAGGAATAAAAAGAACCTGGCAGAAGTAGCAGGAAATATGCTGATCATTAGGGAATGGTGGTCAAGACTCTTAAGTTTCCGTCTTGTTTTTCTAATCCTTCTCCATCAGAGGATCTATGAATATGAATAATAATTCTCAGTCACAGATGGCGAGTCAAATCTAGAGCCTGGCGTGTCTATTATATACAGTACTATTACAGGAGCATGTCAGTCAGA
Source organism: Bettongia penicillata ogilbyi (assembly GCA_023548195.1). Classification (NCBI taxonomy): domain Eukaryota; kingdom Metazoa; phylum Chordata; class Mammalia; order Diprotodontia; family Potoroidae; genus Bettongia; species Bettongia penicillata. The sequence goes on along the minus strand of JAJHZJ010000482.1, from coordinate 3,174,013 downwards.
TCTGGAATGGATCATTAGTAGGTAAACTAATTTTTAAAAATGAAATCACTTTACTATATTGTATAAAAGTAGCAAAGCTTTTGAAAGAAAGGTTTTGGTTAGTTTTCATGGGGTAATATGCTTATATTCCTTCCCAGATGTGTTTCCCTTTGTGTATTTTAATATAATGTGGAAAATCATACAAGTTTTATGTTTAGGAGCTAAGTGATCCCAGGAGATGGTTTTGCCTTACATATTCTCATTCTTCACCCCAAGCCTTGACTAAGCCATAGAATTGCTGGGTAATTTTAAGTACATTTACAGACATAGTTGGAGTACTGCAAAATAATTTTTCCAGATAATTTATTATTATAGCCTTTTAATCTATTCCATACTAAATAAACATTTTAATTTGTGTGAAGTAAAATAAATTCATGTGAACAATAGGCATTTGACACTCTAAGAATTCTTCGCTAAAATTAACTTGAATGAACAAATATAGACTGGAAAAATAAAGAAAGGTCTATTTATAATAGACCATTTAAGAAATAACTTACTCTAGATAATACTTAGCCAAGAAAAAGAAGTCCTTTGTCAATATGGATGAATTTCTCTTTCTTATTGAAATATAGTTCACTAGAAGTAGAAAAGGTAGGAACCTAAGGGATAAACCCTTAAATGTAAGTTTTATAATCCTAGTCTGGGGCCACAACTCATCCTTGCTTACTTTTTGACTGCAATTTGACCAATTCAGATGCTAAGTATTTTCTCACTGACCACAGTTAAATATATACCAAATGAAGCACCCCACTGGTGATTCTCACTGTCCCAGCATCATATAAACCCTTTCCCAGGACCAACCCAATTGAGGTAGAGACTAGCTAAGGAGGAAATGAATTTTCTCTTTAGAGCAATTTTACCTCAGCTTTTGCCAAGGAATTCAGAAAATTACCATGATTTGCTCTGTGAAGGAGGTTTAAGCAAGGACAAACTTAAGATCAGAGCAGTAGAAGGTTGTTGCAGTTGGCTTTCATGGACTAGACTGACTGACTCCAGCGTAAAGGAACAGCGTCTGGGAGAATATGCCCCATCTGTGTTGCTATATCTAGTACTTCTCTGTCCTGGATGCCCCTGAGCATTCTCCCTCTCTGCTCTAACATCCTTGACAACTGTCTTTGCTGCCTACACATTTGATGTAAGCATGATCTACCCCTGTATGCCTGCAATTCCATTGTTTATCTGCTCCTGCGGCAATCACCTGTACCATTTATACTTCTGAGTGCCTATGGCTCTGGCCATATGCTGGTGGTTGTGTTTATGCTTTCATAAACATCTGCATTTCTGTGAAGGGGATAGTTGATAGAGGCTTTTCTCATTATCAACTGTCAATGACATTCCTTTCTTCAAATCTCTTTTCCTCACTCCTAATCCCAATCAGTTAGGAGCAGTTAGATTTCCAGGATACTGCTGGTGAAAGCAGGCAGCTGATCAGGGTCATGGATGTTGCTGGCTTGGTATCAGAAAATCCTAAATTCAAATCCGGCCTTAAACACTTATCAGCTGTGTGGCTCTGGGTAAGTCACTTAATTTGTCTTAGGTTCCTTATCTAAAACTGAGATGATAACAGCACCTATGTCCTAAGTCGTTGTGAAAATAATATTTTAAAAGAACTTTGCAAATGTTAAAGCACTATATAAACACTAGTTATTTACTATTACTACTATCACTACTACCATTAGTTCTACTTCTACTACCACTACCAACGCTGCTACTGCTGCTATTACTACTACCATTGCTACTACTACTACCTCTATAAACATCGATATTACTGCTATTAGTACTACTACTACTACTACTACTACTACTACTACTACTACTACTACTACTACTACTACTACTACTACTACTACAATAACCTGTTTTCTGTGCCATATCTTTCCCAGTCAAGTACTTCCATGTTTTAGTAAGGATATTGACATAGTTCCAAAAGAAAGTAAACAGGATGGTTAAGGGACAAAAAGCCATGCTAGGAACAGTTAAAAGAACTAGGTATATTTATTTAAGAGGAGAAATGATGATTATATTCCTTGAATGCTGATAGGTTGTCATATGAAAGAGGGATTTTGCTCATACTCAGGGGTCTTCACTTGGATCAAGGGGTAATTATAAGGAGGGCAAGAGAAGGGTCTTATCATCTCTGATCACCGAGTCCTTTAGCTTCTGACACATACTTGTCTGAGAGGAGTAACTCAAAGGATACTCTAAGAGTTCAACTGCCATTGACCTTGGGACAGGTCACCATCTCCAAACCCTTCTGTATGTCTTATGACCAAGGCCTCAGTCAGCTTGCCGAATGACAGGATACACAAAACTCCTCTAGGAGTCATGGAATATAAGGTAACATTAGGCACAGGCACTGTGCTAAGTGCTTTTACAATTATTATCTCATTTGATCATTACAATAGCTCTGGGAGGTAGGTGCTATTATTATCCTCTTTTACAGCTGAAGAAAATAAGGCAAATAGAAGTTACGTAACTTGCTCTGAATCACACAACTAGTAAATGTTGGATGCAGAATCTGAACTCAGATTTTACTGACTCCACAGCATCACCAAAGCTCCCTCACTTTCTTTTTGCTCAAAGGGATGCCTTACTAACTCTCCCTTGAGAATAAAGAGTTCATTAATCAGAGTCTAGAATACTAATGAGGAGGTCTTGATTCTCTGTGCCTTTTTTGTAAGTAGCCCTAGTATGAAAATAAGACTCTCACCCTAATCAGTAACTTCCCTGCCTTTATTCTTGTAGTAATAGGCACATTTTGGCTCCATCTAAAAGAAATACTTCCTCATCATTAAAACTGTCAAAAGCTGGAATGGGGTGCCTTTGGATTTAGTGAGTTTCCCTTCACTGGAGATCTTCAATCCAGGACTTTTTCTTGGCCAAGCATATGCATAGTAAGTCATTTTTCACATTTAAGGGATACTCTAAACGGAATTCACTCACCATATTGGGGTTTTACTCAATAACTTCTGAGGTTCCTTTTAATTCTGAGAGTCAATATTTCTATGGCTGGATTCAGTTGTAATAATAATTTGGAATGCGTCTGCACTTTTAAAAATGATTTTGATGAGAATTTAGTACAGAAAGGTGAGAATTATCTTAATCAGATCAAAGCTTTGAGGTCCCACACAGGTGACTTAACCCTGGACTGATCTTACTGCTTCCTTTCATGGTTCTTGGGAAATTGTAATTGCATTAGTAGGTGAGATAATAACTGATGAGAGAGAACACATAGCTGACTTAATTCTTACTTTGCTTCTGTTCTGCTTCTCTCCCCACCTCCCCCAGAAGAATGATCTTTGAACTGAAAATGCCAGAACAAAAATGACTGATATGGACCTGTATCCAAGATAATAAGGAGGTTGTAAGAGAACACCTAATTGCCCTTGATGAATTCAAATCACTTGGCACATGTGATATTTTGAATATTGTGGAAAACAAAAGAGGTACCCCAATAATAGAAGTCATCTTGTTTGGATTTTCAAGAGAGGAAAGAGAACAGAATTGGCAAATTATAGGTGAGTGAGATACACCTCAATTCCACACATAGGATATGTAAGCCAGCCTAGCTAAAGCAACAAGGCACCTTGAAGGAGAGCCAGGAGGCAGTGTGTGCCAAGCAGGTCAGACCACCACCACCAACACCTTTGACCATCACTTCCTCTAGGATCCTAATGGAGACAGCCCAGGGCTCTGAGCCCAAGAGTCTTTGGAATAGCACTGGACACTGGAATAGCACTGCCCCTCCCCAAACCACCAAACTTGCTTCCAGCCCAGCCTTCACAGCCATCACTGAGCTGAGAAATTATTGTGGAGAGGGGGTCCATCTACATCATCAACACCAGCAACACCTGCTGACCAATTGCCATTAGCAGTTATATAGACACAAGAGCCTTGGAAATGGAAGCACCTCTCAGACTATTTGTCTTGCTTCTAACCCTAACCCAATTGGGGAAGCACCTCCAATGAGAAGGGGCCAACCATCCTGACCAACTGCCATACACAGGGCAGACAAGCCAGACTAATGGAAGCAATATGGTACCTTGAGGAAGAGATAGGAGGCAACATGTGCCAGGCAAGTCAGACCACTGATACCACCTTGACCACTCCCTACCCCTAGATCCTGATGGAGAAAGCTCAAGATCTTCAACCCATGAAACTTGGGAATAGAATTTCCTTCATTCCAGTGTCCTCTGTCATCTTCCTGGGAAGCAATCCCTGTGGAGAATGACTTGGCAAACTTGATGGCATATTCATATTTACAGACTGCAGAAAGCTAGGAGAGATACTTAGCACACTGGCTGACAGAGTCACACTCCATAAAGATCTTGATATTCTAGAATATTGGGTTGAATCTAATAAGAGGAAAAATTCAGTAGCAATCAGAATAAAATCCTACACTTGGGTTCAAAAACATCAGCTTCATAAAGCATAGGATAGGAGAAGTATAGTTAGATAATAGTTTATCTGAAGAAGTTCTGGCCACTTTAGTGAATTATAAAGTCAACACTAGTCAGAAATTGACATAGCAGTTGAAAAAAGCAAACGTGATCTTATGCTGAATTGCCCTCACTTGCATTGCAAAGCTTCTCTAAGCTTAGGTTCCAGGTATAAGAAAATAGGAGGCCCTCTGAAGTCTGTACTAGTGAGAACCATATCTACAGTATTATTTTCAGATCCTGGTACCACAGCTTAAGAAGGTATTGATAAAGTGGAGAACATGCAGTATAAGGCAAAGAAAATTGTGAAATGCCTTGAGTCCATGACATATGTGAGTGAGCTGAAGAAACTAGCTATGTTTAGCTTGGGGAAGACTTATAGGGGACATGCTAACTATTTTCAAGTATTTAGGAACAGGGACGAGACTTGTTCTATTTGTCTCAGAGTGTAGAACCAGGAGCAATGGGTGACAGTTAGAAAGAGGCAAAATTAGTCTCGATGATAGGAAAAACTTCTTAACAATTAGAGCTGTCCAAATGAACTGCCTCAAGAGGCAGTGTGTTCCTTCTCCTTGAAGGAGAGGCTAGATGACCGTTTGTCAAGTGTGTTATATTACGGACTCCTTTCGTATTTGGGTTGAATTATATGGTTGCTGAATTTCCCTCCAAATCTAAATTTTGTGGTTCTATAATAATATAATGTGATATGATATGATGGAATAATAATAATTTCTGCTGAAATCCTGATTTCATGTGTTTATTCTATATGGGGAAGAGCAACATCTGATTTCCTTTAAGTATCTCTATTAGATACAAATGGGAAATGAATTCATTAATGGATAAGAAAGGTAGGGTGTTATTCCTAGTTACCTCTACCATAGGCAGGTGAAGTGTGTTGGGGAATTTCTCAACCTGGGTTCCTAGAAAGCCAGAAAATCTCAGTTATTAAAGATTGGCTACACTTATAAAATAAGCAGTCAAGGAAAAGAAATTCATTAGAGCCCTAAGGGGTACTGTCTACTGGTACCAGTCCACTCTTCCAAATATAGAGATTTGGTTTAAGTAACTTTTCAGCTTGGAGTATAGAATTAATCATCAGCATCCCAGGGTGGGTTAGTGAAACTTAAACAACCAATGAGGTGTTAGGTTTCCATATTTGGAAGGGTTACTGGAACCTACAGGATCTCCCAGATCTGGTAATATTAGAAATGTTGCAGAAAGGGTGGAAAAGCCCCAAGTGGTCACAGTGTTATTGTGAAAGAAAGGAAAATTTTCAAGTTTCTTAACCAGGTTTATTTGAGGAAGATGATGGGCCTTGTCAATATGGCATGGTCAAAATGGATGGTCTTAATCTTAGGTGGAGACTGAGTAAGGGGTAAAGATATAGATAGTGGCACAAGGGTAAGGTTTTAAAGTACAGAAAGTCAGAAGCACATCCAGAGGGAAATGAAGGTTGGTTCATCTAGGTTTCTCTACAAAACAAAAGCTCTAGGAGTAACTCACCCATAGGAGAAGGATTGTTCCTGGGTGAGAAGGCTGAAGAACATTGGATGTTCCAAGGGTGAGTCTGCAGATGAGGTGTGGTATTGAAAGCTGGAAAGGTGGAAGCCCTGCTAATGAGGAGTCTATGATAATTCTATTCTAATGAGTTTAGGAGATTAGAACAGAAATAAGAGACTTTTGGAAGGGGGGGGTTGGGGAGAAATATGAGTTTAGTTTTAGACATGCTAAGTTGATATATTTCCATATCTCTAGGTAATCCTGTTTGAAATGTCCGTAGGCAATGGGTGATGTTGAACTGGAGCTCAGAGAAAAAAAGAGTGGTTGAATATACTCATACATCTGTATTTATTTATCTATACAAATATGTGTATGTATGTGTGCACATATATGACACAAAAAATTATATGTATGTATGTGTGTGTGTGTGTATATATGTATATATGAGTGTATATGTATGTGTGTGTATACACGATTTGTTGTTGTTCAGACTCTTTGTGACCTCAAGGTACATTCTATCCATGGGGTTTTCTTGGCAAAATTACTGGAGTGCTTTGCCATTTCTTTCTTCAGTGGATTAAGGCAACCATCATATATACATGCATGTCTATATCTATATATTTATCTCTCTCTATGTGTGTGTCTGTGTATGTTCTTGTTGTTTTCCATCCTTTGTTCTTGAGGACAAATGACATCATGAGAGTGGTTTCTTGACTTGCATGTGAATTGGATATGAGTGGGGAAGAGCTTCACTCTCCTCCAGTTATTGAAGTTCAGTGGCAAGACAAAGGTCAAGATGACCGGCAATGGTCCAGGAGGCAGTGAGTGACCTTGGAATTTCTAAATTAAGCACCAAGAGACTATAGGGGGAAAAAGAGAAGATGGCCTAGGATGGAACCTTGAGGAACAGCTACAGTTAGAGGTAATGATATGGATGATGAGGCAACAAAGGAGACTCAGAGTAATGGTTAGACAGGTAGAAAAATGTCAGAAAGAATCTCCCCAGCCATTTACCCAGTAGATCAGCAGACAACTGAACAGCAAATGAAGCAGAACTCGTGGGAGTAGTATGATGATTTTACTAGAAGACATCAAAGACCCTGTAATATTGTAGACATGAAATGCCCCAGTAAGTGGGTTCTATGGCCACATGTATTTTTTACCTTTGTCCCTCCACATGTATGTCCTGACTACATGTATTCCTTATGTGGACACCATGCACAATGTACCCTGGATACAACTTTTCCTTATGTATGTGCCCATTCACAAATATGTCTTGGCTGTAACTGTTCTCATTGTGTGTCTCCTTCTGTACATGCCCTGGTCTTATTCCCTACAAGTGTGTGTTTTCACATGTGCAACCAATGTATATTTACTTTTCCACTGATGGTGTATTTGTGAGAGAGTATGGCTCATGTTTACAGGAGAAATGCTTTATTACTACTTTTGAAAAAAGCACTACAGTCTTGCATTAAATACCTTTATTTGAACCAATTGTATACTCTAACTACTAACGGAAAGTTCCCTGAGCTTTTGGGGGCTCTTGAGTTTTAAGTAGATGTGGATTGACAAGAGTTTCTTGTGTCTGAGGCAGTCAGATATCTTTGGGAGAACTTCCCTGGGGAGGTTGGGAAATATTGCCAGTTGCTACATGTGGATGAAATGGAGAGAGGAAAAGACAAAAGTGGAAACAAACTCATAAAGATTGATCTCTTTTCTCTCTCAATAACAACTGAGTCACCACAACTGGATGATAACATTATAGTTATGCATGTTCTAAAAGAGAAAATAGAAATGACACTGAAGAAGGCAAAAGATAGGAAGGATAGCTGGCCTAGAACAGTGCAGACAAAAGATATCCATTTTTGAGGCAAAACAGTTTTGAGGATATTCATGAAGTAATTCCCAAAATGAATGAAAGAAAGGAGAATTTCCCAGGCTTGGTAAAAAAAAGAGAAAAAGAAAAAGAGAGAGAATGAGAAAAAAGAGAGAAAGATTAAAGGAAATGAAAGAAAACACAAACTTTATTATTACCGAAAAAAAGCCAAACAAAATATCCTATTGACCTGTAGGGCTACTCTATATAATATTCAGGAGATTAATTTACATACATATCTAGGATATTCTTGGAGGTATGAGAAGGGAACAGGCAACCTTTTGCAAATGATATTGTATAATGTATAATTCTATAATTGTAAAAATCTTTTACATTCACTCCAAGCTGACTGAAGGGTATAGAGAAGAAAAGATATCACTGTGCTTGTTTTGATTATAAAAAAAGCATATGACTGGGTTTTTGTTGGCAGATAAGAAGGAATCAACTGAAACAGAGATTAAAGATTTATGAAAGGGGAAGAAGGAGATTGCTATGGGAGCAAAGTCTGGGTGGAGGAAGGAGAGAATGGAATTGAGGGCACATTCAGAGGGAAAGACCTGAGAGGAGTTGTGATGCTTCTTCTTCTGCTACCAAATTATGATATTGAGGAGATCTTTTTATAGTAGTGGAAAGCATCTTGGATTTGGAATCAAATAATCTAAATTCATATCCCAACTTTTGTCATTTACTACCTGTGTATTCACTTTACTTTTTTGGGACTTAGTTTCCTCACCTGTAAAATGGGAGGGAATTACACTGGATAATCTTAAGGTCCTGTATAGGTCCAAGTCCTACAAATTTCTGACATTTAAAGAAATGGAAAAGTAGAGCCAAGGGAATTGATACTGGATAGATTCTTTGTGAAGTACAAAAATAAGTCCTTTGCTGTAATGGCTATGTTGGGGGTTAGTATATGGCTAGTGATTTGAGGAAAGAGGAGAATGCTGAGAAGAGATGTTAAATGTTATTTGACTTCAGCTTTAAATGCATCCCTACTGTTATGTATACTTCCCCCTCTTTTTTTGTTTTTTTATACTTATAATTTAACATTCTTTTTAAATTTTGAGTTCCAGATTCTCTCCCTCCCTTTTATCCTTCCTCCACCCACTGAGAAAGCAAAATAATATGATATTAATTATACATGTGAAATTATGTAAAACATATTTTCATATTATCCATATAAAAAAAGAAAGGGAGAAAATGATATTTTAATTTGTACCCAGAGTTCATCCATTCTCTCTCTGGAGATGTATAACATTTTTTCATAGAGTCCTTTGGCATTGTCTTAGGTCATTGTTATTGATAAAAATATCTAAGTCTTTCACATCAGATCATCATTACAACATTGCTAGTACTGTACACAATGCTCTCTTGGTTCTTCTCATTTCACTTTGCATCAGTTCATATAGGTCTTGCCATGTTTTTCTGAAGCCACTCCCCTTGTCATTCCAACAACACAATGGTATTTTATCCCAATCATATGCCACAACTTGTTCAGCCATTCCCCAAATGATGAGCATCTCTTCAATTTCCCACAAAAAGAGTTGCTATAAATATTTATGCACATATAGATCCTTTTCTTTTTTCCTTGATCTCTTTGAGGTGTGGATCTAGTAGCGATATTGCTGGATCAAAAGGTACACACAGTTTTATAGCTCTTTAGGCTTTGTTCCAAATTATTCTGTAGAACAGTCAGATTAGTTTTTCCTTCATTCCCTCCTGCATTCCTGCTAGGTATGAGGTGGTACCTCAGAATTGTTTTAATTTTCCTTTTTCTAATCAAGAGATTTAGAACATTTTTCACTTGAGTATAGCTTTGATTTCATCTTCTGAAAATTGCCTGTTTATATCCATCATTTATCAGTTGAGAAATGGCTCTTATTTTTTTTATAAAATTAGCTCAGTTCTATACTCAGTATATATTTGACAGATGAGGTCTTTATCAGAGAAATTTGCTATAAAAGTTTTTATATTACTTCATTGTCTATGGCACCTTTTAGCAAAATGTAGTTTTCTGATTATCCTTCTAATTAGGTCAATTTTTGCTTTTGATTTGTCTGAGTTCATGATTGCTACCCTTGCCTTTTTTTTTTTTAACTTCAGTTGAGGCATATTAGATAATTTATTTTATTTTAACTCTGCATACATCTTCTGGTTTCTAATCCATTCTGCTATCTGCTTTGAACCTCTGCCTCCCTTTTATTGTATTTATATACTTCTATTTATTTACCTCTTATTAAATATATATACATATAATTACTCATATAATGTAATCTTTCTTTCCCTCCCTTCCTTCCTTCCTTCCTTCCTTCCTTCCTTCCTTCCTTCCTCCCTTCCTTCCTTCCTCCCTTCCTTCCTCCCTTCCTTCCTTCCTTCCTTCCTTCCTTCCTTCCTTCCTTCCTTCCTTCCTTCCTTTCCTTTCTTTCATTTCCACAGGGATATATATTCTTCCTCTTTGAACCAATTCCAATGACAGTGAGATTCAAGCATAGCCTGCCACTGCTCCCTCCCCATTTCCCTTCCATTGTAAAAGCTCCTCCATGCCTCTTTTATGTCAGAAAAATGTCCCCATTCTCCTCTCCCCTTCCTCCTTCACTCAGTGCATCTCTCTTTCTCATCCTCCAATTTTTTTTTTTTTTGGAGATCTTTCCAACATAACCAACTCACATCCAAGAGGAGTGCTAGCTAGCTCTCATGGCTTCAGGAAAACAGAGTAGTGACCACATCTCTCCCAAGATCACACCACCTTGGAAGCACTGAAACCTTTTCCTCAAAGCCCTAGAATTGTAACAAGGGCCCTTGCTCCCTTGTGACGCCCAGTGCTTTTCTAACCGTGGAACTGAGACCCAGAACTTCTCATGGGCAATAAAGTTACCAACCAGTGCTAGCAGTACCTAGTGCCAGTAAAGGATCCCTTGTAATTTCTTTCTGACTATTTTCCCAACTCTCTTCCTCTCTGGCCTAGCTAATCCTGAAGCAGCTGCTGAGACTGATGCTTCTGTCCCCTCCCCTCTTCTCTTCCTCCCACCATGAGAGCTCTCTGGCCCCCAACCCAATGTTACAAACTTCTCTTAGTGGTCTCCTAAGTTTTCTTAGGCCTGAAAACCAGCTCATTCTCACCTTTTGTTAATTCTACAAACTCCAAAATTTGATTTGAAGTATTATTTTAAACTTGTTTCGAGAGGAACGTTAGGAGACTTCAGCTGGATTGAGTCTTATCCACCATCTTCAAACTATATCTCTCAAAAACTACAGCATAGACTCATTTTTCTTGGGTCAGTACCTTGGATGCTGACCCAGAAGAAGCACTGGGATATACAATGCAGGGGCAAAGATACCTCGATGCCAGAGGAGCAGAGTTCTGTGGCAGGACAAGTCCAAACCCAAACTCACTGGTCCTTTTTCTCTCACAGATATGTATAATTTTGCAAGAACCTTTCAAAAAGTTAGGTAGCAAGTACGATTTATAACCAGGAAAGAAATGTGTTATGTCCTGAGTTTTATGACTGTCATAGTTATTTCAAGGTGGGTAGGGTTGTTCGAAGCCAAATGTAATTAGGGGCCCCTGCACAGAACTTAAATATCTGTCCTCAAGTTTTGGTGCTGCTACTGACCCATGAACCTATTCTTAAGCCTCAGGGAGACTGGCATCAGTTGCTGTGGTTCTGAATTACTGCTAATGATTGTTCAGGAAAGGGAAATTACATGGCACAGAATTATATTCAGTGAGAAATTATATCATCAACACTTAAAGAAGAAAAGAAAGTAGCAAGATATTCAATTATGATAACACTAACCAGATTCAATATGAAGACATTTACCTGGAGTCATATTTGGGTAGCATGGGTCATAGAACACTGGACTTGAGTTCAAATCATGCCTTGATATTTACTAGTTGTGTGACTCTGATTAAGTCAATTAACCTCTCCCTCTTCTGTTTCCATATCTGTAAAGTGGAGATGATAATAACAGTACTTAATTTCTAGGGTTGTTGTGAGAATAATATTAGATATTAAGAAATCACTTTGTAAAGCTTCAAGTACTATATAAGTGCTAGTTATCATTGTCATTGCAGATGTTTAAAAATGTTAAACTGAGATTCTATTGCGAATATTTTATTTTTCTGAAGCAATATTTTTTAAATAACTGTTTGGACATTCTCCTTAAAATTGGAAAGTTAGTTATTTTGTATAAAAGATCATAGGCAAGGCATTCATTCAAGCTTCTAAGTTTGAAGAGAGGTTCTAGATCATAACAAACAGAGCTGAGTTTTTTTAGGAATTAAAATACACAAGGCAGGGTCGTATTATTGGTTGACTAAAGAAATTAACAGAAATACTCAAATGACTTGTAAAAAGAAAAAAGGAGAGTAGAGTACACACAGAAGAAGTGAGACCTGTCTGAGGAAGTTGCCTAGTCTGGACCTCGGAACCAGTAAAAGAACAAATTGGGGGTCTAGTAAGTGAAGTTTTCAGATGTTAGATATCATGATGAATATGGTGAATGAAGGGTGTCTAGGATTGATTGCTAAAGTAAGGAGGGGATTTTGAAGAGCTCTAACCCATTAATATCAAACTAGAAACTTCTCCTTACAGAGCAGAGTTTAAAAATTTAGTTTAATATATTTTAAATTGACCACATGACTACTAGGTGACAGCTAGGTAGAATGCTGGAGTGAGGAAGACCTGATACTGAATCCTCTCTCAGACACTTTACTAGCTGTTCAACCCTAGGCAAGTGAATTAACTCTTTTTAACCTTCCTGAGCCTCCTCTGTAAAATGAATGGGTTCAGCTCCATGACCTCTAAAGCCTCTTGCTAGTAATGAACAGGTCTGACCCTCCTTCCCCTGCTTAAAAACTTTTAGCAGCAGCTCAGTCACCTATAGGACACAACAAGAACTCTATCACCTACCACTGAAGACCCTCCTTGATGTGGTTCCAATATACATTTCCAACCTGACTGCGCACAACTTCATTCCTTTCCAGGTTGCACTACTAACGTTCTGGATTTTCTGTACTATTCTATAATATCTTATTCACCTGGGAAGTTCACTTCATTCCTGGACTGCACACATTGGAAGCACACAGTAAGCTCCTGCTGTCTCTCCATCTGATTGACTGATTCCTCTATTTTAAGGAGGATGCCCAAGTCAGCCATTTCTTCATTTTTCTTGAAGTTTCTTTCTTTGCTACACCCCTGTGCTGCTCTACTGTCACCACCACTGCCATTCAGCTTTCTTTTGTGTCTTAATTTCCTGGATTAGAAGGTGAACTCCTTGAATACTTCCTTGTATTTGTATTTGTTTCCCCTGATTTTAGTACAGTGCCTTGAACATAATAAGTGCTTAGTAAATGCTTGTTAACTTGACTTTACTCCATTTACAATTGAACCTATGTGGTTTAAAGTAGTAGCTATTTCTTCATCTCCTTTAGTACTACACTGCAAATGAGTGTGCAGGCTGTCTTCATTCCCTAAAATGCCTTCCCTCCTGATTTTTGGCTATTAAAATCCTTTTTTTTCCTTTAAAGTCCATTTAGGTGCTTATTTCTTTATATCTTCTCTGATCTTCCTGGCTAAAAATAAACCCTGCTTCCTCAGTTTCCCTTAGATCACATTGCCTAGAACATCTGTCGAGATCAGCTAGAAAAGTAATTACTTAACTCAGTTCCAGGAAGGCAAAAACTGAGTTGGTTTTCCTTTGTTGTACCTCTAGCCTTTCATAAATGCCTTATATGTAGTAGGTGCTTTATCAGTGTTTGTTGAATTGTGTGATAGAACAGAAAGAGCACTGGTTCCAGAGTTAGAGGACCTGGGTTCCAGTTTTGCTTTTGATGCTTACTAGCTGTGTGAATTTGAGCAACTCACCTAACTTTCATGGACTCCCACCTTTCATAAGAAGCCTTCCTTAGCCCCTCTTAATCCCAATTTCTTTTTTCTTTTAATTATGTCCTATATATTTTGTATATGACTCGCTTTGTATAAATTTGTTTGCATGTATTAATCTATTAGATTGTAAACTCCCTAAAGTTAGGGACAGTTTTTTTTTCCTTCTTTTTATATCCCCAGTGCTTAACACAGTGCCTGGCACATAGTAGGTACTTAATAAATGTTGATTGATTTCAGTTTCTTCATCTGTAAAATGAGAGGGTTAGATGGTTTTTAAGATCCATTCTCTTTCTAAAATTGTAACTTACAAATTAAACTGCTTATTTTTCAGAATGGCTAGAATGACTTTTAATCAATCTAGGTTCTTTATTTCTAAAGAAATGCACACTTACTTCTCATTATGACTTTTAATTGAAATGTTAGACTTTGGAAAATTAGGACGAGTTGCATGTGCATAAAACTGCAAACTAAATGTATGCTACTTGTTAAACAGAATTTTTTTTTTGGACCTGTGATTTCATCAGATTTCATCAGAACCTTCTCTCTTTGCAGATGGGCACCTTCCTTATAATTTATAATCTTTTTTTTTATTTATTTGTTTATTTATTTATTTAGCTTTTTACATTCATTTTCACAAATTTTTGGGTTCCAAATTTTCTCCCCTTTTCTCCCCTCCCCCCACCCCAATACCCCAAGCAATCTAATTTTCCCTATTTCCAATCTGTCCTCTCTTCTGTCATCCCTCCCTTCCCTTGTCTCTATCTTCTCTTTTCTCCTGTAGGGCCAGATGACTTTCTATTCCTCATTAACTGTATGTCTTCTTTCCTAGTTGCAACAACAATACTAAACAATTGTTCCTAAAACTTTGAGTTCCAAATTCTCCCCATCCCTCCCTCCCCACCCATTCCCTTTGGTACGGCAGGCAATTCATTATAGGCCATATCTGTGTAGCTTTGCAAATGACCTTCCTGATAGTCGTGTTGTGTAAGACTAACTGAATTGCCATCCCTCCTAACCTGCCCCTCATTGTTTCTCTTCTGTCCTTTGATCCTGTCCCTCCCCAAGTGTTGACTTTCAATTACTCCCTCCTCCCTTTGCCCTCCCTTCCATCATCCCCCCCCAATATCTCCTTCTCCCCCGCTTTCTTATACTGTAAGATAGGTTTTCATACCAAAATGAGTGTGCATTTCACTCCTTCGTTTAGTCAAATGTGATGAGGGTAAACTTTTGTTTGTTTGTTTTTTTTTTTTCCTCAGCTCTCCTCTTTTTCCCTCCACTAAAAACATCTCCTACTTGCCTCTTAAATGACATATAGTTACCCCCTTCCATTTCCCCCTCTTTCCTCTCACTACATTTCTCTCTCACCATTTACCTTAATTTCTTTTAAGGTATGGTCCCATCCTATTCAGTTCAACCTGTGCTCTCTGTCTCTGCATGTGAATGCATGTGTGTATATGTGTGCATGCGTGTACATGTGTATGTGTGGTCCCACCAACCACCCAGATACTGAAAAGTTTTAAGAGTTAGAAATATTGTCCTTCCCTGTATGAATGCAAACAGTTCATTTCTGGTAAGTCCCTTAATACTTCTCCTTGCTGTTTACTTTTGCATGCTTCCTCTCATTCTTGTGTTTGAAAGTCAAATTTTCTTTTCAGCTCTGGTCTTTTCATTAAGAATGATTGAAAGTCCTCTGTTTCATTGAAAGACCATATTTTCCCTTGAAGTATTATACTCAGTTTAGCTGGGTAGGTGATTCTTGGTTTCAGTCCTAGTTCCTTTGCCTTCTGGAATATCCTATTCCACGCCCTTCGATCCCTTAATGTAGAAGCTGCTAGATCTTGGGTTATCCTGATTGTATTTCCACAGTACTGGAATTGTTTCTTTCTAGCTGCTTGCAAGATTTTTTCCTTGAGCTGGGAGTTCTGGAATTTGGCCACAATGTTCCTAGGAGTTTCTCTTTTTGGATCTCTTTCAGGTGGTGATCGATGGATTCTTTCAATACTTATTTTGCCCTCTGGTCCTAGAATGTCAGGGCAGTTTTCCTTGATAATTTCATGCAAGACGATGTCTAGGCTCTTTTTTTGATCATGGCTTTCAGGTAGTCCCATAATTTTTAAGTTGTCTCTCCTGGATCTATTTTCCAGGTCAGTTGTTTTTCCCATGAGATATTTCACATTCTCTTCCATTTTATCGTTCTTTTGGTTTTGTTTGGTGATTTCTTGGTTTCTCATAAAGTCATTAGACTCCATCTGTTCCATTCTAATTTTGAGAGAACTATTAAATTCAGTGAGCTTTTGAGCCTCTTTTTCCATTTGGCTCATTCTGCTTTTGAATGCATTCTTCTCCTCATTGGCTTTTTGAACCTCTTTTGCCAATTGAGTGAGCCTATTTTTCAAGGTGTTAATTTCCTCAGCATTTTTTTGGGTCTCCTTTACCAAGATATTGACCTTTTTTTCATACTCTTCTTGCATCTTTGTCATTTCTCTTCCCAGTCTTTCCTCCACCTGTCTAACTTGCTTTTCAAAATCCTTTTTAAGCTCTTCCAAGGCCTGAGCCCACCCAACACCCCCCTGGGGTGTCTGGGGTCCTGAGGCCCCGCCCTCCACATCTTTCCCTGATGGGAAAAATACGTTCTCGTCCTCCCCATCAGATCCGAAGGTCGGGATCATTTGCATTTGTTGGAAAAAACTCTCTAAAGTCTTATTTTTCTTCCCCTTTCTAGGCATTTTCCCAGCCAGTTACTTGACTTCTGAGATTCCTTTCCACCCCCGCCTGGATCCGCCCAGCTAGTGCTTGGCCTCTGAGATTCAAATGCGCTTTCCCGCGGCAAGCTTTAGTTCTGGCGCAGGGGTGGGGGCAGGGCCGCCTCCTAAGCTTGGGCCCTCAGGGGCTTTCTGCAGAGACTTTCAGGAACGGAGCGGGTGGGGGCGGGGTGGGGGGCTCCGCCTGCTGTGCTCAGCTCCCTTGGGGGTTTTATTCAGAGGTGTTCAGCAGTAGAGCAGGGTGGGGGCAGGGCCGTCCCCCTGCTCGGCTCCCTCAGGTTGGAAAGACCCTCAGTATTGAAGATCCTACCTGCTGCTGGGGGATTCCTGAGTCCTGGGCCGCTGCCGCCTCAGCTGCCGCCCACGCCTCTGCCTCCGCCGCTTCCTGCCCCTGTCTCTGCCGCAGCCGCTTCCTCCCGAGGGGGCCCGAGTCACGGAGACTCTCCGCTCCCCTCCCCTATCGCAGCCTTCTTTCTTACTGACCTGTAGCTTCTGTGGGCGGAGGGACTTTCCCGGCTGCCGGAGCTTCCCCCGGAGCTTTCGTCTCTGAAGTCTGCTCGGGTCAGCTTCTCTGGGGCCACGGCCAGGGGTGGGGGTGGGGTCCGCTTTCCGGAGTGCGATGGACCCCGGGGACGGCTCTCCAGGGTTCAGTGGAACGGAAATCTCTTCCCCTATGTTTATGCACTCCCTGCAGAGATTCAGAATTTATGGGGATCTCCTTTTACCTCAATTCCATGGGTTGTGGGCTCGGAGCTCGTAAATGTGCGTTCTTCTACTCCACCATCTTGGCTCCGCCCCCCTATAATTTATAATCTTAGAGTTACATGGGATACTGAGAGGTTAAAGTATTTGTCCATGGTCACAGTCAGTGTTGGCAGAAAATGAGTTTGAACCCATGCCTTCCTGAATTAAGTTTAGCCATGTTACACTGCTGCTACTTCTTTTTAATAGAGTTTAAATATAAGTTTATGAAGCCACATCAGCCTAATTAAACCAACAAACTAAACGGTGGTGGTAAAAATATGTAAAAATTACAAAATTATGTTTTATATGCATGTATATGCATTTGAATGTATGTAGTGTCTACTTATATATTTTCATCTTTTTAAAAATTATTTTATTTTTAATGTATAGAATAAAATAAGCATTCTCATAACAGAATAATAAAAAAGATTGCACATGAAACTACAAATCTATTATATACAACTTGCTATTCATTTTAAATATGTAATAAAATTATCATGTGAATTTCTTTTTTTTCCTTTTTTTCCTCTTCCTTCCCCACCTAAAGATGGCTACCATTAGACACAAATAGGTATATAGAGATAGATAGATATAGATATGTTAATTTATTCTATGCTCGCTTCTATTTGTCAGTTCTTTTTCTGGAAACAGCATCTTTCTTCATATGTCCTTTATTGTTAACTTGGGTTCTTATAGCAGTTAAAATGACTTAATTGCTCAAAGTCATTCTTAAAACAATATTGTTGTATACAGTGTTCTTTTGGTTCTGCTCATTTTGCTCTTTGTTGTTTTGTACGAGTCTTTCCATATTTTTATCTTTATGAAAATAATAAGTATACCGGTGTTATCTGTATCTATAAGTTATTATACAAGGAGTTTCAAATAGTTTAAGCTATTAACATTGTTAAGCAACTGAGTTGTTCCTAAGTAGTTTAAGACTGAACTAAAACTATTAAAACTATTTACATTATTATACGGAATGCTCCAAAAATTTTAATAAGGTTAACACTGCACTAAGACTTTATAGACACACTCTATAATTCTAATTATATACTTAAACTCTCCAATGCAAGTATATGCACCTACTCTGTGCCACACAAAAAGGAAACAATCCTTGTCCTCAGGGAACTTACCTTCTATTGGGAAGATATAATATGCACACAAATAAATACATGCAAATTATATTCAAAGTAATTTCAATGAGAAGGGCATTGTAACTGAGGAAATCAGGAAAGGCTTCTTATAGGAGATGGCCCTGATGATAAACCATGGAAAGGGAAAAGGGTTGTTACATGAAGTGGAAGTGAGAATAGGGTGCATTCCAGATATGGGGGAACCACTTGTGGAAAGAGTGGGAGATGGCATGTCATGTATGGGGGATTAGCCACCAGGCCAGTTTGGCAAGAGCTGAAAACAATGCTAAAGGGAATAATGTGCCATTATCCTACAAAGGCAGATTGAAAAGCTAGATTGTGAAGGGTGTCACATGATGAAGAAGGGAATTTTTATTTTATCCTAAAGTTTATAGGAAGGAATTGAATTTCTTTGTAAGGTCAGATCTGTGCTTTAGGAAAATCAGTTTGTTGGTTGGGTGGAAGATGAGTCAGAAAAGAGAGAAGTTTGGAGACAAATTGGGAAGTTATTCAAGGTTCAGGGGATAGATGATGAGGACTGGTGAGTGTAGAGGGGGAGAAAGGGACTGATGTGATGAATGCTGGGGAGGTTGAGGCTGCAAGACTTGGTAATTATATACAGAGCTTGCAGGACAGAGTAACATTAAAGATGACTGTAATTTTAAACCTAGATGACTGGATGGCTCATATTACCCTCAGCATAAATGGAGAAGTTTGGAAGATTATACTTACTGTATTTGTAATAACAATTCCCATGTTTATCATGGGCATCCTTGATGAAGGTTTGGGAAAGAAGCAAGCAAAAAATGGTCATTTTTGTAAACTACCCCCACAGATCACATTTTATAATTGTATAATTGACTTAATGGTGTGGAGAATAGAATATCCCACTACACTAATTGTTATTAGAAGAAACAAAACATTTGATTCAATAGAGCAAAATGCTATGTTCCTTTTTTGCTGGCACATTTAGAGGTAATTGTTTTCTTTTAGCATAGCTGCTTATAGCCTCATACATTTTCTTGTCAAAATTATAACAGATTTCTTTTTCTCTTCTTGTAACTTCTGCAGTAGGTTTTGCCCCCCACTCTAAGATAAGAGTAGCTTCTGTCAAGGTCACTTTCAGAATATTTATTAGCATCCACACTGAATATTCTGCCTACCCTGAGATAACTGCTCCCTCTCAGTGTCAGTGACTGTATATCATCTTTAGCTTAATTATGAGGGCCAGTCCATTATGGGTTTTTTCCCTAGACAGCAGGTGCTTACATAGCAGGCCACTGAGGGTCTTAACTATATGTCAAGACCATGTTTCCTTAGGTGCAAAGAAGACTACTCTTGAGGTAGACAAGTGTGCCCTTGTCAATTAGCATTCAAATAGACTCAAGCACCAGCTCAGACAAGGGCTGCCTGGTCAATTTCTGTTCTTAAATTTTCACGAATACCTAAAGGGTGGCAGCCCCACTGAAAAGGGCTGACAGAAGCTGAGCTTTTCTTTCTTTCTTTTTTTCCATGTTAACAGGAGCCTCAAACTAGAGACATTTAGTGATGGAGTGCTCTGCCTGGAGTCAAGACAATGAGTTCAAATATGGCCATTGACAGCACATACCAGTTGTGTGACCCTGAGCAAGTCACTTAATCTTGATCCACCCCTGTTTCCCCAACTGGAAAATAGAAATAATAACAGCATGTGCCTCTCAGGGTTGTTGGGAATATCAAATGAGATCATATTTGTAAAAAGAGCTTAGTGCAGTGCCTGGCAGATAATGGTTTTTGTTGCTCAGTCAATTTAGTCATATCTGACTTTCGTGACTCTATTTGGGGTTTTCTTGGCAAAGACACTGGAGTGGCTTGTCATTGCCTTCTCCAGCTCATTTTAGAGATGAAAAAACTGAGGCAAGCAGTGACTTACCCAGGATCACATACTAAATGAGTATCTGAGGCTACATTTAAACTCAAGAACATAAGTCTTCCTGGCTCCAGGTCTATCATTCTATCCACTGTACCACCTAGTAGCACATAGTAGACACTTTATAAATGCTTATTTCCTCAAATCATATCACTGTCAAAGACTTGCTCATTGACCCTCACACAGACACTGATGCTTGTATTAACTTAGAGAAGACTGGTATAAGAACAGAAACTCTTCAGACCCAGAGAAACATGGCAGCCCCACACTGAAGGGGCCTCAGAAGTCCTTCTTGCTCTTGATGTAGCTGGCTTTAATTCATCTCCTATAGCATTTGATCTCCTTCAACAGACTTTATTGGAATTTAGATGAGCTGTTTGTTGGGTTTTGCTTTCACTTTTTAATGATATGGGGATAATGTTTACCATATAACTATTCATTTAGGGACTATTTCTTGCTAAATGTTGGGGAATGGGCATAGTTTCAAATTGCTTAACAGAAGGCCTAGACCAGTCTGTAATTCCACTGATAATACATTAGTGTGTCTGTTTCCCCATATTCCCTTCAATAGTGGTCATTTCCCTTTATTGTCTTTTTTGCCAATCTGATAGAGGTGCGATAGAATCTCAGAGTCCTTTTAATTTACATTTCTTTAATTATTAGTCATTTGGAACATTTTTTTTTCTATGGTTAACAAGTTGTTAGCTTATATTTCTTCCTTTGAGAACAGCCTGTTCATATCCTTTGGCCATTTATTTATTGGGGAAGGGGACCCTTTTAAAAAATTATATGACTTATGAGAGTTCTCTTCTCCCAACCAAAACTATGTATTTGTGCTTTCCTCCTGTTTTAGTGTTTAAAAGCCAGATTTCTTGTGTGAGAGGTGGAATTTTCCTCAGGCTCAAATGGTTTTGTTTTGACAACTTGCTCCATTGTGCATCATTGTGGGCTTTCCTTTAGTGGTCACAGCATTTCTTTCCCCTGCCAAACATCTTTGCAGCTGTGCTAGGGAATATAGCATTTGCATAGTAGGAAATGACTGTGTAAGTCTGGGAGAATCCCAGATCAGCAGTCTGGGGTCAGTTGCCTTTTATTGTGTCTGTTGCGTAGCTTTGGTCAGCACCCTGGTGCCTGCTCAGCTATAGTATTCTCTAGGCTAGGATCCCAACAGGGAAGGAACAGTATAGTATCAAAGCTGGTCCTGTGCTACTTTAGAACTGGGACAGAGAGCACATCTAAGAAGGCATCTGTTAAGCGTTGACATGTTCAGCAGAATTGTTTGAGATCTGCTGTGTGATTCTGACCTCGCCCAATTGAATTCAGTCTCCTAGCTCTGGGGGAGATTTGTCCAGCAGTGAGCATCTTTGTGACAGCTAAATACCAAGAGCTAAACTGTCTTTACACACTCTGGGATATTTTAGATTCATTCTAAGCAGAATTTTCACGATTGTCTTCCATCTGTTTGCCCAATGCCTCTGATATTTCTGTCTTATTGTCATAGGGGTTTGTGGACAACCCGAGGCAGATGTGTTCAGTCAAAGTTAGGCAAGGACAAGTTCTGGACATTTTCCACTTAATGAGCATATAGCCGTATTGTGTATGTGCTCTGAACATTTCCCTAGCCAGGAAACATTGTGTTCAAACATGATAGAGAATTATCTTGTATAGCTGTGCCTCTTGGAATTCAAGAGGGTACGTGTTAGTTAAACACTTGTTCGGGTGAAAACAGGAAGTAGGCCACTCTATACCTGCGAATGACTATTTCTGTATTTCAGATTCCCTTTTTTTCAGGGAAACCTGTTCTTGCACATGATGGATAGGAAAATAGTGGGTTGTACAGTAGCAATTTACTTCACCTGTGTGACTTCCAGAACAAGAGAAAGGCTATGCCTTCTCCTTGAATTAAATGCATCCTTTGATCTTGGGAATTTATGACAATAGAAATATCAGGTGGAAAAATAATAGAATCTCAGCTCCTCATGACTTTGCACACCCTGGTCCCTGAATAAGAACTTTCTAAGCTTCTGTGTTCTATGTATGGATTGTAGACAATCACCAATTCTGTCTCAGCTTCATGCATACAACAGGCAACACACAAACATTTCTTGTACCAAAGTCCATATCCAGATTTCAGTCTCAGTGTAGTGTTCCCAGGTATTAGATTCATATGTTTAGAACAGGAAGGGACTTTAGTGAAAATCTAGCCTAACTCCCCTCATTTTACAGATGAAGAAACTCAAGCCATTGAGGTTAAGTGGCTTGCCCAAGGTTACATAGAGTTAATAAATTCTACACACTGAAATTTGTATACCTACAATTTTCTTTGTTCTTAGGTATTTTGTTCCCTGCAAATAGAAAATTTCACTTTAATTTCTTTCTGATAGTAACAGGGTAGGTTTTTCCCCTGTAGTACTCGTCACAGTAAATTATAAGTGATGTTTTATTTCCACATTCTCAGGGGGACTGTTTTTCTCCTTTCTACATAAATTTCTCTTGGATAAAATTGTACTTTTCTACAGTGTTATTTTAGAAGGAAAGATATACGTTTAGAGTTAGGTAGTTTAGCATAACAGACACAGCAGGAGGAGAGTACAAATGAAAAACTGAAAATAGTTCAAAAGATGATGGTATACTAGTCATTCCCTTTTTATAAGTGCTAAGCAGTGAAGAGAGGTGTATGGGGAAGTGGGAGTGGGGGGAGTAGGGAGGTGGGAGGAGGCAACATAAGATCCTTTGATGCTACAGAAACAGCAGGGAAAAGCTTTTAACTGATTGTTTAAGATAGTGGAATGAATGGAAGTAAGTCCAATTAATAATGCATTACTGAATACCATTCACCCAAGGTGCAAAGAACTGATAAACTATGAAATATGTCCATATGACAAGTGTTAGGCGTTTATGGTTTTTAAGTGTGTTGTGTGCAGAAAGATGTTATATTTAGGGCTCAAAAGGGTGACCTGTTAATGGGAACCAATGACATTGGAACCTGATATAACAACCCAGAGGTAAGATTTGATGGACTGGGTAATTTTTTTTTCAGTGAACACTGAAGATCAGGGAAGAGAAAGGATTCTTCATAATCATCCAATGGTATGATATTTTCTGTGACTCTTAGGGAATTTTCCAGGGTCTATATGTTATTAATAGTTCCCCAAATCAGCCTTTGAAACTGAGTTCAAATTTTCTTTCATGCTGATATTCATCCCTCTGAGGATTGTGTGTGTGTGTATGTGTGTGTATGTGTGTATATGTGTGTGTGTGTGTGTGTTTAAACCAGCAACGGATTTCCATCTCCTCCATGCTTTTAAAGGCTGTATCCATAGTGATGGCCAATGAGAGGTGAGCATTTTGCAGGTTTCTTTTCTCAGCATTTGTGGCACAGACATGGCTCTTTTCCTGTGTCCTTGTGCTTGCTCCCTCTACACCATTACTGGCTGCCTCCATGGCAACCACCAATGGGGACTTGCAGATATATCAGCGCACCCTCTACGCTTGCCCCTCTCTGTGTGCCCTCCTGCACTCAATGGGATCATAAAGCATTTGAGAGCAATAAATGGCCGGTCTGCTGGTTTTGTGAATCTCCGGCAATCTCCTTCTCTTTTCATCTCCTCAGGATATCTCCTAATACAATTGTAGTAAAGAACATACCTGCCTGAGTTAGTTTTTTCTATTTGGTACATGTTACTCTTCTCTGATCTTGGTTCTTTGGGTGGGACGAGATTTTCATGGGTTTTTTGTTTGTTTGTTTGTATGCTTTTTTTTTTTAAAGACAAACAGAGCCCAGAGAAATTCGGTGTTCTACGATGTTACATCTATGGTTTGGAGGTAGCCATTTAGGTTCAGGGTATATTTTTCTCATGAAAGAGAAAGATATAGAACCATTTAGACCTTTTTTTCCCCTCTCCCGCATTTTAACTACTTTGATACCTTGTACTTATTGCTTTTGTGTCATCATCACTGCTTTCATTTGGTGACCATGTATTAGGCTTAGGGCACTGAAGGGTGCACAAAGAGGCACGAAACATTCTCCCTGCCATGGAGAGGCTTACATTCTAATTACTTAAGTTCAGTCATTATGAATACAATAGATTTACCATATTTCTTGATGAAAGACTTGTTGAAGATACATCATCATCATCATCATCTTAGTACTATCTAGCATTTATATAGTGCTTTAAAATTTGCAAAACCCTTTAAGATAGTATTTCATTTGATCCTCACAATAACTCTGGGAGCTAAGTGCTGTTATTATCTTCCTTTTACAGGAGAGGAAACTGAGGCAGACAGATGGTAAATGACTTACCTAGACTCACATAGCTAATACATTTTTGAGGCTAGATATGAATTTGGGTCTTCCTTGTTCTAATTCTAGAACTTTATTCAATGTACCACCTAACTGTCCTAACAGTAACTATATAAAATCCACACCTCTGGGATAGATGCACTGTACAAACTGAGAGAACAACAAAAATTTGAAAGATAAAAAACAAATTCTAAAATTTTAAGACCAAAAAAAATAGGGAATTTTAACATTAGATAAATAAAAGCAAACAAGTTCATGCAAAGGTGAGACACACAAAAATGTAAAGATATTGTGAACATTTCAAGAATCACTTTGGAATCTGGCCAACAAGAAAACTCTTCTGGTTTCCAGAAAGCATTACTCTGCTTTCCAAATGGTTATTCTTATTGCACAAGACCTGCATATTGAAAAGTTTTGCCTTTCAGTTTTAATTCTCCTCTCTAGTTACAAGAGTGACATCTCTGGCTAAAATATGGTTTTGGAGAATGGGGCTTGGCTTTCTAGCCCATGGCTTAAGAAAAAGGAATGATGGGTTCTTGGCCAATGATGGAGTTCATCTAATTGGGTTTGGGAAGAAAATATTTGCCTTGAAATGCGTTGATTTCATCAAGAGGTTTTTAAATTGAAAATCAAGGGAAAGTGCCCAGATATAACCACTGAATTCAGTACTGAGGAGAACAACAGATGTAAGAAAGAAAAAAGAATGATACTAATCTTTTCCATTAATTTACAGAAGAAAACTCAGAAGAAGGGTAGAAATGGTATTCAAGATCTCAGATACAAAAATGTGCAGTGGTATTAAACAGAATGAAACTGAGATCTTTACCCCAAGGAGGAAAATATAACTCTACAGAAGTTTTCATTTATCAGTATGGGAATCATTAATGGAGTATATCACTAAAAAACAAGCTATATGTAAAAAGTACAGATCTGATAAAAGGATAGTGGAGTAGTATTTTACATAGAAAAGATACACAGCTGTGTGGAAATCCATGAACCTGGGGGGAAAACTTCTCACAAATTTTACTCTCTACAACCTGTGGTGCATAACTTCAATTGGATCCTAGCTACTGTTTGACCATTCTATTCTGTTATTGAATACTCACCTATTTGACCACTAGGATTCCATGGCCACTAATACAGGCAAGTCTAAGAAAAATAAGGAAGGAGTCTGAAAGTGTTTTAGAGAGTGAAAATGTTACAGACTTGGAATCTGGAAGATCCGAGTTCAAATTCTGCCCTCAGACACTAGCTCTTTGACCCTAGGCAAGTCATTTAACTGATGTTTGCTTCAGTTTCTTTTTATGTAAAACTGAGATCATAGTAGTATCTACCTCTCAGAGTTGTTGTGAAAATCAAATGAGATTATATTTGGGAAAATTCTTTGTAAACCTTAAATCAGTATATAAATATTTATTGTTATCATTATCATTGACCAGTCTTTTGGCATATTCTCTGCCTAAGAATTTACACTGTCTACAATAGAACATAATTCAAAAATAAATTTATTTAGGGTTACAGATAACATATGGCAACACAATTATGAATGCATTTAAAAAAAAAAAAACTTGATGATAAACACTCCCTAGATTAGCACTCTTTAGCTGCAAAGATCCCTCCTTTGTCTTTCTTGTTTTCTTTCTCTCTTTTTTTTCTTCCAAAAGCATACAACTCAACTACTATACTTGGTGGATTAGACTTTGTACTTGCATTTGTATTATAATTAGAGATGATTTCTGGTTAAGAGTAAAAAGAAGACCTGACTACAGACACTAATGTGGATGCAAAGGGAACTCACTGACCAATTCAGATGTTAAAAGACATGAAAAAAGGATGGAAAAAAGAACAAATTAAGACTGAATATTAAAAGGTAACGTGATCCTATAAGAAATGAGTTTGAGGCATTAAAATCTAGAATCAACTGAAGCTGGCAATAGATACTAAGGACAACAGAAAGGATTGGGTTTGTATGTGTTGGAGTGGGGGGCTATGTTGGGGTCAAAAGGAGGATCAAATGGGGATGGTGAAAATGGATGATGATGGAAAAGACTGAAGAACTCAACTTTTACTTTGATTCTATTGTTTGTTCACAGGAGAATGATTTTTCGTTTGGTAATGTTATGGCAGAAATTATTAGCAGGGAGTGGAAAAACAAGATAAGTGAGGAGACAGACTGAGAGAATTGAGGTGACCTTGATATATGTTCCAGGCACCAGATCCTGATCCCAGGGTACTAAAATATCTGGCAAGTGTCATTGCTTAGCTACTTATTTGTTGTAGTAGTTATTTATAATAAGATTTAGCTACTGTAATAATATTTGAGTGAGGAAAGGGGGAGAGGTAATGTAAGACTGGTACAGGACAAATATCCCACTTCTTTGAAATAGAAGAGTGGTATTTCTAAGGCATACTAGTGAAACTGATTTCTCTTCCTGAAAAACAAAATTCTAGAACACATTATTAAAGGGATTCAAGTTTGTGAGTATGCATAAATATGAAAAAATTCAGCATGATTTTATCAAGAACAGGTCATGCCATGCTCATTTCATTTCCTTTCTGAAAGGGTGGCTAGATTGGCAGATTGTGGAATACTGTAGTCATCATATTGCTTGAGTTCAGCAAAGTATTTGACAAAATTTCTGATTCTATTTTGATTAACAAGATAGAAAAGATTACACTAAATAATAGTATACTTTGGCAAATTAAGAACTGGTCAAACAACTGGACCCAAACATTACTAAATACTGGCTCTATATCAGCTTGTAGGAAGTTCTCTACTAGAGTTCTCCAGGGATAGGTCCTTGACTTTGGGCTGTCCAATGTTTTAACAATGACTAAGATGAAATTAGACCTGCTTGGTGACGCAGCAGATAGAGTGATGGGTCTGGAGTCAGGAAGTCTCATCTTGAGTAGTCTCAGACACTTAGTAGTTATGTAACTCTGGGAGAGTTATTTGACTCTGTTTGCCTCAGTTTCCTCATCTGTAGAATGAACTGGAGAAGGAAACAATAAGCCATCCCAAGTATCTTTGCCAAGAAAACTCCAAATGGGTTGTGAAGAGTTGGGCATGATTGAAAAATGACTGAACAACACACAAGATGAAGGTATAAATGGCATGTTTATTAAACTTTCAGATGATTCAAAACTTGGAGGGACTTTAACAGGTTGGGAAATAGAGTTTAGATGATAAGATAGATGATAGACTGAACCAAGTAAAGTAAATAGAATTTGGAAAAAATATTTGAAAACTCTAGATTTGAGTTCAAAAAATTAACTTCTCATGTGCAAGATGGGAGAAATGTGGCAAGACAACAGATTGTGTTGGAAAGATCTGGAAATTTTAGTGGACTCATTATCAGTTAATATTAAGAAAAGCTAATTCTAGATGACATTATAAGAGGCATTCTATCCAGAACAATGAATATAATAATTTCACTAGTCAGGAGACAACCATGCTATATAAGAGAACCAAAAGCTGGAAACTCTACCCAAGATTTCCAAGATATTTCCTCACTCATCTATTAATATATTCATTACCAAACCTACTATATGATCAGTCCTGGGAACCATGGCTACATCTATTCCCTTAGGAAATGTAAAAATTTATGATCATTAGTGGCTACAAATTATGGGTATTTTGTACACCAATATGTACAATTCTTTACTTCCTTCTAAATCAAAAGTATCATTCACAGTCCAGGGTATACCCTGAGTATGGATCTGAACCAGATTAAAATGTAATTGGGAAATATTTAACAAAATAAATAAAAACGTTATATAGATAATGTGAATTTGTTGTTTTCTAAGTCAATATGTGGACTGTAGGACAACAAATTTCTATTTGGTTTTGATACTGCTGTGAGGCATTTTACAATCTAGGGACACTAACCGTTTTCTTGTCACTGATGATTCTCCATCTCCTGACTGTGCTGTTGCACTGACTGTTCTCCATGCCTGGAATGCTCTCTCTCTCCTTGCTTCTAGGTCTTATGGATCTCATGGTTTCCTTCAAGACTCAGCTTAAATCCAGCCTTCTTCAGATGCCCTTTCCCAGTTCCCTCCTCCCACTGCTAAGCTTTCCCTCTGAAATTGCCTTCCATTTTATACCTTGCATATTTTGTATCTGCGTAGTTGTTTGCATGTTTCCTACTCCATTAGAAGGTGAACTCATTGAAGGCAGGGACCATGCTTTTTCTTTGTATCCCTAGAACTTAGCACAACGCTTGGGATGTTTTGTTCCTGTTCAGTTGTTTTAGTTGTTTCTGATTCTTCAAGAACCCATTTGGGTTTTTCTTGGCAAAGATACTGGAGTGATTTGCTATTTCCTCCTCTAGCTCATGTTTACAGATGAGGAAACTGAGGCAAACAGTGTACACTGACTTGCCCATGGTCACATAGCTAATAAATGTCTGAGACTACGTTTGAACTCAGGAACTTGAGTCTTTTTGACTTCAGGCCACTACTGTACCACCTATTAAGAGCTAAATAAATAGTTATTGATTGACTGCTATACTCTATAATGGTCAGGCCACATTTGTAGTATTATTTTTAATTCTGGGCCAGTATTTTAGGAAAGACACAGATGAATTTGAGCATGCTCAGAAGATACTAACTAGAATGGTAGGAAGTTTGGCAAAAAGTACTATATTTGAGTCTGTTGAAGGACCTTGAGATTTTTTTAACATGGAAAGGATTTATAGTAGGTATGGCAGCTCTCTATTGAATTTGGAGAAGTACTAGTGTAAGATCCTCAAGGTCAAGAAAGGTCCCTTTCATATTTGTATCCCCGGTGCTTTGAATAAGGATTTCCTTACAAGGGAAAATTTCCTAACAATTAAAGTTTTTCAAAAGTTGAGTGGGCTATTTCAGTAGATAATGAGTTTCCTTTCACTGGGGGTATTCAAGGCAGGATAACTTCTGGATGAGTTCTATAAAAGCATTTCTTGGTCAGATACAGATTGGACTAAATAGGAATTGAAGTCTCTTTCAACTCACATCCCATGACACTTTATATGCTATAGACTGCCTGAAAGTGGGGAAAGTTGGTGCTGCAATTAAAATAAAGGGCATATTGGATGTAGGATTTAGCACTTTATGGGACTTTAGAAATCATCCAGTCCAGTGGTTCTCAAAATGTGATCCAGGAATCTTTAAGGGAACCTCTTTCTGGGGTTTCACAAGGTCAAAATGATTTCCAGAATGATATTAAATAATGAGTATATAATAATGTAATAATTGAATGATGCAATAATATTTTTATAATAGGATAAACATCAATAGATATAACCTTCAATAACAAAATATCTCTATGGAGGTTCTCAATAATTTTTCAGAGAGTAAAGAAAAGAAGTATGAGAGCTGCTGATATAGTCCAGTTTTCTTCATTTTAGAGGCAGATAGATAAGCAACTTTCCATACTTCATGCAGGTGGTAGCATAGCCTAGATGTGAACCCAGGTCTCCTAGCTTTTAATCCAGTGTTCTTTTCATTAGTGAAGGTAAGCTTATTGAGGCCAAGAAGTATTTCTTTCTTTCTCCGTTTATATCCCCCAAACCTACCATAGTGTCAGGCTTGGAGTAGGTCCTTAATAAATGGCTATTGATTGATATTAATAAGACTTATACATACACATATATATCTTTATACATATTTTAAAACATGAAACATTTTTTACATACATAGAGATGGAGACTAGACCTGTGATTTCTTGGACATGGAATTTCTAGGACTGCTTCGAGGTTAATAGAAGATAGAATGAAAGCAGATTCAATTTCTTTTTGCTAACAGTCTGTTGTCTCTATCAAAAAGGATGCTCTTCAGATTGGCAAGGACAGAAAAATAATTAAGAAGGAAATCCAAGGTAAGGGAAGTGATAATAAAGAAGCACCTAACTGCTCTAAATGAGTTCATTACCTGGTCTAGACAAATTACATCGTAGGGTATTGAAAAGGACTTTAAGGTGTGATTATTGGAATGCATTTGGTGGTTTTTAAGAAATTGCAAAGAGACAGGTGCCATTTTTATTTTTGTTTTATAGGACATTGACAAACTGAAGCATAAAAATCTGGCCTAGCCAAGATGAGGATTCAGAAATGTAAGGTTCAAATCCTACCTCAAACACTTACTAGCTATCTAACCTTGACTAAATCACGTGAGCGTCCATGATTTCAGTCTTCATTTATGAAATAGAGGCAACGAGGTGGCACAATGGATAGAGTACCAGGCCTGGGGTCAGTAAGACTCATCTTTCTGAATTCAAATCTGGCCTCAGACACTTATTACCGTTTAACCCTGGGTAAATCACTTAACCCTGTTTGTCTCAGTTTCCTCATATGAAAAATGAGCTGTAGAAGGAAATGGCAAACTAGTTTAGTGACTTTGCCAAGAAACCTCAAAAAGGGTTGCAGACAGTTGGATAGGACCGATAAAGACTAAAGAGTAATTTGTGCAGTGGGAATAATAATGATATTTACCACACAGGGTTGTTGTGAGCATCAGAGGAGATAACATATGAAATGATTTGAAAACCTTGAAGTGTTATGCAAATGACTGCTCTTATCATGTCTAGAGAAGGAAGACCTGGATGGTGAGAGGACTTGAAATGATATCACATTATACTGAGTTCTGTAATTTGGGATGATTAACCTTGAGGACAGAAGAATCCAGGTGGAAGGGGAAGTCTGAAATATAATTGGAGACTTCAAGCTTATGAATGGGTGACAGGAGAATTGAACTTATTCTTCTTGGCAGAACTCTACCTAAGGAGGGGCTATTAGAGCTTTCTCTCAGGATACTGACTTCTGGGGATACTTTTCCCATGGTTCCTATTCTCTCACTTCCTCTGCTGACTATATAACATACGAAATGTAAATGCCCCTACTTCCTCACCTGGTCCTTGGCCATCTCCTCCTTAGAATCCCATCTTTCTCCTAGGTCTCACTTCCCTCTGCATTCACACCATCAGTTTTCTGCCTCTTCCCACTTCTATACTCCCTTTCCCCCAACCCCTAAGCTGTTTTGCATAATATGGGTCTGTAACTAGACTTTCTGAGTGGTCTAATCAGTCCCTTCCTCTCTTGGTGAAACTGTTCCCACTCAGAGCAAAATGATCCTTATATCCCTATCCTCAGTCAAATTTTCTCTGAGCATCTGAATTTCTATTTTTTTTTGCTTCTTTTCCCCTAGATGACAGAACTGGGAACAATAGGCTGAAGTTATAGGGAGACAGATTTAATCTTAGTATAAGGGGTATTATTAGAACTATCCAAAAACAGCATAGGCAATCTTGGGAGGTAGTAAGTTTCTGGTCACAGAAAGTTTTCCAGTAGAGGTTAAATGATGACTTATATGATGCTATAAAAAATAAAGGATGTTGTAAAGAATGTTTCAGGTTGAGGACAAATTAACATATCCTACAAGGCACTTCTCATCTCTAAGATTCTGTGATCCTAGGTTTCAAAATCTGGGCAGTATTTTGCATGCCTTTCTGCCTATCAGAATTTGGCCATGTCTAGCAGTTATGGAAGTTTTTGATGACAAGATTTTGCTGTTGCAATATGTATATAGCATATTCTTCATAAGCAGATGATCAGACACCCCTGAGGTCTGTCCTATATGCAAAATGAAGGAAGTCATATGCCACTAAAGTTTTCTTAACCAATTCCATGATGCCATCTGTGAAATCCTTTCATTAACAACTTAGCATCTTGAATTGACTTTCTGAAAGTTCCTCTAATGCCCTTCAGAGCATTTCCTTTGATTGTGAGTTAAGTTCCTCCAGAAGGCAGCAGTTTCCTCTTTTCCATTTTATCCCTTTTGAGCAGTGGGATAATTCTAGCCAAACCTATTGCTAAAGCAGATACTTTGCGATCCAGGTCGATTTGACAACTTCCTGAAACTTTTTACTTTTTTTACTGCTTCATATTCCTAAACCATAACTGTATTTCAGCAATTCCACACATGCCTGAGAATTTTTCTTCTCTAATTTTATTTTCCACCTCCTGCAATGTCAGATTACCAACTGTGGAGCATTTGCAATCATTTTCTAGTTTTCTCTCTTTGCCAACTCTCATTATATGGTAATTGGCCAATAGTAGCTTCTCTCTGCCACCCTATCTTCCTCACAGGTGTTAGGTCCTATCTCAATTTTATGCAGGTTATTAAACTGTCAGATCAAAACAAGTAACTTTTCTGGTGTTAAAAATGCTCTTTTCTTATTGTTCAGCTCTTCTTACCACGTATCCACATTTATCCCTATTGTGTCTCCTTTAACTGTGGCTGAACTTGAAGTTATATGAGACCAGAAATCTTTCAGAGTTTATCCCTTTAGTGTAATTATCCCAAACAAATGGAAAATCAGAGTAGCTAATGATAGCATTATTAGTACCTAGGTATATTAGGCTGTAATGTCTTTATTCTTTTCTTTCCTGTGTATATTCGAAATGATTATCCCATTGGAACATAAGAAAATATATTTCTTGGGTATTATTATGTTAAAAAAATGATCCTTCCACACTCAAGTTCACTGCCTTTAGAATTCTTCCCTAAGTTAAGAGGTTTGGTCTTTCCTACCTGTCTTTCAGTGATCATAACAAATGTAACAAGTCAGAAGAGCCCATAAAAAGCCAAATAAAGATGATCTCCTTCTCTTAGGAATTAAGTATACTTATCCCAAAGCAATTTCAGCCTTGGGATTTATGTATATTAACTTGGATTTTCTATTTTGGACAATAGTAACCTTGTATATTAAATACATCTAGTGCAGATTTCCAAATAATAATACCATTAAAATAAGATTAATCCAAAAGACTTTGACAGAGGAAATTATTATGAGCTAATAGTAAAATACCCCATCCTTGTTGGTTAGGGGAATTGTTTGAGATTATTTTCAGTTCACTTGTTTTTCAGTCATGTCCAATTCTTTGTGATCCCATTTAGGGTTTTCTTGGCAAAGATACTGAAATGGTTTTGCCATTTCCTTTTTCAACTCATTTTACAGATGAGGAAACTGAGACAAATAGGGTTAAGTGACTTGCCCAGGGTCACACAGCTAGTAAGTGTCTGAGGACAGATTTGAATTCAGGAAGAATTTCCTGACTCTAGACTCAGCGCTCTATGCATTGCACCCCTAGCTGTCCCCTTGAGATTATTTACTGAATATTTATGTAACCAGAGGTCTTTGGCCCATGGATGTGCTGGACCCAGCTTGAACCTAGTGGGAGCTGATTATTAAATTTTCACCTTAGAAATCAGTCAATTAAAAATTAGGGATGGATTTATGATTTTGTTGATTGTTTGGACTTAAGAAAGTGATGGAAAATGTTAATACTGTGGATTAAATTTTAAAGTGTATTATGTGTTTAATTCCCCACAGCCCTCCATGGATCCAGTTGTTAAATATTTATCAGCATATTCCTGATGACCTCATTCTCTGGGCTTACAAAGAGTGGGTTTGATATTGAAACCCTTCTCCTCAAATCACAGTCTTTAACTTGTGTAGCCCATATTTAAGTATCCAAAAAAAAAATCCTTCCATATCCCATCCATGAACTCAAGGTAAATATATGTATATATTTTTGCCCCAGAGCTTTTATTTCACCCCACAGAGAAAACAAAAGCAGGAAACACACAAAGTACTAACAACAGCTCAAGAATAAACAGTATAATTCTCTTTTGTCTTGTGATTCCTACTCTCTACCACCTTCCTAAAGTCCCTCAAACGTAACATAACTTGGTTGTCATAATTCTTCTTGGAAGGAAACTCGACTTGGGACTGCTGTAGGCAACATGCTCACAGTCTAGTGAGTCCCTCTTTCATGCTACAGGGAATCTCTAAAGGTTTTGACTCTCAATTTGAGGATGCCAGACAGACAACTCCCATTCCCCTATAACCCATACCATCTCAGTGACACTGTTACATTGGGATGCAAAGTCCAGATCCTTTGATTTTTTGTGCTGTGACTTCCCTTACTGCTATCCCCTTATACACTGGAAGGCACATGTAATATATCTTCTTCTTTCTTCAAGAAGCATATTGCTTGGGAGAATTGCCATTCTTTTGATATAAGGCTCATTCCCTGAACTCCCAAAGTTGGTGTTATTCAGGGCAAACACTGAAGCTAGCAATACGTAAGAAATTCCCCTTCTGTGGTAAAGAAGGCTAGATTTCATGACTTCCACTCTTGGAAGTTCTAAGAGGTATTCTTCAAGAACTCTTTACACCTGGGTAAGTGGTTCTGTTTCTCTGTAGTGGTCATATGGCTAAGTGGTTATATTTCTGTTTCTCCAAGGCAGAGACTGCAAACTCATTATGGATTAAAGTCTTTCTTCTAAGGCCAACATGGTGAAATACGCATCTGTTTTTGCCTTGCATCTTTCTAGAAATCTTTAATATTGCACCACTGCCTCAGCTGTTGTGTCTCTTTTGTGCAGGCAAGTCCGTGCTTAGGTCTCTGTTCTTTATACTGTGTTAATGAAAAGGAGAAAAAAGCTAAAAGCAGTTAACAACTTGGGGTACAAAAACTTTCCTCTTGGGCTGCAAAGATTGAAGCACATGCAATTTGCCATGTGTCTCTATTATAAGACAACCTTACAATGGGTAAATAGTTTCACTATGCTCTCAGTGGAAAGAGAAAAAGAATCCCATAAATGTCCAATAAAAAAATCATAACTCCTCTCACAAGGGTTCTTTCTCTTGACAGTGTGGACCAGGCACTTTATCATGGTTCATGGTGGAATAGCCCTGATAAGGGCTACCCTCCAGGAAACACAAAGTGGCTTGTCTGAGTCCACTGAGTCCGCTAAAAGGCAGCACAAAGTTACAACAAAGGCTCACTCCCTTAATATTAATTTGAAACCAATAGGCTATATTTGACTATATATCCTAATATACATATATATATATGTATATTAGGAAAATAGTATTTGTCAAAAGTGGGCAGCTAGGTGGCATGGTGAATGGAGTACTGGGCCTGGAATCAGGAAGACTCCTCTTCGTAAGTTCAAATCTGGCTTCAGATACTTAACTAGCTGTGTGACCCTGGGTAAGTCACTTAACCCCATTTGCCTTTGTTTCCTCTTCTATAAAATGAACTGTAGAAGGAAGTGGTAAATCACTCCAGCATCTTTGCTAAGAAAACCCCAAATAGGGTCACAAAGCATCAGACATGGCTGAATAACAACAAAATTTATCCAAAATACACTTAATAGTACAGGTGATAAAAGTGTTGTTTTATGACAAAAAACCCAAACGTGTCAAAATCTTATTATTTCAGTGCCAAATCATTTTTAAACAAGTGATTACAACAGAATCTCATTTTTATACATAGGGTCTTTCTTCCCTCTTAACCAAACCTTAGATATCTCTGTCTTTATTGACATTGATCTTTAGAGATGTTGAGTTTCTGGAGAGACATAGCTTTTTATCCCCCTTTCACTATATGAACATTTGATCATCATCTAGCCTTTTTAGATTGCTCAAGCTAGTTTACTTTTTTGAGATTTCCCGCTTTTTTTGGTTGGGGAAGGGAAGTTTGTATTTCAGAGATTTTACTAAGGTTTTCTAAACAGACTTGTTCTGTTAATGGTGCATCCATGCCCCGCCATCCCAGGTTAAGTTCAGTTTTGCAGTATAGCTTATTCTTAGATACAGGCCTTTTTCTTTTGATCATTTGGTGTGTCACATTTTATTATATTCTTTCCTTTTTCATCTTTAATAAATAATCTCATGTGACTCTGACTGGGGCTTTTTGGTATGTAATCTTTCTATAAGTTTTGTCAATTTTTTTAATGTAGTTGGTAAAGAAGAAGGATTAACTCAAGGTTTTAAACCTGGGTCTCTGGAAGTTTTATATTTGGGTTAAAAATTCATATTCATTTGTATATATATATATATATATATATACATACACACATACACATGTATCATATATACACATACACACATATAATATATACGCATATATCATATATACACACATATATCATATATATGTATATAATATATATACATGATAGAGGATACATGGTTAGATAGCAGCCTGTCTGGAAAAGATCTAGGTTTTATAGTGGGTGGCAAACTCAATATGAATCAGCATGCTCAACAAATTCATTAATAAAATATGAGCGATATTGCTTTATGTAATATTCCCTCCCTCTTCCTTGATTTGAGAGAAGAAGTAATGGAAAATAGCAAGACAGCCATAGGGTTTCTTGCTGGGGATGGCTGCCAATTTAATTTACCTTGCTCTGTGATGGGTTAGTTATGACCAAACAGGTCAGAGATCTTCACTAGCTACCAGACAGTCCAAATGGGGAAGAACCCACTTTCCTCATTTCTAGTTCATACCAAAATCCTGCATTTTTATATTGTTTAAATAACAGACTGAATTTGTATTTTATCCTTGAAGGCCATAGGAAGTCATGAGTGAATTGCTTCTCTCCTTTTTTTTCTGCTCAAGGGAGGGCCCAAAATGAACCCTAATGAGAACTCCTTGATCTTTGTTGATCACCTCCCAGTGGTCTTCTGGGTTGGCAGATATTTTGTATGTTTTGTTGGGCAGCTAAGTGGCATAATGGATAGAGTGCCAGTTCTGGAGTCAAGAAGATTCATCTGGCTTCACACTTCTTGAGATCTAAGTGTTAATGACTGTTAGCAGTGATAGGTCCATCCTTGAAAGGTATTCTCAAGCCTTCCCTGTTCTCTCAGGCATGTCTTCATCAGAGTTTGTAGGAATTACAAGGACATGTAAATAAAGGATAGAGATGTAGTGGACAAAGAATCGTATCCTAGGACCCTTTGATTTGCTGAAATGGTTCCTCAGCTAATTTAAAAATATGACTTGTCAAAGAATTTTAGAACTAGAATGCATCTTGGCATCTAATCCAATAGCCACATTTTATAGATGGGAAACTGAGGTCTATGGAGGTAAAGTGACTTGCCTAAGGTCACACATGTCAGGACATTCATGTAAGAGTCAAGACTCAAACCCAGGTCTTCTGACTCCAAATCCTGTGCTCTTTCTACTGTAACGTACAAGTATAGAATTTGGATTTTGTTCCCCCTCACTCTAATGGGTCATTTTGACCTGTTTGTTCTTTAATTTCACATGGGAGAGACATGAATGAACCCTTCAAAACACTGGGGAGAAATGATCCACAAGCATAGATTTTTAAAAAAACAATAAAACCCACTGCTGAATAGCAGGTGGGTCAGCTTGCCTTTGGACATAGATTCACATCTGGGTTGTAGTGTATATATACTTAAATATTTAAATAGAAAAAGGACATAACTGCTGGGAAAACTATAAGATTTCTAGTAATAGTTCTTCAAGAAAGGCTCATTTTTCTATTGAAAATTATAACAATTTAGCTAATTATACCCACATGCTACTTTATTATCTTCTACTGAGTTTTTGCTTACAAATGCAGCTGTATGTAAGCTGCTGAATTCATAAGTTTTCTCTTTGTTCTTATTTTGTTCTAATTTACAGTCTTTCTATGAGGCTTGGTATTTCTTTCCTGTTTATTTGGTGGCATGTAATAAAGATAGGAATGAGGTGTAGTGACTGGAATATTGGAGCATCAATACCGCCCCCCTCCCCCACGTCTTAGCAAGTGTTATGTCAGTCTTTGTATTAATATCGTTAATTTAGTGCCATGCTTTCTTCATTTGTATACAGCTATAATGCTTGGTAGTCTTTTTTTTTTCCAATGGATTATGAGTGTTCTCTAGAAGATAAAACTTTATGTACTTGAAAATGAAGTTAACAGAACATTAGATTCATAATAGATCTAAATAACCATGTATTCTAGTCTTTTCATCATACAACTGAGGAAATAAATCATAGAGAGTCAAATGTTTTGTCCAAAGTCACACAATTAGCCAGTGGAAATTCTGGAAGAAGATCCCAGGACTCCCAATCCTAAATCCATTTTTTTTATCCATATTGAAGCTCTTGCCTAGCTTCCCTGGCCTGATCTGGTTCCATGCTCTACGCTAATGATAACACAACATTGCCCCTCAAATTAACGGAAAGAAGCAGTTAACCTGAGTCTCCTCCTCTCTCTAAGCACATTGGAGTTTTTAAAAGTTTGGTTGTTGGTACGGAAACATCTGCCACACAGTAAGTGTGGGGACACTTAGTCATTCTATCTTAGACCTCTCTTGTCTCTCTATTCTCTTTCTCTTACTGATTTCATCAGTCTTTTTGAGTTTAATGGTTGAAGCAGCTAGCCTAGTGGATAGAGTTCCAGGTCTGGAGGCAGGAAGGTCTGTTTTTTCTTTTTCTTTTTTTTTCCATGTTAAACCTATTTCCACATTAGTCATATTGAGAAAGAAGAATCAAAACAAAAGAGAAAAACCACAAGAAAGAAAAAACAAAAAACAAAAGTGAAAATAATATGCTTCAATCTGCATTCAGACTCCATAGTTCTTTCTCTGGATGTGGATGACATTTTCCATCATGAGTCTTTGGGAATTAATTGTCTTAGATCATTGTACTGCTGAGTAGAGCTACATCTATCATAGTAAGTCTAGGTTTTTTTGAAATCCACCTGCTTTATCATTTCTTATAGAACAGAAATATTCCATTACATTAATATACCATAACTTGTTCAACCATTCCCCAACTGATGGGCATCTCCAAACTTCTAACTCTTTTCTACCACAAAAAGAGCTAGTATAAATATTTTTGGGCAAGTTGGTCCTTTCCCCTTTTTTATGATCTCTTTGGGATGCAGATGTAGTAATAGTATTGTTGAAACAAAAGACATGCAGAGTTTTATAGCCCTTTGGGCATAGTTTCAAATTGCTTTTCAGAATGAATGGATCAGTTCACAACTCCACCAGCAATACATTAATATTCCAATTTTTCCACATCTTCTCTGACATTTATCATTTTCCTTTTCTCTCATATTAGCCAATCTAATAGATGTAAGGTGGTTCAATTTTCATTTTTTGTAAAGGAAGGGAAAAAGCATTTATTAAGCACCTACTATGTGCTAAGCACTTTATAAATATTATCTCATTTGTTCTTCATCAGAGGAATCAAGTGCTATTCTGATTTCCAACTTACAGTTAAGGAAACTGAGCAGACAGAGGGCAAATGACAAGTCCAGGGTCACACAGCTATTAAGTATCTGATGCTGCATTTGAACTCAAGTCTTCCTGACTCCAAGTCCAGTGCTTTATCCAGTCTACCACCTTCCTATCTCCAAATGTTACCTACCTTCTGGGGTTATTGGGAGAATGAAATGAGATAACATTTGAAAAGCTCTTTGCAAACCTTGAAGCACAATGTAAATGCAATCTGTTATCTTTATACAAGAGGACTTCCCAAAACCACATCAATCTCTCATCTCTCTTCTGAAATGTAGGTCCCTATTGCTAACTAACTGCTGGACAGTTATAGCACTCTCTATATCCCCTCAGCATCTCAAACTCAAAATGCACAAAAAGATAATTTTTTAATATTCCCCCACACACTCACCTAAATCTAAATCTCTTCCCCAACTTCTGTATTAATTAATTAATTCTAGAAAAAATCTAGAAGATTTAGCAGCTGATTGGAAATGTATGTGTGTGTGGAGGGCAAGGGATGGGGAATGGAGATAGGAGATTCTGAAATTTTGAATCTGGTATTTGCAACATTTC
This sequence comes from Bettongia penicillata ogilbyi, assembly GCA_023548195.1. NCBI lineage: Eukaryota > Metazoa > Chordata > Mammalia > Diprotodontia > Potoroidae > Bettongia > Bettongia penicillata. The sequence goes on along the minus strand of JAJHZJ010000482.1, from coordinate 3,133,768 downwards.
CATTATTATAGTGGCTTCTTAATTAATCTCCGTAATTCCAGTCTCTCCCTTTTCAAAGCCATCTTCCACACAATGTCCTAATTAATATTCTTAAAAGAGAGAGAAGTGTGATCATGGAACTCTCTCACAAATCTTCAGTGGTTCCCTATTACCTCTACAGTAAAGTACAGAGTCCTCTGAAACACATTTCACATCCTCCACAAGCAGAGTTTTTCTTCCTTTTCAGACCTAATTTTCTGTTATAATCAGACTTATTATCCCTATTTATTTATATTGTTCTGACCAAACTTGCTATTCCTAATGTGCAAAATTTTATCTCTTACCTCTCAATCTTTGCAAAGGCAGAAGTAGGCTGCTTCATGTTTAACAACCAGGCTCTGTTTTGGGGGGCAGGGTGATGTTCCCATGACATACTTTTAAGATTAATCAGCATTACTAACATTTTCTTCATTACTTTCCCAAGTCTAGACAACAAACTAAACAGTAAACTCCGCTCTGATTTGTGGCATTTGTCGATTTCCACTTTGGAAAAGCTCAATTTGAAAAATTAACAGTCAGTTGGAGATCGCTCCAGTATGACACTGCCCCAGGCCTTATGCTCTTTCCCTTTTCTACTCCCTCAGTCTCTGAACTCCATTCAAGATTCCTTTTAAATAACACCTTCAGCATAGGATTTTTTCTAATATCTTCTCTTGTTACCGTTCTCTCCCTAAAAATTAGTTTCAATTTACTTTTATGTAATCTGTATTTTCTTACCTATTTGACTGCTGTTCCCACAAAAAAAGTAAGTTTCTTGAATGTAACAAGTGTTTCATCTTCATCTTTGTATTCCTGGGGTAGCATGGCGTTGGGTATAGAGGAAGTGCTTCGTCAACTGAATGCAAGACAATGCTTCTGTGCCACCTCCTGCAGGAACTGTAAGTGTGCTCTTTCCTGAAATAACTCTCTATTTAATTATATTTTTATATGATATATTTCCTTGATAGAATTAGGTTCCTTGAGGGCAACAATTGTTTCATTTTTGGTTTTGTATCCCCAGTACCTAGAACAGTATCATGTTTGCAGTAAGTAGGTATGCAGCTGTCGTTGTGTTCATCCTTTGTTCTTGAAGAGCACCATGATATCAAGGTGATGACATGACTTGCAGTTGACTTTGATTTGAGTGAGGGAGGGCTGTGCAAAGTCACCAACCTCACTTTCTTCTCCTGAGCCATCTGGGTCCAGTGGCCTGATATTCATCAGGATGATTGGAGATGGTTCAGGATGCAATGGGAGACCATAGGAATTAAATAAATGTTCATTGAATTGGATTACATGAATGAGTAAAACTGAACATAAGATATGAACTAAAAAGCATGTTAACTCCACTGTCCTTTATAATGTCAATAAAAACTTGAAAAAAAGATTTGTTGTGAATAATGTCAAGAGAAGTTAAATATCAACTCGTATACAATGTGTATGTATATGTATGTGTGTGTATGTGTAGATACATAGATACGTACATATACAAACATTTATATATGCACATACATATTATATACTAGGTGGTACAGTGGTACACTGGGTCTGGAGTCACGAAGATCTAAGATCTAAGGCTGGCCTCAGATACTTACTAGCTGTGTAGCTCTGGGAAAGCTTCAGTTCCTTATCTGTAAAATGATGTCATACTAGAGAAGGAAAAAGCAAACCATTCCAGGATCTTTGCCCAGAAAACCCCATGGACAAAATGTATGGGGGTCATGTAGAGTTGGACACAACTCAAGGACTGAGCGACAACAACATATAGGTGATATAGGAGCAATATCCTAACTCCTTCTCCCTTGTGAATTAGGCTAGTTTTTTCACTGAAAGTTGACAGAACTATCCTTGAAAACTTCCCAGGCCTAGGGTGTTAAGGCTCAAGTTGTTCTTTCCTTAACATAGCTTCTTGGTAGCCTCTGAACATATTGACATGGTTTCCTCATCACCTGAGGGCATAAAACTGCCTAGTCACATGATATCAAAGCCCTTCAGACTTGGTAGATATTCTATAGAGTAGCAAGTTCTCATACCCTACCTTGCTGGCCAGACTAATTTCTTTATGAAAATGAAGGGAGGTCAGGGCTCTACCCAGGCTAAGTACTGGTGTATCCTTATTAAATATCTTTTCTATGCTATGGAAGGTGGTGGAACAGTGGATGGAGTACTGTGCCTCATATCAAATCTGACCAAACTGTGTTATCCTGGGCAAGACACTTGACCTCTATTTGTCTCAGTTTCCTCAATTGTGAAATGGGGATAGTAATAGCACCCATCTTGCAGGTTTGCTGTAAAGACCAAGGAGATAATGTTTGAAAAAAAGTATATAGCACAGGGCCTGGCACATTGTAGGTGCTGTATAAATGTTTATTTTCTCATCTCCCCCTCCATGGTCTAATTAAAATTCCTTTCATTAACTATTGAATATCCTATACCTTCCTTATTTCATCACAGCATCAAATCTGAGCTAACAGGGTACTGACCTGAGTCAGGTTCCATTTCTATCATTTGATATAATCAGTAATTGGCATGAGGTTGTATAATGGATCACATCATGTTTGAAAGGGAGAAAAGGATACTACAAATATGGTGGATCCATTGATTGGATTACTGGAGACAGCACCATGACATGTTACTACACTGGTGGTGTAGGAACTGAGAGGAGACAGCCACTTGTCCAGAGCAGTAAGTTCAGTGGCTCCTCAAGGATGATGTCAGGGAATATAAAGAAAGCACCAAATCCAGCATTTCCTGGCTGTTGTTGACCATTCCACAAGATCAGGAAAGTAAGACTAAAAGTAAACTGGTCCATTACATTCAGCAACTAGAGACAGAGTTGTTGACTTTTAAGAGTCATGCGCTGAAGGCCAATGGAGCTTGTAATAAGAGTGTAAGTGAAAACAGCTCAGCTGATGGGGTGGGGACCAGCAGGCCCCTGAGAAATACTGTCTGCCATCCAGAGATTTCATTGCACTGTGCTGAGATCAGAGCCATGAAACAGGAGAGTAAGAGGAGGAGAGAGGAAGAGTGAGGAGGGATCTGGGAGCCCTTGGGTTGTCTTATTACTGCTTCGAAGAGGAGCATGACTTCTTCCACAGAGGGAGTAAGAACTGGGGAAGTGAAGAGAGAAGTTCAAACACCAGTCTGAAAAGTCATTGGGATGGTGGCTGCTGATGGAGCCAGTGCTGACTCTAACAAGCAGAGGTAGGCATTGGGAGCAATCAGAGGACTTATCATTGCAAAGCCAGTTGAATCAGTTACCTGCTCCACAATGAAGCTATCCTTTGTCCCTTTTTAGGCGTCTAGGATGGGGAGTTATGTGTACTAGGCTCCGCAAAGATTCATTCCCATTGTAGCTTACTCCCCACAGCTCTTTGCAAAAGGAGTAATGAAATTTCTAAGGGAAATAGGTTTGACAGATGAGATATATACAAGCCCTGCCAAGGTTTGCCACACTTTCTGGTTAACCTGTCTTTGGGACAATTAGATCCTGACTTCTGGATGAAATCTGTCCTTAATGGTCTTTAGACTTTAGCTACAGTTCCTCCTTTTCCCTTTCCAAGGCCTTCTACCCACCTCCAGCCACACAATCTTATAAGTGTGGGCTAATCAGCTGGTGAAATTTGAACAGTCTATCAGGACAGCTGTGGTCTGGGAAAATACTTGTTAGGGCAAATGGAGGATGAAGCACAAAACTAGATGGACAGGTGATAGCATTCTTTCCCAGAGGCAGCTTTGGGTGTGACTGCTGAAACATAGAGTTGATAAGAATGCAATTGATGGTCAGCCTTTGGGGGTGCTAGGAAAACTACAAGGAAATCCAGCACCAGTGCAGTAGGACCCCTTCAGTCCCATCCAAGCCTCAGGCATCCCCCAAAGCCTCGGCTGCATTTGGATCACTCACGAGGAGTCAAGGAAATCAGACAAGGATGGGGAAGGGATATCTTGAGCTCGTGGGACTTTGTGCCTGTGTGTGTCCTTTCCTAAATCTCTACACAGGTTATTGTGTGTCAGGCCAAATGTAAACCCTTGGATTTGTATGAAACATCCCATGTGGTTAATAACAAACAATCCAGAGTGATGGTGGTGGTGGTATGTGTGTATTGGGGTGGGGGGAGAGTGGCATTTGAAAGATATTTCTCTCTAGTGTCAATAAATTAACATTTATTATGAAGTGCCCATTATGGGACAGGTAGGAAGCAGCTAGTTGTAGTAGTGGTTAGAGCACTGGGCCTAGAGTCAGGAAGGCCTGAATTCAAATCCTGTCTCAGATACTTACTAGTTATGTGACTTTGGGCAAATCCCTTAACCCTGTTTGCCTCAGTTTCCTCATCTGTAAAATAAGAAAGAAATAGCAATCTCCTTTAGTATCTTTGCCAAGAAAATCCCAAACGGGATCATGAGGAGTCATACATAACTGAAAGGACTGAATAACAACATGTAACAGATACTGTGCTCAGTGCTGAGGATGCAAAGTAAGGCAAAGGGAGATGAAGAAAGCTAGACTAATTTTTCTATACCAACTTTTCTTAAGAACAATGTTGTGTTACCTGTGAGGAAGGCAGAAGGCACCTAGAAACTTACAGTGGATTGTAGGGAGCTGAAGAAAGTCCTCATACCCATCATTACTACTGTTCCTGACTTGTCAGTGTCATAGACCAGGTTGCCCAGACCCTTGGTGAGTATGTAGGGTTATTCACCTCACCAGTGCTTTTTTCACTGTTTCTGTGGCTGAGGCTAGTCAGAAGCAGCTTGTTTTCACTTGGGAAGAATCCAGTATGCTCTCACTGTCCTTCCCCACTGAACTCTTCCTCATACTGGCCTCATTCTAGTGGTCACGGACCTGAAAGAGGTTTCCCTTCCTGACATAATGTTGACTAGGCTATGTAAGGCTGTGTGGCTAAGGTGATATATTGGATGGTAGCCCATGTAAGGGATAAGCAGTGGGAAATCAACTGTAAAGAAATCCAGGGTCCAGCCTGCTTGGTCAAGTTTTGGGGAATATAGTGTGTGGGAAAAACTCAGAGGATTTTCAACATGGTACAGAATAAGCTAATGACACTTGCTTTCCTGTGATCTAGAGGGAGACCCAGAGACTTATTGGATTCTTTTTTTTGCAGAACCCATATTTTGTATCTATGTATCCTAATGGCCCCCATTTACTGAGTCTGCCTCTTTCCAGAGCGGCTTATTATAGGCTATCTAGCCTTGGAAGATTCTAAAGCAGGCTCTCTAGCATTTTCCTCCTTTTGGCCTTTCTGGCCCTCTATGGCCTATGGCTTTGGAGGTCTTTATTTATAAAGACTAGCCTGAGTGGTGATTTTGTCAGACACAAAGGGGTAACCAGAATAAATTTTAGGCTCTTGGAGCCCAAAGTAGCCATTCACAATACCACCTTTAAAAAGCTAAAACTTAGTCACTGTGAAATGGATGATGCAGGGTTATATTTTCCTCTTTGGTCCAGAGATGCCTATTATACATTGGGTGATACAAGATAGGTAGGGCAGAGGATGCTTCTTTTGTGTATGTTTTTTAAAATGTAGGTAGTATTGGCATTTTTATACTTTTGGCTTGACCTAACTTGATGAATATTTCTCCATTTATTTAGGTCTATATTTCTGCAAAGAGTTGGATTCAAATAATTCCTCTGTGAATCTTGATAGATAATAGTCTCACACATTTTATAATTTCTATACTTGTGTTTTTTAAAATAAGTCTTTATTGATATTTTCTATTTGTTACAATGTCATGGTTATCCTAAGCAACCTTTCCACTCCCACAGAGCCATCCCTTAGGAAAAATAGTGGTTTTTTGGAAAGGAAAAATAAAGTCAGCACAGCTTATCAATACATTAAAAAAAGCCTGAAAAACATGTGAAATGTGTAAGATCTGTGAACCTCTTACCTTCAGAAGGAGTAGGTTGGGGATGTCTTTTCATCTCTCTCCATTTGAGTCCTGCTTGATCTTTATCTTCCATTTACTTTTGAATTTTTGATATGTAGTTCTTTCTATTTACATTCTTGTCTTTATTGTGCATATATTTTTTTTTGGCTCTGCTTACTTCACTCTGTATCAGTTTATATAGGAATTTGCATGCTTCTTTGTATTTATTACAAACAAATTTCTTACAGCACAGTAATATTCCATTGCATTCATGTACCACAATTTGTTTAGTCATTCACCAATTAATGGGTGTCTACGTTGTTTTCAATTCTTTCATATTGTGAAAAGTATTGCTATAATATTTTGGAGTATGTGGGGACTTTCTTTTTATTGATAGCTGTCTCCAGTAAATGCCCAGGAATCCAATCTCTGGTAAAGAGGGTATGGACATTTTAGTCACTTTATTTGCACAATTCCAAATTGCTTTTCATAACACTTTCACTATTTCACAGCTGCACCAACAATATATTGTATGCCTATCCTACCACAACCTCTCTAATGCTGACTGTTGCCAATTTTTGTCATTTTTGCCAATTTGAAGCATGTGAGATGAAACCTCAGTGTTATTTGATTTGCATTTCTCCTATTAGTGATTTAGAGCCTCTTTCTTGCAGTTGTGAATATTTTGTACTTCATTTGAGAACTGTTTGTTTATATCTTTTGATCATTTATCTATTGGGAATGGCTATTAGTTTCAAATATATCTGTGTGTATATACACACACACACATATATATGTATATATATATATATATTTCATATATCTGGGATATCAAACCCTCTTCAGGGAAATTTGATACAAAGCTATTTTTTTCCTCTTTAACCACTTCCTTTCTTATCCTAGATGCGTTAATGTTGTTTGTACAGAAGCTTTTCTGTTTCAAGTAACTGAAGTTATTTATTTTATATTTTTTAATTGCCTCTCTTTTTTGTTTAGTTAAGAATATATCTCCTACCCATAGCTGTGAGAAACTTATGATCTCTTTTTCTTCTAATTTTTTTTAGTATGATTTTTTATCAAGGTCATATATCCATTTAGAATGTATTATAGAATGTGGTGTAAGGTGTTGGTCTAAGCCCAGTTTCTGCCAGGCTGCTTTTTCTAACAGTTTTTTTTTTTTTTTTGTAAATCAAGGATGTTTCTGTTGTTAAATGGAGGTAGTATAATCAAAATCACACTTTCCAGGATCTCTTAGGTATTAGTATGCTTCACAAATAGATTTTGACTATGCTAGAGATTGGTAGTTCCAATCCAGGCCCTGGAACTCTACCTTCTCCTCTATTTCAGTGGGCCCTATCTCAGGACCTGGCCCCTGAGGAATGTTGTTTTGCTGTATTTACCAATGATCCATCTCCTACTAGAGAAGCATGGTATGTGAGAGAACCTTGAGGAATAGGGAGGAGAAGATATTAATCTACATAGATACTTCGGTGGTAGCCCTGAGGCTGGCTAAGTGGTTAGGGACCTGGAAAGAACAGGACTAGATAATCAAAAACTCTCCCCTTTGGCACCAGGACGAATGGAGGAATTTTTCCAATGCCTCAGACTTCATATAGTTATTTATGGAACATATCAGAACCCATCAGAAACATCGTGAGCTTTCCACTGAATTGAACATCCAAGTCGGAGCCATCATAAGAATAGCAGAGATTGGGGAGTAGGTATACTGCTAATATGAACTTGGAGGGTGTTGATGTGATATTATCCTGGGGGTGTATCTAAATGATTTCCTTAATTAAGGATGTTAGTTATTACTGCTAAACTGGCCTCTTTGTTCCAGTCAGAGTACCCATTGAAGTATCCCTGAAGCTACTTCAAGTAGAAAAATGGTCTGCTTACCTCATCTCAGGGCAAGGATTATGCTTCTATTAGTGAACAACCTCATCATTATGCTTCTGACTACAAAGGTCATGTGCCATACCCAACCTCCCACATTGCCATGTCTGATAAATAAATGCCTCTCTAGGAAGTAGAAGGAAGTGCTGGTTCAGAATCTTGGATCCAGTTACAGAAAGATATACCTGAAAATAATGGACTATTTTTATACATAGTTCTGACCTAACCTTTACAACCATTCTATATTCTTTCCCATTTAATGGAATTTCCCGGGCCTCAAGTTCCTTGTCGCCCTTAGATGGTTTTGTATACGCTGGAGAAAAAGCTTAGGTCCTTTTTAATTGTACGGCTTCCTTTTTTTCTGGAAATGGTTCAGAAAGGGCTTGGGTGACCTAGGAGTGGTATTGTTGGGAGATACTTTGCTTGCAAATATCATTAGGGAGGTGATAGTTGCTATATTACTATTGTGAGTGTGTATTTGTTTGGAAGAAAGAGAATCCTGTACTTGACTTGGTGGTAATTTTGATTCACTGAATAAAAATGAAGGTGAATATTTAGCCATTTTGAAAGAAGGAGGTGCTCCCTCTTCAGAAGCCTTTCTGGGGCAAAGATTTGGTATCCTCCCTTTCATGTAGCTCCCAGGGAAAAGGGGTAAGCCTGGGAATATTGGGTAGATGACTGTATGGAGAAAGGGTTAGTGTCAACTTAGATCCCAAGACAGTGTGCAAGACATTCTAAGGCACTTTACCATAGATGACCCGAGCATGTGATGAAGAATCTGATTGTGTCCAAGACATCATCATGTATGGAGTCACCTTGTCCTGCTTCTGTTCACTGCTACCATTTTGCATCAAGACCCACTGTGTTAGCAAAAATTATGGACTTCTTTTCATAGTTCCCAGAGGTGGTAGAAGCAATAGTCTAACCCTGTCTCCCATGTAAATTGGGCAGTTTTTTTTTCCCTGAGAGGTGATAAAGTGTCCCTGGAACTTGATAGGTCCGAGGGGCTAAAGCTTAAATCCAACTTTCTGATAGCCTCTGGCCATATGCAGGTGGCTTTTTGATCACCAAAGTGTATGATAAGGCTCAGCCACATTGAGTTGGGACCCTTCAGGTTTGGCAGATGTGTCAAGACCACACAAGTCACTATACCCTGACCTGTAGACCACATGTATTTCCATATGGAGATGGGGAAGGGGGCAAGTTTCTATCCAATCTAAGTGCTGGAATATTCTTATTAAAATCCCTTTCTGTGTTACAGCTAAGTGAATTCCTTTTCATTAAAAGTTGAATGATCTATAAAAACCAATTTCATCCTAACATTGAACCTGAACCAACAGGCTTGTCAGGACTGCTCCTACATCATGACTGCTCTCCCTCCATTTTCTATCCTTGAGCAAGTTGGGAAAAGTGGGATTTCACCCACCAAGAAAATACAAAAGATGATCTTAAAGAAAATAAAGCAAAGCTGTGTGCCTAACTAAAGCAAATCTGTCTTCAGTCTTCTCTTCTTCAGCATGAATAATTCTAGGTTTTTTTCATATCAGCATGCCTTTACCTTTATTATTTGTTCTACGTATGTTATATTCTTGGTTTGGAATTCCCTTCCTCATTTGCATGTTAGTTTCTCTTGAGATGAATTGATCTTTTTCATTTTATTTATTTTGGTTTTTGGAAATCTCTGGCTTTTAAAGTTATCATGCCTGAAGTAGATTGATTGTGCTGCTGTTTTGAAATTTGTGGGTTATTTTTAAAATCTAGGTATCCAAAGGGGACAAAAAAAAATCAATGATGTGGATAAACTATTTGATGAAGATGATACTGGAGAATGATTTTAGAAATAGAGAAAAGGTTTGGGAATGTTCCCAAAGCATACAACCACTTGAATGAGTCAGTCTTGTAAGTGAACAAATGAAGCACAAATCTGACAAATGTGCAAATTACACAATAACAAATGGACTTAACATTTAATTTAATTTATACTAGGATAAGACACAAAACCAATACATTGAGAAAAGCAGCAATCTATTTTTTTACCTAAGGGAAATAGTCTTTAAAAATATGAAGAGTCTATGTTGAGAGCAAATATATAGAACAGCCACAGAATATGTCAGTCCAGCATAAGCTCCTTGAGGACAGGGACAGTTTGGTTTTTCTCTTTGTTTCATCAGCTGTTAGCATAGTGCCTTGCACACTTTAGGGATTGGGATGGACAGGGACTAGTGATTTCATTACTATGGGAAATCCTAATTAAGGAAACTGTCTCAAACAATGTGGATCAGGCAGAACTCAATTCTGGATCTTCCTGATTTGAAGGATGGTTCTGTATGCACTGACTATGCAGCTGCTTACATAGTGGCTACTTAATAAAGCTTGTTAAAATGAACTGGACTAAGAATAAAGTAAAAGTGAGATGATTGAGAAGAGGAGGTGGAACACAAGAGCAAATTTGGTGAGGAACTTTTAGCCAATTAAAAAAAACACCTAGGGGACCGTAGTGAATAGTCATCATTGCCCCAGTGTGTGTTCATCTTTCGTTGCCTAAGAAGGCCATGCCATCAGAGAAATAATGACATGACTTGCACTTGACTTTGTTTTGAGTAAGGGAGGGCTGTGCAGGTCACCAACCTCACTTCTCCTCCAGAGCCATCTGAATCCAGTGACCAGTTATTCACCAGGATGACTGGAGATGACCCAGGATGAGGTAATTGAGTTTAAGTGACTTGCCCAAGGTCACACAGCTTGACACAGTGAGTGTCAAGTGTCTGAGGTGAGAGTTGAACTCCTAGCTGCGTTGTCCCAGTATTGTCTCTTTTAATGGTGATCATTGGAGGGATACAGGAGACTTCCTTCAGTGGCACCTTGAATTAAGTAAAATTTGAGTTTGGTGGTCTACCACCCCTTCTCCTTCCAGTTGCCTTCCATGGGGTCCTCATTCCTTTTCCCACAGATAATTACATCACTTTCCATTCCTGAAGGGTCTTACTCTTCCAACTAACTTTTCTTCTTGGAAAACCTGACCATACTGAGGTTCTGTGATCTTAGCTCATAATTGAAAATATGTTATCCTTAGTAAAAATTTTTGCATTTTAATTGAGAACTTTGGAAGATCAAAAAGAATGAAATTCATCATGAAATATTGACACTATAACAGCTGTAGTAAAGATACTTTTGAGGGAGTTATAGTTTCCAGGCTCCTTTATATCACATAGGAAGTAGCACACACATATCACAAAGATAGAAGTAAGTTCCCAAGGCCAACCGGACCTTGGATTTCTGATCTGAACTTGCCTAAGGCAAAATACCTATCTAAGAAACCTAACTTCAAAATAGGCTTTAAGTCCCCTTGTCACCATTACCCATTCTCCTGGTGTGGTAGGACAAAGAAAGAAATATGGAGGGAGTATGAGAGACAACCAGGACACTGTCACGTTAGACACAACTTTTCCTTAGGAAGATCTCTATTACATTTGGAGGGATTCCATCTCTGCATTTGACTGAGGTAGTTAATTGGTAAGAACACATATTGAACTGACAAGGATCTCAGTGATCTTTTGGGTAGAATTGTAGCCTGTATGTTCTATGTTTTTTTCCTTATATTTGCCTGGGAATGGATAAGGGAGAGAGATTAAAGAGAAAAAGGGAAGGCTTTTTAGATATAAAGTGAATCTCTGAGGAGGGGCTCTTCCAGAAATGAATAGGAAACTAGAAATTAGGAATATACCAGAAAATTTGTGGTTTTTCAAGTATTTTGACCAAAGAATTCTTACTTGAAGAAGGATTGCTATGAGCAGAGTACTAGTCCATCTGTCAATCTTCTGCTGGGAAACAGGAACCCAGACCAGGAAAATTAGGAGGCAGTGTGCTACAGTGGTAAACACACTGACTGTGTAGTCAAAGGAACCAGGCTTATATCCTACCTCTGACACTGAGTGTATTTAGGTAAGTTATTTAACCAGCCTGGGTCCTAGTTTCCTGGGAGCTGGATTAAAGGATCCCTTCCATTTCTCAATCTGATAAAGATCCTGGCAAACCAACAAGCAGCAATTCTCTGAGTAAACAGCTAGTAGTATGTTAGCTGGGTGGGTTTTATATCTCTTTCTAGCAGTCATAATTTCTCTACTGAGGTGATTCATGACATTGCTGTGCTGTCTTCTGTGACAGTGCTGTGGAAATTTTCAAGGATTTGAGTACATCCTCAATGATTCCTGTTGGAAGAGCAGAGCTAGCCCTCAGCCCAGTTGGATGGGTTTATAGTTTGATTCAGATTTCATTAGTGTGTGGAGCATTTGGAGTAGAAACTCCCTCTACTAATGCAAGATTGATAATTTATCTCTCACTTATAGTCTTACTTAAGAATATTCCAGTGGCAGGAATTGAACTGGTTTTCCAGATGCCAAGGCTGTTTTTTTAACTGCTATATAATGCTGCTTCTCTTATCCTCCTTTCCCCCAAAGATCTATCCTATTGGCCTTCTACAATGACCTAAACTCCCATATTAGAGTTACTCATTTGTTTCAGGTAATTGTGCCCCCAGAGTATTGTGGTGAACTATTAAATTACAATTGTCTCAGAGAGGTAGTTCATCAGACATTTTTCAACTATTAGCACAAATGAATAAACTAGATTAGCTAATTAGTCACTTAATATGGCTCTAAGTGAAGGAACAGAATAGGAAGATAAAATTTTGTTGTGGGAGGAAGGGAATGGATGTGTGACCGCCATATTTAAAGATGATATTGGAGAGCCAAGTAGGCAAGATATAATGTTGATGGGAAAGATTATTTTATTGAGAGTGAATAAAGATAGTCCTTCCCCCATTTCACACATTTTTCATTCATTTTTAAAAAATTAATTAATTTATTTTTAGTTTACAACATTCAATTCCACAAATTTTTGAGTTTTAAATTTTCTCCCCTTCCCTCCCCTCCCTCTCCTCAAGACAGCATGCAATCTGATATAGGTTCTACATATACATTCCTATTAAATATACTTTCACATTAGTTATGTTGTAAAGAAGTATTATAACCAACAGAATGAACCATGAGAAAGAAGAAACAAAACGAAGAGAGCAAATAGTATGCTTTAATCTGCATTCAGACTGTAATTCTTTCTCTGGATGTGGATAGCATTTTCCATTGTGAGCCTTTTGGAATTGTCTTGGATCGTTGTATTGCCGAGAAGAGACAAGCCTATCAAAGTTAGTCATCATACAATGTAGCTGTAACTGTGTACAATGTTCTCCTCGTTCTGTTCCCTTGCTGTTCACATTTTTAAAAGCATGTTTTCAGATTTCCCTCTTAGGATCAGGAGAACAATGTACCCTTCTTTCTTAGTTACCTAGGTCAGATGCCCTACTTGAATTCTTGGTTGCTGAGTCACTGAGAAAAGACTGTCTTATGCACTGATTTTGGTTGTAGTTTTCACTACATGATATTTGAAAAATATTCTGGCCCCAGAATTTTGGGGAGAGTGAAGAGGGACAGGAAGGATTGTGCCAGAGCCTGGTGGTTACAATAGGTCCATTTTTCTACCCTGTGTTGTTCTTTGGGTCATAGGTTTGGAGCTGGAAGGGATTTTAGAAGCCTCCTTCCTATTCAGTTGGCTTTAGTGACTCCACTTTGTCCCTATAGAATAGAATAAATCATATCACCAGAGAGATATAAACCCAGAAAAGGAAGTGGGATGGTCACCTGCCAAGCAAAAGAAAACAAATAGCCCAGGTACTTCACAAGTATTCATATAAGGCCAAAAGATCTAAGGGAAGGACTCCTATACATTGGGGATATCCCATATGGAAGATTTATAGAAGGAAACACACAACTTGTACAGAATGAAAAGGCACAGATGGGTTCATAATTTGAAGGAGAGATATACTGAAATATCATAAATGACTGTAAGTCACAAGAAGGTGCCAACATACATTGGAAGAGGAAATTTTTCACCTGAGAATTCTCTTTACTAATGAAATTCAATCCCAGCCTCCATTCCAATCCATACAATTCAATTAAAATTTATGGTTGTAGAGGTAAGTTTAATAGTAGTCGTGATAAACAACTTGAACATATAGCCAGGACTTTTGCTCTAAAACATTCAAAACACCAAAAATACTCATAATGGAAAGAGCAACTGAGATAATATTTAAGTGAAGAAATTGTTAGATGGACTAAGAAGTCTTCTTTTCGTTTGATGTTTATTTTGCTTAGCTCTTTTAGGACCAGACTTTGTCAATACGGATATTATCCTAAAGGGAGAAATCAGTTTGATTTTAAATTAGAATTTGTCTTTGGGAACACTTCATCCTGACCTTGATTAATATGCATATTAACACTATCTCATTTCCATGTGTACTTGCCCCAGGTTTTTAGAAAAGCCAGACAAGAGAATCATCTCAGATCATCCTAAAACTGGATTCACATCTTTTGCCTCCCTCTTTGAAGACTTTTAAATAAACATTAATTATAATGGTGCCAATTTAGTCATGCCTCATGACATAATCTCTGAAAACCTGTCATTAGCCATCAACATATTCCAAGAAATCTATGCAGCATTTCATATTGTTCTGTACAGGCACTTTTTGCCTCTGAAAAGCTATATGCCTTATGTAATACTCAGGTCAGGCAAACCACACTTCTGGAGCATAAAATTAGTTGTAGAAAATCAGACACCATGGTTAATCTGCCTGGCTTTATATATTGGCTGCAATATGGCAGAAGCAGCTAAAAGCTTATCTGATGAGAGAACTCATCCTTTGTATCTTGCAGTGAAATAAGATAATGTGATGATATAAGCTCAATATTGCTTTTGGTGCTTTATTCAATATCCTGCGATTTCTTTGCTGTCTTCCTGCTTGATATGCAAGGTTCTGAAGTATTCCAATAAACTACTGGAATTTGTAGAACTTAGTAGTGATGCAACTTGTAAACATCTGGTGGACCCAATACAAGTCACATTCCCCTTTACATTCTTACAATACTATTATCTAAAGAACTGAAGCTGAGGCTCCTCGGAAGGGCAATGGAGAGATGCATACATAATAGATTTTAGCAGGTTGAAACACTTGATAAGCAAGCAGTTTACAAGGGTGAGACCATGCAAAGTAAGTAATTGAAACACATGAATCAAAAATATAGGTTGATCTTGTTGCAAGAATGAAAAATGATGAGTGCACTGAGGATATCCTAGCTCTGTTGAGGGAAAGTAAGAAAAACCTTGGTACTTTGGGTGGTTCTCTGTGGAGAGCTTATGAAAGGCAAAGGATAGAAGTCTGTCCATATAGGATGAGCATACCAGGCTGGATTGCAGTTTGCGTCATTGGAGGGAATGCCTTCATTCAGGAGATCAAAGGTTCATCTGAGGACTGAATATTTAGTTATTTTTCACAGAATTCTTTTGAGGATTATCAGGGATAAAGTCATCTCTTTTTCCAGATGAAAAATCAGAAAGAGACAAGTTAAGTGAATCGTCCAAGATTAAAGGAGTCAAAGCAAAATGACGACTAGAATATAAAAAAAAAATCTGAAGTTCTTATTTAAACCTTGCTCATGATAAATGAGAGCATTAAATATATATGTAACAGTAGGTTCTCTGGTTCTCCACTGCCTGAGGGCCAGCTGTATTACATTTCACTGTTCCCCCTAAGATTCTCTAGTACTCTTGAGGGGTTTGGGCTGGGGTATCTAGTCTCTGACATTGGCTCAAGCCCTTTGGATTGCGTTTCTCAAATTTTAGAGGTCATCCCATTAGACCTGTGGGTTCCCTGAAAATAGGAATTATTTTATGCTTTTCTTTCCTTCCCCAGGGCTTAGCACAAATGTTAGGCACATAAGAGACGCATAAGGCAGTTATATCCAGTTAATCCACTCTGTGGATCAGGAAGACCTGAGTTGAAATTTAACCTTAGACACTTACTAACTGTGTGGCCTTTGGCAAGTCACTTAACCTCTCTTTGACTCAATTTCCTTATCTGTAAGATAGAGATAATATCAGCAGCTACCAGGGCTGTACTGAGTCTCAAATGAGATAATTGTATATCCCTTTGTATAGAACCTGGCACATAGTATTGTGCTAAAATGTTGGCTGTTCTTATTATCATCATTATTAACAAATATTTATTAACTGACATGAGTTTCATTAATAATATCATATTAATACATCCTATTAATATATTAATAGCTTAATTTTTACAAAGAAATTTACTTCAAAGATATAATAAGAACAAACATACACATATTCCCCCCAATATCTCAGGGGCAAAATCCACCCTAGTTCCCCTCAGTATCTTGGGGTAGAAGGTGGTTAGGTTCACAGCTTAGCTTAGTTCTGTACAGCATAAATCTCATCAAATTCCAAGTCCAAAGCCTTCTGGGGCTTATATCCCAGACCTAGTTTCTTAGGGTTTCCCTGCTCTGCTGATGGCAATATCTGGCCCGGATTTCTGGGCTCCAAGTTTTCTATGACTTGAGCTCCTGGATCCAGAGAATCTACCCCTTGCACCTAGAACTAAAAAGGACAAACAAAACAGATCAAAACTCCAAGTCTATTTGGGTCACAGAACCTAAGGTGAGGGAAAGTAGTCTCTACACCACCCTTAGTTACCACTGGTAAGAGAGTGAGACTGGCAGTTTTAAAGATGCAACTGTTCTGGCTACCTAGCTAACGTGAAGAGGCAATTTCTAGGTCAGTGGTGAATGAATGCAAAATGTCTCCTCCCAGAAGCAGCTTGCTGGCATCTCCCACATGGGGGCCTCCGTCTTAGGCATTCTGGGCGTGTACCAAACCTCCTTCATACTCACATTTTTTGTTTTATTGAAGCTTTTTCCTTTTATAACATATTAATTCTTGAATATACCACTCCATCCTTCCCTACCGAGAGAAACTTTTCTTGAAATATAATTTAAAAAAATCCACTTTATGGCAAAAACAACCAATGTAGAAATGATATCTGGTCTTATATATAACATTCCACATTCTCAGACTCCCATCTCTTCAACAAAATATTTATCTCTTCACTTTTCTGGAACCACGTTTGATTATTCTCATGTAACACATATGTTCTGGCCCTACCTTCTCTGGCCTAGGTAGACTACATCTTCTCTTCCAAGGTATCAATCTTCCCAATGGATCTGTGTTTCTCTTTTTCTACTGCTGTTGATTTGAATACTCTACTGGCTATGTTCTTTCCATTTATAGGGGCCCAGTAACTAGCATCCCTGTTCTATTTAATCATTTACCCTAAGGTGCCTTTTCCAAACCAATTTTTGCTTCAAAGATGTAGCAAAAACACCCCTACAACATGTTCCCCAGCATTTCTGGGTCACGAAACCCCCCTCAAACCATCTCTGTCTTTTGGGGACTTAGTTCAGTTCTTACATAGCATTGGTATCACCAATTTCATTTCCAAAGGAAGTATCACTGCTGCATGAGTCATTTTGCTAGACTAGGGTTCAGAAGGTCATTGCTAAAAATTGTTCATTGCTTTTTGAGTCATGGATGCTATGCTGGCTACAAAGTCTGATTTGAGTTCTGATTCCTGGCTTCCCACATTTGTTTTCCTGGTCCTCAAAATTCCTAAAATTAGGCACTCCACTTCCTGTACTAGAATGAAAAAGATGAATGAATTGGTCTAGTAGGCTCCATTTCTCAGGGACCATCTGGTCTTAGAGGGGGAAATCCCCATAGCCCTTGGCTTTGGCCAGGATATTGTCCTGTCACTAGAATGAGTCTAAAAAGAGCCAAGGGGTGACTGAAGCTGACTTGGGTCTTTCTGAAGATTCTGACAATTCTGGCTATTTAACCAAACAGAATGAGATTCCTCCCAATGATATCATAGGCCAACTGGAACCACTTATAGAAGTACCACATATGTTCCTGTTTTTCTAAGGAACTTCCCTTATATATCATTACTATCCTCCTGGAAGCAACTCCATGTGGAGTACATCTGAGCTAGCTGATAAGGTCTGCACATATCAGAACCTTGTTGCAATAATACCACAATGTTCAGTTTAGTTTTATTGTACTGCCTTTTCCCCCTGTTTACATATTCTTTGTGTATATTATTTTTCTGGTTCTGCTTACCGAAATCTGCTTCATTGCATATAAGTTTTCCCATATTTCCTTGAATCCTAATATTTATTGTGTCTTTTACCCCAGTAATATTCTCAATTCTTTAAATGGAGAATGTTTCTGACTTGAATTTAGAAGAGGAGAGGGAGCTTTCCCTAGAATCTTTCTAAGATAATGACCTGAGTCTTTATTTATATGACTTTGAAGAAAGGAATAGCTATGATGAGAATCTCTGTTCCTGAATATCAGGGAGGCAAAATTTCCACTTCAGGTTGTTGTGACCTTGGTCTAGTCTTAAACCTAGGTGCTGGTGAGATGCAGTGAATGATTTTTGCTGTTTACTATGGGAATATATAAGCCAAAGATCAAAGAGTAATAATGTACTTAAAATATAGCATGAATCAACCAATAAATCACCATTTTGTTGAGCATCTTTTGTAGCAGGTGTGGGATGAGGTGCAAATTTCAGATACAGCAAAGCAGTCCTTGCTCCTATAGAGGTTAAAGTATAGAAGGGCCATGCATGTCTAACACAGGTTGATATAATATATAATATTACATGTTTATGTACAAACTTCTTGATTTTACGGGTTATCTCTTGTCTCCGTTTGCATTCCCAGCACTTAGCACAGTATCTGGCACATAGTAGGTGCTTAATAAATGTTTACTGATTGAATGATTAACAAGAGAGTCATAAGTCAAAGTGTTATGATGGCAGGTGAAATGATACTTAATGATAAGCATTTCCTTTCTTAGAACTATCTTTTTAAATTTATATTTTGTTTATTTTGAATTTAAGTATTAAATAAAACAGGCATTTCTACAAACATATAATAAGATAAGAAGATTGTACATGAAACTGTTCATCTCATGTGCAGTTTGTTCTTTCAAATAAATAATAAATTCAGTATGAAACTTTCAAACAATCGTAAGTCATCTGTGATTCTTTTTAGACTTCTGTTTTCTTCTGTGCATTTTAAAAAGGATATTTTAATTACCTTTTCTTCTTTTTCTTTTGGCTACCCTATACACATGCCCTTTCTCCCTACATATCTTTCCACCCCCACAATGGGAAAAAAGAAAAAGAAAAACAAAGCCCTTGTAACAAATATACATAGTCCAGCAATTTTTTTTTAAAAAAAAATACTGATATCATTCTGCATCTCTCTGTCAGAAGAGAGGTAATGTTTTATTTTCCATCCTTTGGAACTGTGATTTGTTATTATACCAATCAGAATTCTTAAGTCTTTTAAAGTTTTTTACAATGTTGTTAGTGTAATAAATTGTTCTTCTGGTTCAGCATCAATTCATAAAGTTTTCCCAGGTTTCTCTGAAGTTGTCACTTTTATAATTTCATGTGATACAGTAACACTCTATATATTCATATATTATAATTCATTTAGTTCTTCCCAGTTGGTATACTTTAATTTCTAGTTCTTTGCCGCTGCAAAAGACTTGCTACAAATTATATGTGTGTGTGTGTGTGTGTGTGTGTAGATAGATAAATAGATGTTGTTCAGTTGTTTCAGTCATGTATAATTCTATGTGACTCAGTTTGGGGTTTTCTTTGCAAATATAATGGAGTGATTTGCCATTTCCTTCTCTTGTTCCTTTTATAGATAAGGAAACTGAAGCAACTAGGGTTAAGTGACTTGCCCAGGCTCACACAGCTAGTAAATGTGAGTCTGGACTTGAACTCAGATCTGACTCCAGGCTGGGCATTCTAGTCACTGCACCACCTAGTTGCTATATTAGTTGCTACATGCACATGTATGTATATATGTATATTATATATGTGTAACACACATGCATACACATACACCTACATATATACACACATACATACATCTACCCATAAATAAACCTACACGCATATACATACGTGTGTATGTATATATGTGTATGTATGTATATATATATATATTTTTTTCCTCCTCTTTTGGCATGGTAATGGTAGAGCTTTCAATGACTTCAAGCTATTCTCTACTACTCTCACTCTCTGACTCTGTCTTGCTCCCTCTGTCTCTTTCTTTGTCCCTGTCTCTCTTTCTCTGCCTCTCCCCAACACTAAAATTTTCTAATAATAATCTATAACTTCAAATCATAGATGACCACAATCTTGGGAGACTCGACATTGTAGGGAGGTGAACCAAAGAACAATTAGCTGCATGGCTGGGGCCAGTGGATTATAATGTATTACTAATGGTGAATTGCATACAGGTCATGGCATAAAATAAATCATTGCTACACGTGATGAAAAAAGGTCTAATATCAGATGTGTGTTGAGAATAATGAAGCATTGAATGCTACACCAGTATCCACACAATGGTAGTGGAATTAGAAGGCTTTCAGCATGTTGGGTAGATCTTCCATGGAGGATTCATGAAATAACATGGATAAGGATCACAGAAGTCAGGAAGACATGGAAGGACTGCTATCTGCCTCAGTGGAGGAAGGATCCACATCAGTAAAGTCCCAGCAGATATATGGAAGTCTCACAAAACTTTTCCTGACTGTCTGATGCTGACAGTGTTTTAAGCTTTCTGGACCATATCATTCTAGGGCAAAGAAGTGGCAGCGGAGTTTATAGCCTTCCCGCTGCCCGCTCCCCAAAGTAGTAGAAATGAGCTAAAGAACTAGTTCAAAATCAGCTTCTCCTCCTTTCCTTATTTATTTAAATCATATAATTATTTTACTTGTAAGCCAGTATCTAAACCTCTGAATTAGCTTTGACTTCATTCTTATCCCTTCCAAATAAACTACCAAAAGATCTTCTTAATTTTTTTTTCATATCTCTAGCTTCCAATGTTTCCCATTCATTCTCACTGTTTTTGGCATGGTTTAAGCCCTTAATTCTCCATGACTAAACTATTTGCAATAGTTGCCTAACTGCTATCCCAGGATCATAAAAGGAGATTTAGAGTTGGAAGGGACTTTAAAGGTCATTTAATCTGAGGTCTTCATTTTATAGATGAAGAAACGGAGGCAACAAATGCTGGAAGGGATATGGGAAAACAGGTCCACTCTTGGTAGGGCTGTGAACCAGTCCAACCATTCTGGAAAGCATTTTGGAATTATTCCTCAAAAGCTATTAAATTATGAATACCCTTTGACCAAGTAATATTGCTACTAGGTATTAAAGAGATAAAAGAAAGAGGGGAATAGATCAAAGAAAGAAGAAAAGGACCCATATGTACAAAAATTTTTGTAGCAGATCTTTTTGGTGGTGGCAAAGAACTGAAAACTGAGGGGATGCCCATCCATTGAGGAATGGCTGAACAAGTTTTGGTATATGAATGTAAAGAAATACTGTTGTTCTGTAAGAAATGATGAAGGAGATAGTTTTAGAAAAACCAGGGAAGCCTTGTACAAAGCCTGAAGCCTGATACAAAGTGAACTGAGCAGAACCAGGAGAACAATTTATAAAATAACAGTAACATTGTGGAAAAAAATCAACTAATTCCTAAGCAATACAATGACTGAAACAATTCCAAAGAACCCATGAGGAAATGTGCTTTCCTCTTCTAGACAGAAAGCTGATAGGCTCAGTATAAATTGAAGCATATTTTCTTCTCTTTTTTCCCCCCCTTTTCTTTTTTTGGATGTGGCTAATGTGTGAATTTGTTTTGCATGACTATACATATTTGTAAGGGGTTTTGTTTTTCTTGTCCTCTTAATGGATGGAGGAGTGGAAGGAGAGAGAATATTCAGAAGCAAAAATGAAATAAAATCATTATGGGGGGGTGAACTGAGGTGAAGAGAGGTTATGTAGCATGCCCAATGTCCCACAGGTAGTAAAAAAAGTAAAGTTGGACTTCAAACCTAATTCTCTGACTCCAAATTCAGCCCTCCCTCCACTATACTAAATAACTTTTCTATATCTCTTGTCATTGTCTCCAATATGTTCTACGTACCACTACCCAATTAAGGTTTCAAAGTAAATCTTTGATTACACCCTCCCTTGCTCAAAAATTTTTAATAGCTCCCAATTGTCTGCAGGATAAAGCCCGAAGTGTTTGCCTCCTATTTAGGGCTTTGTCCACAATCTGGTTCCAATCTCACTTCCCAGACTTGCCTTCTGTGTTTGTCCGAAACAAACTCGTCACTCTAGGAAAACTGGTTTATCCACTGAACACCTAATGTCCATTCTCACCTTTGCCCTTTTAGGTGTACTGTACTCCTTACCTATCCTACCAATTTAAATCCTATAATATGTTTTTTATTTTTTTTAGCTTAGAAAGTCTCAATTACTTTATTATGAAGCATTTCACTTGTGTTTTTTAGTGTTTAAAACAGTGGAAAGCCTGTCCCAGAGTGGAGATGTCAAGGAACAGATTCTGAGTGCAAACTGGACACTAAATAAGGCCACTGAGTCATCGAGGCCAGCACGCAGGACCCAGCACTCCAGGCTTCACTAGGAGACCTCTTTGGGGTGGGGCAGGGAGAAGGGGGCTGGGAACAGGGGCTAGCGGGGAACAGGGCGGGCAGGGGACACACAATTTACAGATGATCCAGCCACTGGGTCAGATTAAGACAGTATTCATGGTGGGGTAGTTTCAGGTTGGCAGCTGGAGAGGTTTCTCAGTTCTGATCATTACTGTTGGGGGTCCCAAGGGAGAGTCTTAGGGGCGACCTGGGCCTCGAAGCGCGGAAAGTCCTTAGAGCTGCTCATATCAGGAGCCTTCTCATTGCTGCCTGCTGCTCAGGGGGCATCCCGCACCACAAAGCCCTCGGATAGCGCCTCGGCCTCTTCATGGGCAGGGGGCTTCACCTACGCCTGCAGAGCCTCAGAGTCCACCACATCAGCCAGGTATTCCTCCTCCAGATTAAGGATGTGAGTGATCAGTGCCTTCCTCCACATTCTCAGGAAGTCCGGTCACAGTCACACAGTTAGGGTCGGGGGCTGCGCTCTGCAGGAAATGGATGTCTGCTTTGAATTCATCCAGGATTTTGCGGATAGCCTTGCTTGGGGCTCCAATGATGCGGGCATGGACGCGGTAGTACGGCGAGACATCCTCCGAGACCATCTGGTTCAGTTCTCCGACGATCTTGGTGATGGCGTCAAGAGCAGCTTCTGTATTCTTTTCGTACCCTGTGATAGTAATTTGGTCCTGTGCCTGGTTTTCATCATCCTTGTCAGGAAACTGCATGTTCGCTTCATGTTCCATACGGATTTGGATGATCACTGCCCTTTTCTCCCAATAATTTTTGGGTGATATTTGGGATCTACGGTGACATTCAGCCTAAAGCTTCTCAAAGCCCGGTCGTCCTGCTCAGCTTGCGGCTCCCTCACCCACTCAAGGAGGCCAGCCTTGGCCCGGTCCAGACTGGCAACGAGGCCAGTGATGGCAATGATGTCAGATTGCAGTTCAGGGGCTGGGACTTGGATATGCACCTCAAACTCCTCCATCATTTTGCGGATCCCACTACCTTTTTAGCCAAATATGTAGTGATGGAGATCACCATGATGGTGACAGGAACCAGCACCTCAAGAGCTTCCTTGGCTGCCTCATACTTCTCTTTTCAACCCAAAATTATGATGATGTCACACTTTCTTGGAGAGCTGGGGTCAGCCTCTTCGATATATTTCCCCTTCCATAATATGTTCTTTAAATCCTAAATGAAATTTATGTCTCCTCTGACCACTTTAGCTGGAAATCATATTCTTAATTTTGAGATCCGACAAATATTCTTGTCTGTTTAGTATTATCTTATGTTTTATCTTCACATTTAGATTATAAACTCCCCATACTTCTTTGAACCTCTCTCATGCCCTTTAGGTGCTCAAATATTTGACTGTTCATTGTTCATTTAGAGAATAAGTGCTTTATTTTGGAGGTGGGAGGTTCCTTATTTCTTCTTCCTTCCGCTTAGAGCGAGCCTTCTGTCCCTCTAATCAAATTCTTGCGACTGCAAGGAGGGAAGTTTTTTTTTTAAATTCTGATATGAGGGAGAATAATAACTTCTTCAAATAGCAAGTTTTCAGATCTTGTGGTCCGATTTGAACATAATTAAGTTGAACTGCATGAAATTGTGAAGTTTTTTACTTAATTTTGCTTGGTCAGTAGCATTGGAGAAATAACCGTCCATTTGAAAAAACAGCCTGAGGGTAATTTAGAAGCAATTTGTTGTGTGTAATGTAAATTTTTGGTGACCCTTTCAGTGTGTAATCAGAAAACAACACTTTGATGTGCTAAACTGGTTGATATGAAGGGTGACTGTCATTAGAAAATCTATTTGAAGCTCTACAGAAAGGCAGAATGGCTTACATAGAGGGCTGGCCTTGGAGTCAGGAACAAATCAGCAAGCATTTATTAATTACCTAATCTGTGTCAGTTTCTGCTTCTATTATTGCAAAGACACACATGATAACCCTCAATCCCTTTCCTCAAGAAGGAGAAGAAAAATTAAATTCCAGTATTGTCTCTGTGAGATCCTGTGTAAATCACTGGATATCTCAGTGTTCCCAGTCAGCTTTCTAAGACAGTGAGACAGAAGAGTGACTGAGCTGCTGATATAAATAGACTTCTTTAGATAGACTTTTTCACACGTAAAAATCCGAAGTCTAGGATCAAATCCCCCCCAAAAGTCATATTCACAAATGTCAATGAGCTGTCTACCAAGCGAGATATTTAAGTATTTCAATTCAAAACATAGCCACTCAGTAAAAGTAATTGTAGTCGTAGTAATAATAGCTAACATTTATATAGCACCTACTGTATATTGGTCAATGTACTGAGTGTTTTACAAATATCATTTCATGTCATCCTCACAATAACGCTGGAGGTAGATTATGTTATGATCCCCATTTTACATTTGAGTTAAATGAAGCAGGCACTGGTTAAGTGATTTACCATATTGTAATACCAAAATGATATTCACATGCCTATCGTAGCATATGACATTTGCTGGCATAATTCTGAATTGCAAAATATAACAGACTCTCCACATATAAGACAGAACCAAAACATTTATTTAAATGCCATAAAACAGAATCCCAACACCAGAAAGTCAAATCTATCATAGCAGCAAAGATATCTATACACAATAACAATGCAGGGGGCACCACCTTCCCCAAGTCTAGCCCCTAGAGCCTTCCCACAAATGAACACTCACAGCTTGCTCTCTGCTTCCTGTGTTTCCCTCAGCTCTAACTGCTGTGTCCAACTTCCTCACAGCTCTGTTCCACCCTTCCTGCTCCATCCATTAGGCAAGCTCTTCTCACCCACAGACTCATGTTGACTCAGGCTTCCATATGACTCAAGCAGGTCACATAGGCCTATTAATAGATGGGAAAGATCTTCCCATTATGCAAAAATACATTAACAATACACATAGCTAGTAGATGTCTAGGGCAGGATTTGAATTCCTGTTTTCCTGACTTCATACCCAGTGTTCTATTTACTGTGACCTCACCTAAAGAGAGAGAGACTGCTGTCTCATCTAAGAGGAAATATCAAGTTATCAAAGGCTCATAACTCTGAAGTTGGAAGAGCCTGTAGTGGTAATTCAGTACAACTCTCAGATTTTACAAATGAGGAAACTGAGGTCCTATGAGGTTAAATGACTTGCCTGAGACCACACCATTAGGAATCATCAGAGACAAGATTTGGACTCAGGTCCTCTAGCTCAAGAGTCAGAGTTCCTTCCCCTGGATTATGCTAAATGAGAAGAGTCTGCATTTGACCTAGATTTTAAAGTAGACAGGAAAACAAGTGTAGATTCAGTGAAAACATTCTAGAGCTTAAAAATGTAAAACAGTTTAATATCAACAAAAGAAACACCTGGTAAAGAAAATGAGACCTAAATGAAAATATGTGTGGTGGGGAAAATCCAAAATTAAATTATGCGCAATAAAAACATGTAGAAATCCAACTGGTATAATAAAATGATCAAAAGTACAATGACTACCAAATCCCACTATTATTGTTTTGATACATTAAAGATTAAAAACAATGGTATAGGGAAAATATGCTGATGTATAGTTGGAAGTGACATGTTGATTATTTGTAATTTTTTTTTAAAAGGTAAAGTGATTTTCCTATCCATCTAATTCTCTGTGGATCATCCCTTTAGGAACAATCTTCTCCAAAAGTTATATAGTCATATTCAAAAAGCAAATGTCTTTCCATTAACAGACTTAGGTAATATAACTGTAAGGAAGTGGCTTCTTTGGTTAGAATTCTAGGTGTGGAGCCAGAAGGCTCATCTTTCTGAGTTCAAATCTGGCCTTGGACACTTACCAGCTCTGTGACCCTGGGCAAGATATTTGATCCTGTTTTCTCATCTATAAAATGAACTGGAAAAGGAAATGGCAAACCACTTCACTGTCATTGTCAAGAAAACCCCAAATCAGGTCACAAACAGTTGGACAAGACTGAAAAATACCAGCAGTCAGCTATGGTGGATGTTTTCCTTGACAGTGTATACAAAGGTAGCCAGGAGAAAGCACAAAGTGAATGAAAGGGAGATGAAAGTGCAATGCAAATGAAATATTTATGAACGTGGTAGTAATAATAGAGGCTAAAAGTGAACAGAAAGGTAATTTATGTGGCATCTTTTTCTCTAGAGTGCGAAGAGTAAAGGGTAGTGCTTGTGACAATTCTCTCTCACAGGTGAGGCCTTTAAAACAGCTTGCCCGTATTCAAAGTACTCTGTGGACACACGTCCAATGGAGACAACAGTTCATGAGCCTCACCAACATTTGTACTTTTTCAGCCATAAGAAATAATTCAAGCTAAAAACATCTCATGAATAATAGTAAAAGAAAAATGTAATAGAACATTCCTGCCTTACCCTATAACCTAAGGCATGTTCTTTTACTAATTTTACCAAGTATTTTACTAATATTAATTATTTTCCATAGTATCACCATGAGCTAGGATCATAGGTTTAGAAGCAGAGTAGGCCTTAGAGAGGTCAGCATTAAACCTAATATTTGCCTTTCATGGCTAAGGAAACTGATATCCAGAGAAGTGACTTGCCCCCAATCACACAACTAGTAAGTGACAGAGCCGGGATTCAGACCCATATTCTCCAACTCCAAG
Source organism: Bettongia penicillata ogilbyi (assembly GCA_023548195.1). Taxonomy (NCBI): domain Eukaryota; kingdom Metazoa; phylum Chordata; class Mammalia; order Diprotodontia; family Potoroidae; genus Bettongia; species Bettongia penicillata. The sequence goes on along the minus strand of JAJHZJ010000482.1, from coordinate 3,106,859 downwards.
TCCAATGCCTTTTCTCATATGTCTATTATCTCTGATTTGGATATTTTATTGAGACATTGATGACTAGCAAAGTTGTGACCAGTTTGAAGTCACATAGCTACAGATGCAGTAGTACCATGGCTTTAAAGGGAACTTAAGGTCAAAACTCAATGATGCTAAACCATCAGTTCTCAAATTCTTGCAATAGCAGAAAATTTCATTTTAATGAAAATATTATAGTAAAATAAATTTTAAAATTAAAAAATACCTATTGCTAATGGTATCAAATAATATAATGGTAGCTTAAAATTCTTTTAAATGATTGAAAAGCATCTCTTTTATACATTTAATGTTTACTTTAACCATGATAGAACCAGCTTAGTTAGTCATAGGAACTTCACTGTTTGCCACCAATGTGTTTTATAGTAGTTATCTTGGCATCCTGTACCTTTGATTAGCTAGTGTTCCTTGGGCATTTGCCTTGTCTGTGTGCTCAGATGCCCATAATTCAGGTACACTGTACTGGACGATCTTACAGCATTTTATCTTTGTGTACTAGAGGGATAGTACTAGCCACCAGCTAATGGACCCTACCCCTTTCTCGCAATCTCTTTTCTCATTCTGTTTTCTAATGAGAGGTAGCATTGTACAGTAGAAAAAGAACTGCATTTGGAGGCAAAAAGACCTTCATTTAAATCTTGGCTGTGCCACTTACAACCTGTTTGACCCTGGATCTCAGTTCCTCACTTATAAATTGAGAATGGTGAACCAGACAACTTCTGGGCCTCTTACCACCTCCAAATCTATGACTTACTCCATGACCCAAAAGGTACCCCAAAGTACTCAAGTCCTCAGTTTGTACTTGGCACCTGCTTTTTGGTTACTCCCTGTCTTCTCTGGTGGAATTTCAACTGTATTGCTGTGGCTCCCAAGTTCTACCCTCAGATTTACTCATATTGTCATACACACAAAGCACTTTCACCTTAATTTCAACTCCCCATTCATGCTAAAGTTCTAACAACACCTAGGCTGTTTCCTAAACCACTTATCAGCATAGATGAGCTCTGAAGCCACCCTTTCTTGTTCCTAAACACCCCAATTGCTACAAATACAGATACTTGTTTTGTCTTCATGATGGCTGTCTCTCTTTTACCTTCTTAGTCCAAAGTATCCCAAATTCCTTACAATAATCTAACCTTCTGAGATGTGTCTCATGAATTTTTTATATCCCTCTCATTTGGGCGGATCATTCCAATTGCATTAACATTTTCAGTTTAAAATTTTGAGGTTTGTTTTAAAATATTCTCTTTTGTTTGTAAATCCCTTTGTAACTTTGCCAGAACCATATAACTGGTTTTTTTTTTATTTTTAAAACAACAGTTGCTTAAAACATACATTACATTAGTCTTGTTAAAAGAGAATCAAGCTTGTAAATAGCTACAGTCACTCTGCATTTCTTCTCTGGGATCTGGTACCTCTATTAGACTTATGGATGTTTATTCTACCATGAGAATCTTGGTTAATAACATTCTGAAATTCCAGATTTTACCCAACTGTGTGTAATGGGTATTGTTTTTTTTTTGAATAAATTTATTTATATAATTTTTTACATTCATTTTCACAAAATTTTGGTTCCAGATTTTTCTCCCCATTTATCCCCTCCCCCAACCCCAATACATTGAGCATTCTAATTTCCGCTATCACCAATCTACCCTCTCTTCTATCATCCCTCCCTTCCCTTCTTCTCTTTTGTCCTGTAGGGCCAGATAACTTTCTATTTCCCGTTACCTGTATTTCTTATTTCCTAGTAGCAAGAACAATACTCAACAGTTGTTCCTCAAACTTTGAGTTCCAACTTCTCCCCATCCCTCCCTCCCCACCCATTCCCTTTGGGAAGGCAGGCAATTCAATATAGGACATATCTGTGTAGTTTTGCAAATGACTTCCATAATAGTCATGTTGTGTAAGACTAACTATATTTCCCTCCATCCTATCCTGCCCCCCCATTGCTTCTATTCTCTCTTTTGATCCTGTCCCTCCCCAAGAGTGTTGACTTCAAATTGCTCCCTCCTCCCATTATCCCCCCTGACCCTGCTTATCCTCTTCTCCCCCACTTTCCTGTATTATAAGATAGGTTTTCCTACCAAAATGAGTGTGTATTTTATTCCTTCCTTTAATTGAATGTGATGAAAGTAAACTTCATGTTTTTCTCTCAGCTCTCCTCTTTTTCCCTTCACTAAAAAGTCTCCTGCCTGCCTCTTCTATGAGAGATAATTTGCCCCATTCCATTTCTCCCTCTCTCCTCCCAATACATTTCCCTCTTACTGCTTAACTTCATTTTTTTAAAGATATGATCCCATCCTATTCAATTCACTCTGTGCTCTCTGTCTCTGTGTGTGCGTGCATGTGTGTATGTGTGTGCGTGCGTGTGTACATGCATGTGTGTGTGTGTGTAATCCCACCAACTACCCAGATGCTGAAAAGTTTCAAGAGTTACAAATATTGTCTTTCCATATAGGAATGTAAACAGTTCAACTTTGGTAAGTCCCTTATGACTTCTCTTTGCAGTTCACTTTTTCATGCTTCTTCTCATTCTTGTGTTTGAAAGTCAAATTTTCTTTTCAGCTCTGGTCTTTTCATCAAGAATGCTTGAAAGTCCTCTATTTCATTGAAAAACCATTTTTTTCCCCTGAAGTATTATACTCAGTTTTGCTGGGTAGGTGATTCTTGGTTTTAGCCCTAGTTCCTTTGACTTCTGGAATATCATATTCCACACCCTCTGATCCCTTAATGTAGAAGCTTCTAGATCTTGTTATCCTGATTGCATTTCCACAATACTTGAATTGTTTATTTCTAGCTGCTGGCAATATTTTCTCCTTGACCTGGGAATTCTGGAATTTGGCCACAATGTTCCTAGGAGTTTCTCTTTTTGGATCTCTTTCTGGTGGTGATCAGTGGATTCCTTGAATATTTATTTTGCCCTCTGGTTCTAAAATACCAGGGCAGTTTTCCTTGATAATTTCATGAAAGATGATGTCTAGGCTCTTTTTTAGATCATGGCTTTCAGATGGTCCCATAATTTTTAAATTGTCTCTCCTGGATCTATTTTCTAGATCAGTTGTTTTTCCAATGAGATATTTCACATTCTCTTCCATTTTTTCATTCTTTTGGTTTTGCTTTATGATTTCTTGGTTTCTCATAAAGTCATTAGCCTCCATCTGTTCCATTCTAATTTTGAGAGAACTATTTCCTTCAGTGAGCTTTTGAACCTCCTTTTCCATTTGGCTAATTCTGCTTTTGAAAGCATTCTTCTCCTCATTGGCTTTTTGAACCTCTTTTGCCAATTGAGTGAGCCTATTTTTCAAGGTGTTATTTTCTTCAGCATTTTTTTGGGTCTCCTTTAGCAAGGTATTGACCTGTTTTTCATACTTTTCTTGCATCTCTCTCATTTCTCTTCCCAGTTTTTCTTCCACCTGTCTAACTTGTTTTTCAAAATCCTTTTTGAGCTCTTCCATGGCCTGAGCCCATTGAATATTTATTTCGGATGTTTGGGATGCAGAGGCTTTGACTTCTATGTCTTTCCCTGATGGTAAGCATTGTTCTTCCTCATCAGAAAGGAAAGGAGGAAGTATCTGTTCACCAAGAAAGTAACCTTCTATGGTCTTATTTTTTTCCCTTTTCTGGGCATTTTCCCAGCCAGTGACTTGACTTCTGAGATTCCTCTCCACCCCCGCCTCACCTCCAGACCCATCCAGCTAGTGCTTGGGGTCTGAGATTCAAATGCTGCTCCCCAGCCTTTGGGCTTTCAGCAGGGGGCGAGGCTGCTATTCAGTGAGAGATTAAGTTCAGGTTCTCAGGTGGGGGCAGGGCTGCCACACAGGGCTCCGTTTCCTCAGGGGGTTTATGCAGAGACCTTCAACAATGGATCCAAGCTCCTGCCTGGTTTGGGAGCCTCTGTCTGCTGCTGCCTCTGCTTGCTGCCTCCCCAGGGGGCCTGAGTTATGGAGACACCCTGCTCCCCTCTTGGCCAGCCCAGAAGTCTCTCTCACTGACCTGTAGCACCTGTGGGTTGAGGGACCTTTGTGGCCACCGGAGATTCAGTCCCTGAAGCCTGGTTGGATCTGCTCCTCTCAGTGCCACGTGGCCAAGGCAGGGCTGGACTCTGCTTCAGGTGTGGTGCGTTATGGACCTTTGGTGTTGGTTTTTCAGGGCTCTCTGGAACAGAAATCTCTTCCACTCCGTTGTTCTGTGGCTTCCGCTGTTCCAGAATTTGTTAGGAGTTCCTCTTTACAGGTAATTTATGGGCTGTGGGTTTGGAGCTAGCATATGTGAATCTTTCTACTCCGCCATCTTGGCTCCTCGCCCGTGTAATGGATATTGTTACCAAAAACATCATAGTATACAAAATCAAATAGTGATCCTTTTATATATGTTCTGCTGAGACTGGCCAACAATGTGATTCCTGTTATACAGTCCTTGTTCTCAGTAACTGAGACACTGAGTAGCACACACACACACACACACACACACACATACACACATACACACACACACACACACACACACACATTGTACTTGACCCGCACACCATAGGCTATAAAGCAGATATGTGTGATTGTCCAGCATTGCAACTTTTTTTCTTAATTTATCTTGCATCCACCCCCTTCTCTCCACTCATAGGGCCATCATCCCAGTCCAGGCCTTTATCACCTCTTAACTGGTTTAATGCAATAGTCTCCTAATTCACATCCCTGTCTCTTTTCTCTCCTCTATCTAATAATGTATGTTTCACGTAGCTACCTGTTTGATATTCCTAAAGCACTGGCATGACCATTCTCCTATTCAGGAGGCTCCAGTGACTTCTTGCTGCTAAGATAAAATATAAACTCCGTTGGCATTTAAAGTCCATAGCAATCTTCTTCCAACCTTCTTTTCTAGGCTTACTGCTCAGTAAGTTCCTCATATATAACATTCAAATTTGTATCTCCTGGCCTTTGCCCAGGATGTCTTCCATTTTAGGAATGCATTCTCTCCTCAACTATGCCTCATAGGAGTCCTGATTTCCTTCAAAGATCAGCTCAAATGCCACCTGCGATGGAAAGCTTATCCTGGTTTCCTTAGTCTGAGAAGTGTTGAACTAAGTCACTTGGTTAGAGATACCAAGCTATGACCTACAGGCCAAATCCTGTCCACTGCCTGTTTTCTACAGCCTGAGAGTCAAGAATGGTTTTTACATTTTTAACTAAATAATACAAAAATAGGCAACAGAGGGAGTTGGCCCTTGGACTGTAGTTTTCTGACTCCTGAATTAACAGTTTTTATTAAGGCACTACTATATGCCAGGAAATGTGCCAGGTGCTGGGGACAGTAATTTTCTTTTCTTTCAGTGTATAGTGGGTTGCTATTCCTTTCCCCACTCCCAAACACATGTATATAGGTTCAAACCTTTGCTATTTATGAAGCAGTTTCCTGAAATTTGAATTTCTTTCTTTCTCTTCTGGTTATATAGGCTTCTTCTAGGGCCTAAGTGGAGCAGGTACACGGCTGCCTACATGGATATTCACCTCTACACAAACTTACTATCTGGAAAAGTTTGGATAAATTGAGTCACATTTAGGTAGTAATGACATATAGTAGTTTAAAGTTCATCTCTCCTAAGGACATTTGCATTTTAATGGGACTCCAAGCCTGGATGAAGCTTTTTTTTTTTTTTAAACTAGTGGTACTAGTCCCATGTGTTTCATTAGTGAGTAGCATTGACACACTTTGCACTCTATCTCTGAACTGGATCTGGCACAGAGGATAAAAGATACTGTCATTGGGAGCTCTGCAAGTGATTTTCCTAGCCCCAGTATTCAGCTCTGTGCCATAACTGGCCACATCAGCTTCATTTTAGCATAACCTTTGAATCTAAAGGGGATGACTTGAGGTTTCAGATGGCCAGACATTGTTAAGGAGCTAGGATTCATCAACTACCCTTCATGCTTCTAGTAGAAAAGAGCCCCACAAAGGGTTAATCAGGAATCCTTTTTAGCCTTCCATGAAAATGATCTTTCCCTCCTTACCTTTCCCTAGAGAGCTTGGTCAGGACCTTTCTTTTGCTCTCCTCACATTCTACCTTGTAGCAGGAGAATTTGTGTATGTATTATAGTGTCTCTGAGACTTTAGCATCTTCCTAAGATCTTGAAGGTAGAGAAGGCATATTACAGGCCATCCAATTCAACCCCAACCTGAAAAAGAATCCTCGCTAAAACATACTTGACAAATGGTCACTAAGTACTTTGTTTAATGACCCCTAGTGAGAGGAGTCATGCTACCTAAGAGGTCATTCTGTGGAAAGCATGTTGAATCATGAGTTCAAATCCAGGCTCCTACTACCCCTTACTATCTCTGTGGACTTTGGGAAAGTTACTAAGCCTCTCCAAGACTCAGTTTCCTCATCTGTAAAATTAAAGAGTTAGACCAGACGACCTCTAAGGTGCCTTCCAGTTCATAATCTGGAATCTTAGTCTCGCCTCTTTTAGGGAGGAAACCTTGCTGGTTGTTTTTGTTTACTGTTGTTGAGACTGGGGCAGCATGTGGCACATGTCAGGTCATCATAAATAGGTGTGGAATTGAAACGAACAGAACTGAAGTGAATTTCATGCTTGTAGAACTAGGTTTCCCCACTAAGTTCTGCGTCACTAATTATTGCATTGTAGAATTTCCTTAAAGCCCAGGATAGCCATATCTCCCTTTCAGTGGGATTTTAAGGGTTAATCGATTGGCACTTGTAAAGTGTATCACATCTAATTTTTGAGCTTGTAGTCTTAGCTCTGGAGAATTGAGTTAATTTCTTCCCAAGGGAGGTGTTTTACAATTTCCTTAAGTGATAGCTCTAACTTAATACTCTCACTGTTTAAAATCATGGCAGTTAAAAGTTAATAGGTTTGTAACAAGCTATTCTGGGCACAAACATAGTTTATCTGTGTTCTTCTACCCCTCTTTTCATGCTCTGTTCTGAGTTTAGGTTGAATGAACTTAAAGATAAAAAAGAAAGAGTACAAATCTCTTCTTTGAATTGTTTTAGGCTTGGTGATGTCAATGCGAAACCTCAGGTGCCTTTAAAAAAATTCCTTATTTTCAAAATGTCACAGGAACTCTGAGCTAATGTGAATCTTAGAGACCATTTAGTTCAACCTACTCATTTTAAAGATGAGTTAGACAATGTCAGAGAGAAAGGAAGAAAGGAAAGAAACAAGCATTTTTAAGCATCTACTTTGTGCCAGGCCTTGTGCTAAGTGTTTTACAAATATTATCTCTTTCAATTCTTACAACAAAACTGGAAGATAGGCACTATGTGTCATTTCCATTTTACAATTAGGGAAACCAAGGCAGAATGAGGTTAAGTAACTGGTTCAGGGTCATATAGCTAGTAAGAGTCTGAAGTCAGAATGGAACTCCAAACTCATGGCTCAGCACTTTATCTGCTGCACCACCAAGCTGCCTCCAGAAAGGAAATAGGACTAGACTAAGGTCATATAATAAATGGCAGAGCTGAGACCTAAATCTAAGCTTTCTGACTATCTCCTTTCCTCTTCCCATTATACTAAGCTCCTTCTAGAATAGGATTTCTATTCTTAATCAAAAAGTCCATCATTTTCTGAATTTTAAAGGTACGTTGTTTTTGTTGGTCAGTTGTTTTCAGTCATTTCCAACTCTTTGTGATCCCATTTGGACTTTTCTTGGCAGAGATAATGGAGTGGTTTGCCATTTCTTTCTCCTGCTCAATTTACAGATGAGGAACTGAGGCAAATAGGGTTAGATGACTTGTCCAGGGTCACACAGGTAGTATGCGTCTGAGACCAGATTTGAACTGAGAAAGATGAGTCTTCCTGGCTGCAGGCCCATTACTGTATCTACTGTGCCAGCTAGCTACCCCTAAAGGAAAATCCTGAAGTTTAAAGTATCTTTTATAAGAACTAGACAAGCAGATGCCTTCATTCATTCAACAAAATATTTATTGAGCAACTGACTACGATGAAAACTTTGTGCTAAACATTATGGGGATATAAGGACACAGAATAAGCTAACCTCTGGAGACTTATTTCTGAATTTTTAATCTATTCAGAAAGATTTATTAGTAACCATATTCTTTAGGCCAAAATCAGTCACTTGGGTTTTCAAAATCATGAGTCATGAATCTCTCATTTATTGAGTGATCAAGCTAGTGCAAATCTGTGCAGGACAGAAAGCATTTCATAATTCCTGTGCTCTTGTCTAAAGTCTTGCTTTATGTCAGCACAGTGAGAAATGTAAGTCTCAGTTCTAACTGCATTTTCCTGAGGCCTTTAAATGGAGGAGTGACTGGGGATGAAGTTTATCAGCATTTCTCTGTACTTAAATGCATCTGTAACTCTCCATTGCTTTTTGAGCGATCCTTAACTTTAATGTTTTGAAGACTATAATGTTCCATAACTAATAACTATAAAATATTTTATGGGATATGATATAGTTTGATGGATAACCTTTTAGCTACATGCACTTGAAATCCTGGGGCATTTTTACTCAGGTTCCTTCTATGTAAAGAAGAAATTTTTTAATTTGCTGATTATGGGTTTTGAAAGTACAAAAAGAAATGTTAGGGGAACAGCTGTGTAGAATTTCTATTTTACCCTAATAGAACACAGAAAGCCCCAACTTTTCAATGGATTCCATAAATTGCTCCCTTTACATTACGTGGAGGAATGTAACTAAAAAGGTGTTCTATGTCAGGAATTTTTAACCATTTTTGTGTCATAGACTCCTTTTGTCAGTCTTTCTCAGAATAATTTTTAAATTTTTTTATCAACAACAATCTGCTTTTTCTCACTTACATCTTCCACTTTCCCTCAATTTAGAAGAAAATAAGACTCCCATTACAAACACATAAGATCAAGCAAAAGATATTCCCATTTTATTCCTCTCCCCCATTTCCCCCATTCCCCCCCGCCTCGCCAAATATCTCAATCTACACTATGAGTCAGTCATCTCTTTAGTAGGAGCTGGATAGCAGGTTTCATCATGAGTTCTTGGGAATCATTGCACTGATTAGAATTTCTAGGCCTTTCATAATTATTTGTCTTTACAATATTGTTATCATTGTATAAATCATTCTCCTGGTTTCGCTCACTTAAATTTGCATCAACTCATATAAGTCTTCCCAGGTTTCTTTCAAATCCTGTCTGTCATTATTTCTTACAGCAAAATAGTATGCTATCATATTTATATACCATAACTTGTTCAGCCATTCTCCAAGTTGTGGGTACCTCCTTGGTTTCCAGTTCTTTACCACCACAAAAAGAGATGCTATCAACATTTTTGCTAGAGTTTGTTTTGGTTAGGACCACTCTATCTCTTAATCTGCTTTTCCTTTTATCCTGTCTTCTCCCCTGGTTTTCTGTTGAGTGAAAATATTTTTGTACTCCACTCTGCATGTACATTTATCTGAATGTGTTCTTCCCTCCTTTGACAAGTTTGGAAGAGAGCAAGGTTCAAGCGACTGACACTTCTCCTTCCCTCTTATATAGTTTATTTTTATCACTCACCCTTGTTTCTTTTCTGCATTCTTTCTCCTCTTATAGAGTCAGAGAATCTAGTTCCCTTTCAAAATCATAGCTCATTTTATAGTTCATTATTGTTACGTAATGAGGGCATCAAGGAGGAAAAGTAACAGTAAGAACTTGCTCCCTTGGCTTCATGCCATTCCACCTGGTGACTTATAGTGGCTTATCTTCCAATGTATCCTGGAAGAAGGAGAAAATGTCTTGACCACTGGATGCCTTTTAATTGCATTCTTAGTTCTGTTTCAGCAGCCCAACTAAAAAACTTCTCTTTTTTACATTATAAGAAGACTGGAAAAAATATATAAGCATCTCTGAAGTCTACATGGGGAATGCATTAAGAGACCACAATGTATATGCCCGTAAGGACTGTGTCCATTGAACAGTCTTCCCCCTACTTCCATTCCCCACCCCCAGCCCTTACAGTTACAAAATGCTTTACATATATATCATATCACTTGATCTCTTCAGCAGTCTTGTGAAGTTGCTAGAGGAGATACTATTGTCCCTACTCTGTAGATGATGGAATTGATAATCAAAGATATTAAGTGACCTGCCTAGTGTTTGCAGTGCAAATGTAAGACTCTACAGCTGGCTCACATCACTCATACGACTAACTCTACCACAAGACCTGGAGAAAATCAACTTATTTGAATTTAAGTGTAAATATCTGTTAGCAGTTTAATTAGTGGCTTAATGAGTTACTTCCTCCTAGAGTTTTGAGGGTTTTTTTTTGTCCTAGAACTGTGATTTCACTGTTGTTGGGAACTCTTGATGAGGAAATTCCCTCTCCCAATGCAGATCTACAACTATTTTGTGACTTACAGTTATAAAGAGTTGGTTATAAATTTGTATTTTAACAAAAGATACCTGGAGAGTGCCTGGAACATTACAGGCATATAATAAATGTTGATAGATTGGCTGGTTATAGAAAGCAGTGCTAAATCAAAGGAACAAACCACTAATCAGTGTCATTCATGAACCATGAAAGGTGGATAGAGAGTTATTTTTGAGTAGCAGGATTTTCCAGAGAGAGAGAGGGAACCTAGGAATTTTAAGAGATAGAGGCAAAGAGGGAGAGAATCTGAGGAATGGGTGACAACCTGAGCAAAGACATAGAGATGGAAGGATGTTACTGTATATGGGAAACCACAAGTGGTCTAGTTTGTTTAAATATACTCGTTTTGTATTTTATTTGCTCATATATGTCCATGTCATATTCCCCATGAGAAGATATGTATGTATTTATACATGCATGCTATACCTATGCATATGCATATACATATTTACCTATTATAATACTTCTTTCACCCAAGTCAGGGGTATTTTGTGTGCTGCTGGGTAGGCAAAAGAAGATAATCTGGATTGGGAGGGATTGGGGAGAGGAATAAACATTTATGCAGTGGCTAATATATTCCAGGCAGTGTGCCAAGCACTTTTCACAAATATTATCTCATTTGATCCCCAAAATAACCCTGCTAAGTGAGTGCTATTATTATTTTCATTTTACGCTTGAGGAAATTGAGACAGACAGAGGCTGATTTACTCAGGGTCATACAACTAGTAAGTGTTTGGGCCATGTTTGAACTCTGGTCTTCCTGACTCCAGTTCTAATACTCTATCCATTGAATGAATCACCTCTGACTAGGGAAGAGAATGCTGAGCATGATAGGATACTAAATACCTGCTGATGAGCAGAGCTGCTACAGAGAGATTTTGGGGAGAAAGACATGTGGAGTTTGATGTACTCTTTAAGATAAACTCCAGGGAAAAAAGAGACAGACACAGAGGGACAGACAGACAGAAAGATAAGGAGACAAAAACAAACCCTGGACACTAGGGGTCCAGACACTAGGGGAAGACCTGCAGACACTAGGGGAAGCTAGCTCCTCAGTATGACCATGATTTCTAGCTTGCTTCCTTAGAGACTTTACAGACTTTCCCTTGAGTGAGATCTCTCTTTCAGTTTAGCTTAAAGCTCATCTTACTGCCATCTAAGAGCTCTTCACTTCTTTTTTCATTTTTTCTAGTATATCCTAATCTGCATAACTTGTCCAATTTCTGTTCTCTATAATGAGTTTACTCACAATTTGATATTTGTGTTGGTCTTTTGTGTAAACAGTCTTTTTTGTAGGAAGGAATCCAACGGTCAGTATAAGCTAAGAGGTAAGAACCAGGCTTTTATTGCACACTAGATTTTTGCTTTAGACATGAAATATTTAAAATAGATAGATAAATATAATTAATGCACATACTCCTTTTGAAGATAGGTGAAAGAAGGAGTAAATGCCCAGTCACAGACTTTATTCTCCCCTAAAAGTCTAAATTACAATCTCTTTTGGAAAGTGATAGGCAAAATTCCAGAGATATCTATCTATGCTGCCACATTGCCACATTTAGACAATTCAGGTGGACATCCATATCTTTCATATGTGCATATAGCTACACACTGTATTTTCACTTACTAAAAAATGGTATATAAGCTCTGTTTCTTATTTAAGCCTTGTATAGTGAAATATTTATGTTTATAGATAATTTAAAATTTCACATTAAAAATAAAAATTTGGTTTTCAAAAAGAGCTTTGAATTTTTTTTAAAAAGAGGATAAAATAGGATAAGGGCAATGGCTTGTAGTGCTTCAAGGTTATCATCCATCTCTGCTGAATACATCTAATATGTACCTATTTTTATGCATTTTATCCTCATTAGAAAGTAAGGTCTTTGAGGACAGGGATTATCTTTACCTTTCTTTGTACATCTGGAGCCAGTAACATAATAAACACTTAGTAAATACTTGCTGGCTGGCTAATTCTTTCATTCAAAAAATATTTATTAAGTGCCTATTTATTATGAGGCACCGTGTCAAGCACTAATACACATAAGAAAAAGAAAAACAGTTCCTGCCTTCGAAGAGCTTATATGCTAATGGGGAAGATGACACATAGAAGGGAACTGAAAAGCAGAGGGGTAGTTGGATGGCCACCTTTGGTTTGCTGCTCTATGGAGTTGAAACCAAGCAGAGTTGCTTATGGAGAATGGAGAACTACCTGGAAGGTTCTGAAAATTCAGAGTCCTCTACAAAGGAAATATTTTTTTTAAAAATTTATTTATTTGTTTTAATTTTTCAACAATCATTTCCACAAAATTTTGAGTTCCAAATTTTCTCCCCATCTCTCCCCTCCTCCCACCCCAAAATGCTGGGCGTTCTCATTACCCCATCACCAATCTGCCTCCCTTCTAACATCCCTCCCTTCCCTTATCCCATCTTCTCTTTTGTCCTGTAGGGAAAGATAAATTTCTATACCCCATTACCTGTATTTCTTGTTTCCCAGTTGTATGCAAGAACAGTACTCAACAGCTATTCCTAAAACTTTGAGTTCCAACTTCTCTTCCTTCCTCCCTCCCCACTCAATCCCATTGGGAAGGCAAGCAATTCAATATAGGCTATATAGGTGTAGTTTTGCAAATAACTTCCATAATAATCATGTTGTATAAGATTAACTATATTTCCCTCCATCCTATCCTGCATCTGCCCAATTATTCTATTCTCTCTTTTGACCTTGTCCCTCTCCGAGTGATGACTTCTAAGTGCTCCCTCCTTCCATTGCTTTTCCTTCCATCATCCCCCCCATCCTGCTTCTCCCCTTCTCCCCCACTTTCCTTTATTGTGAGATAGGTTTTCATACCAAAATGAGTGTGCACTTTTTTCCTTCTTTGAGTCAAATGTGATAAGAGTAAGCTTCGCGTTTGCCCTCTCACCTCCCCCTTTTTCCCTCCATTGAAAAGTCTTTTTCTTGCCTCTTTTATGAGGGATAATTTGCCCCATTACATTTCTCCCTTTCTCCTCCCAATATATTCTTTTCTCACCCTTTAATTTTATTTTTTTTAAGATATGATCCCTTCCTATTTGACTCACCCTCGGCGCTCTCCCTCTCTCTCCCTTCCTCCCTCTCTCTCTCTCTCTCTCTCTCTCTCTCTCTCTCTCTCTCTCTATATATATATATATATATATATATATACATACATACACATATATGTGTGTGTAGGTATGCGTGTGTGTATATATATATGTATATATATATGTATGTATATGACAGTGCACCACCATTTTGAATCAATATGTCCTTCAAATGGCATATAATGATAGCAGTATTGGGATAGTTTTGCAGAATATGATTGCATTTGTACTAAGAAAATGTACCTCTTATTCAACAGCTTGTTATTTTATTTTATTTTTTAATTTGAGGAAGAAACAGGGAAAGAAAAACACTATTGCTTACTTTTGTAATTATCACAGAAAATTGTATTTTTTTGGAATATGTAGTTATTTCTTTTTCAGTAACTTAAATGTAATGTACTCAATAGAAGGCTGGTATGGTGTAAGGCTAACTTGGATGCTGCTTCCCACATTGTGTTTATCCTTTGTTGCCAAAGATGACTATGCCATCAGAGAAATGATGGCATGACTTGCACTTGACTTTTTTTTGAATGAGGGAGGGCTGTGCAGGTCACCAACCTCACTTCTCCTCCAGAGCCATCTGAATCCAGTGACCAGATATTCATCAGGATGACTGATGGCTGAATGACCCTTTGAAAGTCACTTAACCATTCTGTGCTCCAGGCAACTCCCTTAAATTCCAGAGGAGCTACTTGATCAGTATTAGTGGAAGGAGTGTCCACCCTGAAATTTCCCTCGAATGATAAAATCATGCATCTAGACCAAAAAGAAAGGTTGAAAGTCATTGAAATTAATCTCACTGAACTTTCTAATGATATCATCCTCAACCAAACCCCATTTTATGCTAGAGATTGCACATGTGAAAAGTATCTGCATATTAATTGCCTATGTTCACAGCTGTACTAAATTATTATGCTTCAGTGTGCTTGCTTTGTTTTTTCTGTTATGTTCATTTGACTGTTTTATGTTATGTTCTTGCAATAGTATATATTTATTAATTGTTCTGCATGTTACTTTTGCTTTATACAGCTATCCCTTCCATGTCATGGGATTTAGAGACACAATCTGGAAAATCTGCATAACATCTTTTGGCCCTCCCTTTGTACCAGAGAAGTCTAAATTATTATGGCATTAAAAGATAAAATATGTTTATAATATATAGTACTATTCTATGCATTTCTAAGTTTCTAAACTTTTCCTGTGTCATCTGCTGGACGTTGCTTGTCTTCTGTTACGTCTACAAAGCTCCCCCAAAATTCCCATTTAATTTCTGATGCCAACCCATGATATATTGAAACTATGAAGGGAACAATCAATATGTGAAAGGGATAACTAGTTAAGCTATATTTTATATACAGTGCTATTGATAGTTTTGTTGCAACCAGCTAGTTTTACTTTGCTAATTATCCATGCTTATCACTTTTAATTGATTGCTGTGTACTTTGGATACGTACATACTTTAAAATGTGCTTGTGTTATATCCTCTATGTAGTTGGCCATGTTGTAACTGTATTTTGTTACAGTATCTGATGTGATGTTCTGTACAGACAATTCTCACTTTCTGTAAGTTTGAATTACCCAAACAGGCAGCTGCAGCAGTACTGGTATAGCCCCAAGCCAGGGATCCTCTGCGCCAAACATTAAAGCTATTCTGGCTATGGGAGGGTTCCATGCCCCTCTGGCTGCAGGGATCCAGAGTCACAGAAGGGGAGACAGGTGGGGATGCCAAGCTCCCTGAGGGTAGGAGAAGGTCTTCAAATGGTCCACTTACATAATTCAGAGCTATCTATATAGTGCCTTATCTAGGATAGAGGGCTAGTCCAGGAGTCAGGAGGACCTGAGTGTAAATTAGACCTCAGACACTTACTAGCTGTGTGATCCTAGGCAAGCCACTTAACCCTATTTACCTTAGCTTTCTCCCATGTTAAATGAGCTGGAGAAGAAAATGGCAAACCCCTCCAGTATCTTTGCCAAGAAAACCCCCAGTACGGTCACGGAGAGTGGGATACAACGGAAACGCCTCAACAGCAATTAATGCATGGATTATTGATGCAAATTTTATTCATTTCAATTTCAAAGATTGGCCATCCGGATGCCAGGAGATTCACCTTTGTTGTTTCAAAGAATCATATATACATATATTTATACATAACATATATGTATTGTACTGTAACGTACTGAATAAATTTGTGTTTATGCCTTATACTTACAGATTTGGGTCCTATGGTTACAGGACTTTGGATCTTTGCGAGGGATTGCCGAATTTTAGCCCAGAGAGACCTGTAACCCAGGTCCCGACAGTATGGAACTGTCTCCTCATTGGTGAAGATCAGTGTGAAGGGTAGGATGGAACTGAGGAGTTGGGCAGTGGGAGACAGGAGAGTTTCTTCAGGTCTCAGTCTCTTCAGCTTCTTTGGACTTTGCCATTGTTTTGAGTGCATTTGACTTTCAGTTTTGAGAGAGAAGATGGATGATACCAACCCCACTTCAGGAGGCTAAAGGGAGGATAAGATTCTGAGAAGCTGATGTGAGACAACCTGGCAATCTCCATCATGTCCCTATCCCCAGCTTACTACACTAGAGATTTGGGGGAATTTCCCCTCAGAATGTTCTGGGACTTTTCTCTCTTGGTTGAACTGAGCTACCTCACTCCCAGTGAGGAAGTTCCTTCACTTGGAATTGTCTGGTATATATTTTATATATACTTTCTCTGATTTCTGTTTTGCTATTAACTTGGACTTTTTTTTGTTTAAAAATAAGTAATTACTGAATACCATTTTTGCAAAATTTAAAGTTACAAATTAAATGGCCTTTTGTGATTCTGATCATGAAAAAAACAGTGAGTCAGATACTGTAACAAAACATTCATACGACTTGTCTGTACCAGTTGTGGTAGACCTTGAGAGAAAGTTGTTTTAACAGCTGAAGAAGCTGACTCAATCTCTTTATAGCCCATGATCTTAGGATAAAAAATGAATATTGAGAAATTTCTGTAGAAAAAAAAATCAACACATTTTAAAGCCAGTAAACAGGCATTTTTTTAAAGCCACAGTGGCATTTACTGAAATGAGTTAAGGAGATTGTCAATAACACAGGTATACCCCACCTTACCTTTGAATTCATAAGGTAAGACTTAGGCTTTGTAATATCTGACCTTGTACTATACTTCCATATGGCCCCATCCTGGGATATGCATGAATGCAGAAGAAATCACTGCATCTCACATCACTTCTATTCTAGGAATAGGCTCAGAAATTATATAATGGATGAAGAAAGGTCTTCTAGGTACATGTGTATATAGACTCTCAATATACAAAGCTCTAGCTAACTTAAATCCAGTTCATTTGCAACTCAAGACATTACCCTCCTGACATCATTGGTCCTCTTTGAGAATGAACAAAAATAATAGAAAAAATATAGGTATATACTATAGGGTACAATATATCATGCTCTACTGCCAATAACTCCTCTAAACTATACCCTCATATCCCTCTTCCCTTGAGGGAAAGGACTGTCTTGCTTTCTGGAATTTACAACTTCAGTGCTATCTGATGCATATTAAGCACTTAATAAGTGCTTTTTTTTTTTACCCTTCCTTCCTTCCTTCCTTCCTTCCTTCCTTCCTTCCTTCCTTCCTTCCTTCCTTCCTTCCTTCCTTCCTTCCCTTTCCTTCTCTCTCTCTCTCTCTGTCTGTCTCTCTGTCTGTCTCTCTCTCTGTCTCTCTCTCTTTCTCTTTCTCTCTCTCTCTCTGTCATAAGATAAGAATGGTGAAGAAATTTAACTTTTCCTACTAATCCATGGTTGCAGCTGGGATATTACTAACTCCAAACGGTGGCAGTGTGTTAACTTCTCTTTTTGGAGCTATGAAATGGTCAAAAGGCAGGCTAAAAAACAAGGAAGATAAGCAGTGACCTACATAACCTTCCAAATGGTTCATCAACCTCAGAATAACTGAGTTGATTGTACCTGAGAAACCAGGAACTACATCTCTTTCCTTATTAGAAAAGAACTATAATTCTACAAAGTGTTTGCTTCTCTTCCTTTTTAAATGAAATCACGAAAGCTTATACATTGAAATAAACATTGTCCCTTTTTGAGTAGACATATTGGAAAGTTAAACATCTATTCCATCATGCTGCCATGACTCAAAAGTTTTAGCATTCTTCAGCTGGCTACAAAGTTTATGTTACCTTCTTTTTAATATTCTTAGTGGCAGTAAATCTTCACCTCAGAGTTTGGAGACTTTTTTTTTAAGTCAGCAAACGTTGTTCAGAGCCAATTCTGGTAAATAAGGTAGGTGTCAAAAATTGAGTAGTGAAAAAAAAAGATACCTAGGACATGGTCTGACTCCAAAGTAAAGAGATGGGTTATGTGTGTGTGTGTGCATCTGTGTTTATATGCATGTGTGCATGGCTTACAAATTGGCTGTAAGGGCAGTTTTGCAGAGGAGTTCAATTTGAGC
This sequence comes from Bettongia penicillata ogilbyi, assembly GCA_023548195.1. Classification (NCBI taxonomy): domain Eukaryota; kingdom Metazoa; phylum Chordata; class Mammalia; order Diprotodontia; family Potoroidae; genus Bettongia; species Bettongia penicillata. The sequence continues at coordinate 3,088,879 of JAJHZJ010000482.1, read as the reverse complement.
AACTAAATAGTATTATAAATACAAAACTTTTCAATTCAATCATTTTGAAGGACAAAACTCAATTAAACATAGGAATCTCATTTATATTTACTTGAAAAATCTATTTCATTATTTTAAAGTCATGGCTCATATGTAGCAGTGAAACAATTGGCTCAAGAAATCAGATATTTGCTCATATTGAAATGGAACCTATCCGAACACTCAAAATGGTGGATTAATCAGGGAAGAGTCAGCAATCGTGTGTCTCTGAAGCTGTAATTTGAAAAACTAACCAACAGATTCAGAGCACGTGAGCTCCCATCAGACTGCTTCAAAAGAAAGCAAATCCAAATCAAAGGAACCTAAGACGATTTCAACAAAAATTGAACATCACGTCCGTCAACAAGGGGTGACCAATCTCAGCTAGGATATAAGAGAATGAAGATAAAAGCAAAGCTGATGATATGGAATTGGGTCTTAATGAATTTAGCCCAACCAGCACTGAATGTTCAAAATTGAAAAAGAAAATGGACTTGAGGTTTTTAAGTGCACTTCAAGTTCAATATGAGTCTTTAATGTTATAAGGAAAATTTTTAAAAAGGTACCTCTCCCCCAGCCATGACAGCCTAAAATAACCTAAGGTTTCATTGATAATAACAAACAACTTTAACTGACATAGATGTATGTACGTATGTATATGTGCATGTATTATGTATGTAGTACAAAGTACCATATATGCAGTATAGTATTTGTCCTCATAACAGTCAACTACAGGTGCTATCACCTCCATTTTCCATATGAAAACTAAAGCTATGGGAAGCTACATGTTTTCTCTGTGGTCACATAGCTAGTTAGAGTTGAAAGTCAGGATTTGTACTAAAGCTTCTGTGGACTCCAAGTCTTGTTCTCTTTCCAGGATTCCATGCTGTCTGGGCATTCTGGAAATGGAAATGTTTTCTTTAGAATTAAGGAGGTGAGGATGATGCTTTACTTTGCCCTAGCATAATAGGCACCCTTTCAGACTTCCTATAATGTGTCATCTTGGACTCACCTTGCAAAGTAAGACATCTTAGTATATGAAATATTGAACAAAGACCCCATGACTCTTCCACTTGACTGAACATATTCTTTTTTAAAAAATTATTTTGTTTTCGGTGTTCTACAATCACTTCCATATAACTTAGATATTTTCGCCCTCTCCCCCTTTTTCCTTCCTTCCCCCGCTCCCTCCCCGAGACAGCATACAATTTTATATAGGTTCTACATATACATTCCTATTAAATACATTTTCACCTTAGTCATGTTGCATAGAAGAATTAAAATCAATGGGAGAAATCATAAAACAAACCAAAACGTAATACAAAAGAAAATGATCTGCTACATTCTGCTATCTAATTCCTTAGTTCTTTCTTTGGATGTGGAAGGCATTCTACATTGCATTGCAATGTAGTTCTAAGTCTTCTAGAAAAAATCCTTGCACACTGGTTGCTGCTGTTGAACATGTTCTTTCAGAAATTACTAAGACAGATAAAAGAATAGCCCTAAAGTTATTGTGTAAACAAGATTTTATAAGCCTTTTGTATGAATATATATATACACACACATGTACATACATACACATGCCCAAATATATCCACAATTTCAATACCTTTTTGTTAAATACTTTAATTGTGCTTTTATATTTGCTGTTCTTGCATTCTTAACGCATGGGACCTCTGTCTAAAACTATAAGGAGTTAGAGCTGTACAGATGAGCACAATCATTGTGGAAGGATAGGTTAAAATTTATATATATATATATATATATATATATATATATATATATATATATATATATATATATATATATATATGTACATACAAACATATCTACTTAAAATTGAGATTGAACCATTAATAGGGTCTCATTAACCCAGATGCAGGGACATGAGAGCAGGTAACCATGTCTATGGGGTGTGTGATCAATTTGCAAGGTCAGCCATGGGATGAATTAGAATGCTTCACTTTCTTTTCCCTTTTCTTCATCTATACTCCTGTTTTCCTCCCTACCCCTGTCCCCCAGGTATCTCAACCAACTTTAATGCTCAAAGATTCCAAAGTATAGATTTTAGAACAGAAAGAACAAGTTAAATCTTGTCTTCCCATCAATTAAAATGAAATAAAGACCAAGGTGAGATTGAGAACTGGAAAAGTATGTAATTATTCTGAAAAGAAGTTCTCCTAAGCTATGAAAAGTCAGGAGCCGGAACCTTGTGTGTTCTGCTGCCATCCCACAAACTTATCTGCAGTCCTTGGTATTTATATGGCTACCATTGCTTGACATAGGAAATGTTTTATAGGGCTGAATGAGAAAATACCTTCCATATAGAAACACCCAGGAGGACAATAGTTGTGTTTTTAATTCTTACCCTTCACCTGAGATCAAATAGATGGAACCTATATCCTATAATACTTCTCAGTAGGACCTACAAGATTGTGTGTGGGCTGTCTTTTCAGTTTTCTGCTATGCTGGCAGGCTTATCACATAACCAGTCATCTAGAGAATATTTGCTACCAAACGGTAGGGAACAGAAAAGAGAGGCTCATCTCCTTTCCAGATTCCGAAAATTTACTCTTTAGACCCATGATCCCCGGTTATGCTACAACTTTCTCAGTGTGGGTGCCACATTTAAGAGAAACATTTAGTTGGAATACATGGGAGAAAGGGTGACCTGGGTGATAAAGGGACTGTTATTCATTTTTGTTTTTTGTATTTACAGTGACTAGCACAGTGCCTCATCAAAGGTTTGGTTTAGACCTGTAATTATATTAGTACAAGGAATTCCAGATATAAAAACTCTCCTTACCATTGCAACTCTAGCACTCATTTATAACTTAGTCTTAGAGACTAAGAGGCTAAATGATTTATTCATCGTAACATAGCCAGAATGTGTAAGGAAAAGAACTTGAACCAAGCTCTTCCTGACTCCAAGGGTGATTTTATCCACTACCCCCTGCTGCCTTTCATAGTATGTGCCTTGCACATAAAAAGTACCTAATAAATGCTAAATGTTTGCTGTCTTGGATTGACATCACATCATAAAAGGAGCTTTTGGAAGAATTGGGGGTTTTTTTTAGCCTGGAGAAGAAAATATTTGGAGGAGACATTATAGTTGTCTTTAAACATTTGAAATGTCATATGGAAGAGAAATTAAACTTAATCTGCTTTCAGAAGATTAAACGGTCAGCAGGGTACAGGATGTATTGGAAAATGAATGGGAGGCTCCATGGAATCTGTGTGGAGAGATATTTTTTTTTTTGTGCAAGGGAACTTCTGAAGCTGGGTTTTTACATTATACCAAAAACTATTTCTCACTTATATGCAATTCAAGCTAAGAAGCATTTGTTAAGCACCTACTGTGTACCAGATACTGTAGTAGACACTAGAGATACAAAGACAAAAAGAAAGAAAACAAACACATAGTCTTTCCCTTCATAGGTCTTATAGAAATACACATATAGTAAGTAACATACCAAGTAGAATAAGGGCAAAGAAGAGATATAAAAATATTTTCTTTAATACTTTAAAGATCTATCATCTTGCTTGCTGTGGTCGTTCTGTCCACTGATGCCATTATAGCCCCTTTATGATTGAGCAGTTGCTTGAAATAGGACCGCCATCCATCAGGGTTCTCCCCTTCACCCTCATGTAACATTAGTTAGTCTAGCTTTTCCCCTGAAAAATGACAAACATGTCCCTAGAACTTCACTGACTCAGGAGACCATCCTCCTGGGATGCACCCCATTGCTTAAGCTGCACCTCCATTGGTAGAACTTCTTGGCAGTCTCTGATGATATCAACATGGTTTTCTGATTGCCTAAGGGCATTAAAAAGTCCACTCTTTTGGAATCAAGGTCCTTCGAATTTAAGAAATATCCTAAGATCATGTAAGTCATCATATTCTGCCCTACTGAACAATCACTCTTCCATAACATGAAGTGGAAAACTATTTTGCCCCAAGCTAAGCACTAGAACATCATTGTTGAATATCCCTTCTGTACTATGGCTAAGTAAACCCTCTTCTGTAAGTTGTCGAATGACCTATGAGTATCTCATTTTATTCTAACAGTAAACCTACACCAACTGGGTACTGACCTGAATTAGGCTCCTCCCTAAAAATGGTCTTTGAGAACTGTTATAGCCAAATATTCATCAGATTACAGAAATCAGGCTTTGAACTTCTCTGAACTTAGTAAACCTGATCTTCTGTAAATAGACATACTACTTATAACTGGGTCCGTGCAGAAGCATTTCCAACTCTGTCATATGTCATGCTCTGTAAGCACAGCTGTGGATAACCCAAGGTCATTTCCATGCCAAAATGAAGCATTGAAAAAGGACTTGTATAGAGGACACAAAATATGAAGGAAATTACAGGAAAAAATTAGAAGAGGGAGCCATCACTTTCATTTGAAGAGACCAGAGAAAGTTTCCTGAAGGGTAGCAGCACAGTAATCTTGGGAGGAAAAGCTTTTGATAGGTAAGGTAAAGAAGGAATTATGATTGTCATAAATAGGTTTATGAGTCATTTGCATAGAACTCATCATTAAAGCCATAGGAATCAGTGAGATCACTGAGGGAGAGAGCATAAGGAGAGGGGAAAGAGGTCTTGAGGACAGAGCCCTGAGACACACCTATATGTTGTAGGTGCTGGGGAATTCTGTCCACTGAGAAGGACAGAACCTCCTGGGAGAGACACACCTGTTAGCAAGTGTCCAATGACTGTGGGTCAAAGACAAGAGACAAGAAAGCAAAGACATTTACTGATGTTTTAAGGAAGATTGCTCTCTCACTGTCACAGCTTTAAGCTTCCTAGGATACAGATTTAGTTTTCATAACCTTTCAGGCCTACTCAGAGTACACAGCCAATCAACAACATTCTGTAGCAACTTAGGATAGATAAACAAAGCACTTCACAGAAGAGGGAGGGGTAGCGAAAGAGAGAGATCAGCTAAGGGAGAAAAGGGGACTTTTTGAAATCTAACCATCAAGATGTATTATAAGAAACGTTCCTTGTTCAAGGGCTGGAGACAAAAGGAAATGACCAAATAATTTTACAATTGTAAAAGAAGCCCTTTTAGACAACACTTCAGGCTTTCTTATTAAAGAACAATAGTTTTTATAACAACAGATGAGACTTTCTGCTTTACGGTCTTCTTCCATAGTTTGTTATATTTTATTTCTCTTTCAGTAGGGAGTTTGGGGACCATCTAATATTAGGCCGCCAGGTGACTGGGGGACTTAGTCCATCAAGATGCTGCAAAATATTGTGATTCATATTCTGTCCTCCCCTGACTTTGTACCTCCCACCCCTCCTGTTGGCTCCGAGGATGTCTACAAAAAAGTGAGAACCTGAGAAAGCAAAGGAGGAGGAGGGGGAGGAGAACCAGGAGAAAGTTAAAGTCTGAGAAGCCAAAAGGAGGAGAAAGTTTCAAAGAGAGGACACTGAATGGTGTTAAATGCTATAGAAAATCAAGGAGGGAGGAGACTAAGACAAAGTGAATGGAAGTGAAGTGAGATCTCACAGATAGCCTTGGGAAAAAGTAGCTTTGGGAGAAGGTTAGGCATGGAAGCCAAATTGCGGGAGGGGTTGATGAGTGACTAAGTGATACAGAAACCAAGTTAGTGAAGGAAGACTCCTTCTAGATGCCTGTTGGTGATGGAGAAGAGAAAAGAGTAGTAATAACTTGGAGGTAAAGAAGTATTTTTGTTAATGTTTTTTTTTTAAATTTTAGAACAGGAGAAATCTGAGTATGTTTGTAGGTAGGGGAGAAGGAGCCACCAGTCACTTGAAGAAGAAATGGATGGATGGAGCAAGATCAGGAAAGACACAAGAAAAAATAGTTCATTAAGGATTTGTTAGGCTTGTCAAGAAAACTGGATTTGTTAGCCTTGTCAAGAAAGAAAACCATCTCATCATCCAACACTGGAGGAAAAGAAGTTGACAACAGAGAGGATGAGTTCCATTTTCTTGGCAAATTAGTAAAAGTGGAGTTTGGAATTTGAGGAGAGGGAAGTGTGGGTTGTGTGATGGGAAATCAATAACATTAATTAAAGGAATATCATGCAGAGGCAAGGGCCTATTTAAGGTAAGACAACAGCATTTGGGAGAGGTGCTACCAAGTAGGAAGAGGCTTGGAGAATAAATCAGTGCTAAGTTTTTATTTGGAATGGAGATACTCTTCCTGAAAATGACTCTTGCTGATTACAGAAATTAGGGGGCTAAACCCAGAATTGGGGATTGTGCCTAAACACATACCCTCATATTTGGAGAAAAGAAAAATGAAGTGGACAGAAGTAAAGCGATTTGCTAAAGGCTCCATAGCAAATAGCATGTCAACATTCAAACCCGGTCTGATGATTCCGAATCCAATGTCCTGTGCCATACTGCTTCCCTAGGATCAGATTAAAATTAGGCAATGGATCTCAAGTTTCTAATTGTCAGGATTTAACTGCCAAGTACCTTTTTCTTTAAATGACTCTTGTTCCTATTACCACAACACTGTTGAGTAGCAGTTCATCTTTGTAGTGACTGACCTTCAAAGTTTCCAGCTAGTTTTGACATGAGTTTGACCAAAATTTCTTTGGGTTCAGGTTTTTCCTTTTATCTGTCCTGGTTGACTCAAATATCTCTTGCCAGTGTCACTGCACAGTTTAACTTTACTTTACTCAGATACTCAGATTTGGATGTATTTATACTAATACCATTGTATTTGCTGTGTCCTTTGTCACCACCCAGAATCCCATAATAACAACAGACAGTAAACTTATTTTCTCCAAATTTTTGGCACAAAGACTGGTTGGCCTGTATGTATCTCCAGTTAGCCCATGTTAGTGGTTTTTAAGGGGATAGCAAATAGTCTGACTAAACTTCCATTTTATTAGTCTCTACTGAGGTTGCCAGCTAACTACCCTGACAATTCCCTTCCCCCAACCTTGCTTTTATATCAATCTCCTTTGGTTTCATTTTTATGGGAGTTTGTCAGGAGTTTTGATAATATTTCTTAGTGTTTTCTTAGGTCACATCTAAGCAATTATTGGAATAACTGTTTTTGGGGTTGATTATAGCGTTTGTTTTTCCTTTAGGTGGAGGTTGAGTGAGTAAGTATGTAGAGGTGTATGTCTGTATAGTGATCCTTGTCATTTCATTGCCAATTTCTTTGCATTTGAGGAGTTCAATAGTATTAGTGATTTCACACCAACCCACCCAATTGGAAGTGTTTTACCCCTTCCTCAATTTCTACCTAGCAGGCTTTGTTTTAATAAAAATTTATTTCAATTTCTATTTAGAATAATTCACCAGACTTCTCATCTTGTATTTTATTTACTTGGGTTTATATTACATCTTCCATTCTTCTTTCCAGTTCTGTGAACTCTAAACTCCTTTAGGGTCATTTTTATCTTTATGATGGACTTCAACTCCTGGTCCTCTGGCAGTTTGCTCTCTTGACTTGTTGAAGCCCCATCTGACTCTTTCACTTAAGAGCAGGAAAGATTAGATACAAGAAAGAGAGAAGCCAAGCAGGGCCATATGCTTATATGCCACATGGCAGTGGTCCAGGGAAGGAGGGGAGATGAAGGACCATTGCCACTTTCTGCACCTAGAGAACCTCAGAACTCCTCCCATGGATGCAGTCTGGTGGGAAATCATTCAGTCAGTGCTTTTTGTAAGGGCTCTCAGCTTTGGCTCAGTAGTAAATCAAGAGGGTTCTCTTCTTCACAAGGTAAGCAGACCCTAAACAATACCTGATGTGCTTTGAAGTCCATGTGGGACTGCATTAGCAAAGCTTCTGTACATGCTTGTAAGGCCTGGTCTTCACTGACTTCATTGACTGGTCCAAGTCCCCTCTTACACCTGTATACTTAGCACTAGCATTCAACGAACAGCCAGTGATTTGCACTTGGTAGGGGCTCAGTAAAAGTTGAATGAATAAATATCATCATTGTTGACAAAGCTAGAAACAGTACATGATTAACCTCTTTTGCATTATTTTTCTGTCACTGGAATAAGCTACAGCTATATACATAAACCTATTTAACTGTTTGCACTGATAACTCTTTTTCTCAACCTTGATTGGTTAAGTTGGTCAGCTCTATCAACCTGGTTTGTTTATGACTTCTACAACTAGGGAAAACACACATAAAGTATAGATGGGAGAATAGTCATATGTATTAACAAATGGAATAGATAGCTCTATTGACATTTTACTACCCTAGACAGGTATAGTGGTATCATTGGAATAGATAGCTCTATTGACATTTTACTACCCTAGACAGGTATAGTGGTCTATGATCTGATGAGGATATTCCATCCCATGATGCAGATATCCACCTACCCATGCCTGCCTAAATATGGGGCTCTTGTTCAAGTCCTTTGCAAAAATCGACCACAGAGATTTCACCAAGTAAATTGGGGGATTTTCTTCAAGTTCTCTTGACATTATGTGGGTACCAAAGGAACATTTAGGCTATCTATTGAGTATCTGTTGTTCTTGGTATATGATCAATCCATAGTTTTGCCAGTCATACATATCTCTGCTGACATTCCTCACTCCATTTTATGTAAGTTCTCATTAGCAATGCATGTATCTCTGTGTATATGTACATATGCATGTATATACACACAATATTTTCAAAGAAGCAAAAATTCCACTGTTAAATTAGCCACCAGAGGGAGTCATATGAATACAATAACAACATATTGGTAAAGTCAAAGGGAAGATCATTAAATTATTTCGATAAGATCCAACAAAGCTCTTTTGTTCTGATCCACTGAGAAGTCCACCCAACAATGCAGAGAGCTCAGTGCAGCTGAATAGGAAACCTAACCATGGGAACTGACTCTTCAAAAATCACTGTGCTGTTGAAAGCCAAATAGATAGGTTGCCTTAATCACTCATATAGATGAAAGATAAGGTAAAAACAAACTAGTGGAAGCTTTCCAACATTCAGCCCTGGGAGCCGAATGTGGTGCTGAAAGGGAAAATCAGGTTGTGCTCTCTTTCTTGTTCCAAGCATCATTGTCAACTATTACCAAGATACTATCAAAATTCCTGGAATCCGCAGTTTAGCCAACAATTGTGTTGATGATTCATAAAACAGATTACATTTTGCCATTGTATTCACTCTGCTGGGAGGCCTGTGCAAATGACTGCTTTGGAAGCAAAGGGCAAATGATGTGCAAATAATCATATGTTATTGTAAAAAATCTTTTCTACTTACCTGAGTTTTGCTGTGATTTTTGTCATGGATAACATTAGCAAAGGTTGGAATCTTTAATAATTAATTGGCTGGTGGAGCAATACAAAATCTTGCTTTGTTTTCTGCTTAGTGCTTGGGTTAGTTAGTTATCAGACAACACTTCTCATGTTCACTCTGAGAGCAGAGCACCAGCATCTAAGGGCATTCGGCTATAGACCCAATTTAGTAATGGATCATGGGAAAATGATTCATCAGCTATGGGACCCTGGAAAAAGTCATGTTTTCTCTTTGACTCTGAGGCTCCTCCCTCACCTGTAAGGGGCTAGCTTATCTCTAACATTCCTTCCAACATCGCGAACAGTCATCTAGTTCTATTCTGTCTTGCCCTAAAAAGTTCCATGAATGATATGGAACTGGAAATGGAATTTATTCCCTCTTGTGTGTAGCATAGCAGGATATCAGATGAAAAACAAAGTTCAGTGATATCTTCAAACAAGAGAAATTGTTATGATCTTACATAAGTATATATGCCTATTTCTTTTTTATCAGAACTGTAATTTCATTGGTTGAGGAACGTTTCAATAAGAAAACTCCTTTACCAATGCAGATCAGTTACTATTCTGCAACTTATTCTCTTAGAGAGTTACCTGGGTTAAGTGACTTGCCTAGGGTCATACAGGCAATATATATCAGAGGCAAGACCCGAGAAAAGTGTTCCCTACTCCAAGTTCAGCATTCTGCCTTGCATCTGTATAACTATGTACATATAGATTATATATTACACATAGAATATATACATACATATACACACACATTTTATGTGTGTATTTATATACATATGAATACATATTGTTCAGTTGTGCTTGACTTTTCATGATTCTATTTGGGTTTTCTTGGCAAAGATACTGGAGTGGTTTGCCATTTCCTTCTCTTGTGGATTAAGGGAAACAGAAGTTAAATGACTTGCCCAGGTCACATAATCAGTGAAAGTCAAAGATTAAATTTGAATTCGAGACTTCCTGACTCTGGCCCCAGTGATCTATCCATTTGAGCTACTAGTTGCCTCAAATATATAGACTACACCTACATATGTATGCGTGTGTGTATGTGTGTGTATATATATACAGCACCTAGCAGATATTATATGACTATGTACTCTGCATACACACAAACACACACACACATATATATTTAGAGAGAGAGGGAGATTGTATGTGTGTGTGTGTGTGTGTGTGTGTGTGTGTGTGTGTGTGTGTAGGGCAGATAAGTAGTGCAGTGGATAGAGCACCAGTGCAGGAGTCAGGAGGACTTGAGTTCAAATCTCACCTCAGACACTTGACACCCACTAGCTGTGTGACCTTGGGCAAATCACTTAACCCCAATTGCCTCATCCTGGATCATCTCCAGTCGTAATGATGAATATCAAATGGTTGTGGAGGAGAAGTGATGTTGGTGACCTGCACAGCCCTCCCTCACTCAAAACAAAAATTCAAGTAAAAGTCATGTCATTATTTTTCTGATGGCATGGTCTTCTTTGGCAACAAAGGACGAACACCACACACTTGTGTGTGTGTGTGTGTGTGTGTGTATAGTAGTGAATTTAGCTCCCTTCTAAGTAGCTGACTTGGGTTTGATATGTGGCCAATATTCTTATGAGAGGGAGCATGGCATAGTTAATGAAATCTGACATTTGAATCAGGAAGACCCGGGTTCAAATCCTGACTTTGCCACCAGTAAGCTATATGACCTTGAGCAAATCTCTTACTCTCTTTGTGCCTGAGTCAACTGTCTAATAGCATTCATTACTTATCTGCATTGGTGGGTGGCATTCCTTCACCTAGAGTTCCCTAAGGTGATGAAATCAATTCCAGGCTGAATATATGTGTGTACACACATATATGTATATATGTGATTCTCATGCACACATGTATATGTACACATACAGGTGTGCACACATATATATTTAACATTTAAGATCCTATAAATTTAATTTACAAATCATTGGAGACTCAAAAAAATTATGTTCTGCTTTTACCTAAAGATATGCTCTAAATGAACACATAAAAATAAAAAGCATTTATTAAGGCTTATTATGTGCCAGGCTCTGTACTGAGTGCTAGGAATACAAAAACAGTCTCTTCTCTCCAAGAGCTTACATTATAAGAGAGCAAGATGACATCCACACAGAAGTGGTGAACATCAGTGCTGCCCTTAGATGGCTTTGGAAGATAACAGTGTTAGTTTCTCAGAATCCCGAACACTTTGACCTTCAGTCCCCCTGAGTCACCAGACTGGAGACAAGGACATCATCACCAACCTTTGATTTTTGAATTACTGTTGCTTTGGACCTTAGCCCACAACCTGGTACCTCTGAGTGCTTATTGGGTGTCTGAGAGAGGAATAGTCTAGTAATCCTGGCTGGTCTGGGCCTTTTGGCTTAGACCTTAGGGGATCAAGCAATAAACATTTGTTAAGTGCCAGGCACTGTGCTAAGCATTAGAAGTGTGATGATCTCGGTAGCTGCCTCCAGCGACCAACTGATTTCTATCACTTTTCCTGGGCCCCTTCAAGTGAGAAGATCTCTCTACATGTCCCTTCCCTGAGATGAGAGGGATGGGTCACCCTCCTCTATACTCTTCCTGAACTCCTCATAGACCTGCCCATCTGTAGATAGTAGTCCTGAGATCTCACCTCTGTAGCTGAGAACTGCACCCACTCATGAAGACAGACCAAACAACAGCCCATTATGCCACTTGAGAATGAGAAGGGGAAGCAGAGGGGTACAGTTTGAAGTCCTGTCCACCCCGCCTGGAAACTATGGAGAATTTTCACAGTCACTGACTGAATAATAAGTATATGTGTAAGTACCTTTTCTCTATCATTATTCTAGATCTTCATTGATAAATCAGTATACCTTAAATGAGGTTATAGATTTTGTAATATATTTTTAAATCAAAATGTTTATACAGAGAAGGGCCCTGCTCACCCAAAGGTAGGCCCTGGTAGACAAAGAAGGGAATTTTTGTCTGGAAATTACAGAGATTGTGAGTTGATTTATAGAGCATTCAACTGATGTTGTTAAATGAACATTAAAACAGTTGTTATTATTTATCTGATTACCGGGCCTACAGCAAAGGGTAGAAAGCAGGATACAGTGGCATGGATAGCAAGGTGACCAGGAAAGATGCAACAAGATGGTCAAGGGGCAGATGGCAATATGGCTGGGACAAATGGCTAAATGGAATGTGGACGATAATTTGGACTTTTCTGATTATGGCTATTTCTCATGGCCTAGGCAAATTCGCAACCACATAGTTCCCTATCAATTATATATCCATATATATATATATATATGTATGTATGTATGTATGTATGTGTGTGTGTGTGTGTATACACACACACACACATATAGTTCTGTTTCAGTCACTAATCAAGACAGTTTAGCCCCAGGGTGAGAGTTCCAAAGCTGAGTAGATCAACTTCCTCAGTGACTGAGGGCACAAATTCTAGAGGTGTGGTATATGGGGTTACTGCTCTGGGTAGGGTGAGGAGGGGAGGTAGTGGTGGCAGATGGTGGGTGATGGTAACAAGATAGTCTAGGTAGACAATTGTATGGGATGTGAAGTGTAACTCAATAACCGCCTGCATTTTGAGAATTGCATGTAATATACTGTATAGAATATAGCATTAAGTAGGTCTATATGTAAATAGTATTAACATGGAAAAGAAATCTTTAGACAAAAGTGAGCCCATGATGTTATGGCGTTCCCAACTATTTAAAATGATAAACATATACATTATGAGTGTGGCAAAAATTGTTGATTTGTAGCTTTATTTGATGAATTTCTGTTTTTCTATTCTTTTCATGACACTTCATAACATTATTTGTATTCAAAGACTTGAATATTATCCACAGAATTGATTGTTCCAGTCCTTTTATCACATGTCCACAGATGTCATTTTGATCACTTTTAGAGTAAATAGGTTCTATCAGTTGTCACTATAATCAAGTCTTCAACAGTGGATTAGATCATGAATGTTCCATTCATTCAATGACCTGGTTATTGACCTGAAAATGATGGATTCATAGGATCACAATTTCAGTAGGAAGAAATCTCAGAGCTCATCTAAATCCAAATACAGTCTTAGATACCTACTAGTTACCTAACCCTTGGCTAGTCACTTAACCTTTGTCTGCCTCACTTTCCCCAGTTGTAAAATGACAATAGTAATAGAATCTCCCTCTCAGTGTTGTTGTGAAGCTCAAATGAGATATTTGAAAAGTGCTTAGCCCTGTGCCTTAATAAATAATAGGTACTTAATAAATAGCTTCCTTCCTTCCTTGCCTCTTTTATGTGTCAGGCAGGCATGTGGTGGGCAGATGAGGACAAAAGAGGAACAACTCCTTCCTTTAGGAGCTTACATTATAAAAGGGGTGTATATACATGGAGGTGTATATATCTATATATAGAGAGAGAAAGATACACACACATATGTGTGTGTGTGTATTATACACATATACATATAATACACACATATATATACATAGAGGTATATAACTGGTGTGTGTGTGTGTGTGTGTGTGTGTGTGTGTGTGCGCGCTGTGGAAGATCAGGAAAAGCTTCATGAAGAAGGTATTACTTGAGTTGAGTCCCAAGGATCCCTAGGGATTCTAAGAGGTAGAGATTAATGAATTCCAGGGATGGGAGAGAGACTCAATAAAGACAGAAGATGGGGTGTATTATATGAGGCACATGAGAGAGCAATTCATCTTTACTGTAATTTATGTGAAGGGGACTTATTTTATTTCTCTACAGAAAAGAAGAGGTAGAATGGCATAGTACACTCATGTCAAATTTATATAGAAATGGGGGCCACTAATCAGCACATAATGGTCCCTGTGGGTTTGATATTGATTTTGAAAACCACACATGTTGATTTCTTTCTTTTTTTTATTAATACATCAACATTCAAATCAGATGGGAACCACATTTTAATCTGTTTCAAATTGTTCTTGGGAGTGTTGTGGGCCATGGGCCATGTGTTTTATAACTGGTGGAGTGTATAAGGTTCTGGGCTTGGCATAAGGAAGATTTGGGTTTAAATCCTACCTTTGACACACATCAGCTCTGTAATCCTGGGCCAGTCACAACCCCATGAGTCTCAGGCAACTCCCTAGGACCTGTCTACTAAGTTTTAGATCTGTGTTGGCAGGGGAAATTCCTCAAATCCAAGTATTCACCCAAATAAAAGGAGGAAAATATGAGTCATTTTTTTTACTTAATATGAAAGCAAGATCATTCCTGTCACTATTTCTTTTGACAAAATCTAGTCAGTGTGCCTTCGAACTTGTGAATGAAAGGAGGATCTAAATGATTTAAAAATTATTTACTTGTTCTCATCACTTCACAGTAAACCTATGACAAAGATAGGGGACGAGAAAGTCATCTATAAGGAAGTGGGTATTGTCCTCTTGGCTTCTAGCATCCTGACTCCCCTTAGATACTAAGAATAACATACTATTCATTATTGTAATCTTGGAATTACTCAAACTTATGAATTGAAAAAAGGCCAATTTGGTTACAGCCTCCTTTTTCCCCACGGAGTAAAGGGACACCATGTCTTTGTCCTGTTTTTATATTGATTGAAATTTTGGAACAGCCTTCATGCTTTCATTTTGAGAAAGTTATTTTTACAGCTGCTAAGGCAATACCCTTCAAGTTAATATTGACATAAGCCTTATTTTGCCCAGGGAGGTGAGAAATTTACAGAAAAAACTATAGTGTGTATTTTTAAAAAATTATTTGATAAAACTGTTGGGGAGTGAGCTCTAGTGAAATCCATTAAAGAGCTGCTGATGCCGGTGAATCCACAGCTCTGTTAAGAAAAGAATATTAAGTAGCTCATAAGTGGCACAGGGATGTGGTTTCTTTTTTTTCTTCTCTTAAACAAGGGGCTCCTTTCAAAGAAAAGGAAGTGAAGAATGAGAAGAAACTGAAGAGAATGAAGCTATTATGCTTTCATATAATTTGAAAAGCAGAGGACTTTTTTTTATTCCTATTCACCAAAAATATGTCCTTTGACATAATGAAATCCTAGGAAAATAGAGAGGGGAGCTATATTATGATCACCATATCTGCTAAATTCACTACTCCATTATTTTAAGTCACATTTATTTATTATAAGCTTCTATTTTTGATATTCCTGAAAAATTAACTGATTCAAATAATATAAAAAAGTTCACCAATATTATAGAAAATACTATAAACTGATGCTTAAGAAAACTACCAGTTCTAGTAATACAGAAAATTTACTGAGGCATGACAGAAGAAGCAGTGTTGCCAGTTGCCCAGGTGCTAGATTTAGCTTGGGGAAGACCCAAGTTCAAATCTTATCTCAGACACTTAGTAGCTATATAACCTTGGGCAAGGCACTTAGTCACCCTGTACCTCACTTTTCTTATCTGTAAATGAGAGGAGCTGACTCCCTGTATTCTAAGATCTCTTCCAGATATAAATCTATTAAATGAATATTTTTGGTAAAAAAAGAAATTCTTGCTTCAAAGTGGGCTTTCTCAATAATATGATACTAATGGTTGATGAACAAGATACATCTTTTCCACATTGTTTTCTTTCTGTGTTTTTAGTGCTTGACTCACTGCTTGGCATATTGTAAGCTCTTAATAATTAATTACTATTCATTAACAATTAATAATAATTATTAATTGTTCCATTAGACTATGAACTCATTATGGGTAGGGCTGTCTTTTGCCGTTTTTGTATCCCTTTTGTATCCTTTTCCTCTTTTTGATGCTGAGCCTAGTGCCTGGATTTATTAAGTAGGCACTTAATAAATATTTATTGATCATTATATGCATGGTAAATCAAATGATTACTTGCTATCTTTGGTATAGGAAAATGATGCTGTTGACTTAAAGCTACAGGGTATATTCCTGGAACTGTCTTTCTTGTAATAATTTAAAGTCAGTAACCTAGACAAACTTTTCCCCCTTTTGCCCCAGCTAGAGTTAAGGTGGATGGCTCTGTCCATGAAACTAAGTAAGCAAAGCTCAAGCACCACTTTTCACTTGTTAGGACAAATGGAGCTAATTCATCAATTTATCTGAATATTGCTTATCCCTTCTCCTTTGAAAATGAAAGAATGTTTTAAGTAAGATGAATTTATTTCTGGAAATCAAAGTATATTCTACTGTATATAGGAGTATTAAATAATAAAGAATAATGTTTGCTTTATGCATATCAGGAACTTGGCTTCCAATGTCATCTCAAAGTCATCCCACAAGGCATCTTGTAAGGCCTCTTCAAACAGGTACATTAACTCTGGCTTCCCTGGCTGATTCCAGCAATCTTATTAGTTTTAGCTTTTTCTGCTTCCCAGGATAAGTCAATAGGTCCCTCATATTTAAGCTAATAGATGTAGTAGATGATGTTTCCTATGACATCTACATGTATACTTTCCTTCACTAATTTGTTCCTAATATACTTATGTGGCTGTAGGATTCTCTGTTACATATCCATGAAATATATAAAGTGCCTTGCTGATGGTAGATGCTTAATAGATACTTAGTGGTTAATAATAATAAACATTATATAATACCTTATGTTTTACAAAGCACTTTACGAACATTATCCCATTTTATTCTCACAGTAACACTGGAAGGTAGATATATTATTATCCCAATTTCACAGATGAGGAAAATTAGGTAGAGAGAGGTTATATGATCTGTCTAGAGTCACTCAGCTAGAGAGTGCCTGAAGTAGGTATTTAAACTCCCATCTATATAGATAGAGTCTGGGCCTGGAGTCAGGAAAATTCATCTTCATAAGCTCAAATCTAGCCTCAGACACTTTCTAGCTGTGTGACACTTGGCAAGTCACTTAAACCTGTTTGCCTCAGTTTCCTTGTCTGTAAAATGAGCTGGAGAAGCTTTCACCTTAGTTCAGGTTTATATAAACATATATATATACACACACACACAAATGTATATATATACATACACATACATTCACACATACATACATGCACAGATATGACTTTAAGTTGTAGACCTGGGTGATGTGAATGCAGAGGGGGTGCTAAGAATTAGGCTTAGATGGAGGTGTGGGCTTCTCTCCATCAGGGGACAGTCAGTGAAATCAGTCAGCATGTTGGCTGTGTCTTGTTCCTCTTCCCTTTAGGTGCTGTTTCAGTCTCTGTTGCTATCATCTCAGTAGCCCTGACTGGAGGAGGTTCTTGATTTCCTCTTCTATCAGTCCTCTCCCCACTTAAGGCAGGGGGTTCATTCCCAGTCAGCCCTTTAGCCAGGGGTGCTTCTGTCACAATTGTTTTATTTTTTTCCTCCTTTTCTTCTTGGTGGGGCGGGAATGAAGCCTCTGGGGCCAGGGAAAACCAATCCAGTATCTTTGCCAAAAAAAAACCCAGATGGGGTCATGTAAAGTTGGACATGACTGAAAATGACTGGGTAGCAACCACGACTTCCTGACTCCAAGTCTAGAATTCGAAGCATTGTAACACCTAGCTGATTGATATAATAATGTTAAGAATGTAACCTGGGAAGATCTTCCTTTGCTGAACCCGTATCTTGAGACTCCATGGGCCTAGAATATTCAGAGAAGGACAAGAAAGAGTAGATTCTGCCATCTTTTCTGTTATAAAGGGTTTTCCTTGGGTTCATACCAGTTGCTTCTGTCACACAATGCATCATTAAAGGAGGTTGATTGTAATATATGGCCACTTCAGAACTTCCAGACAGTCAATATGCCACCAGCAGGGAGAAGCCAGCATGAGTTGTATGGGACCAAGGTTCATTATGAAAAGAGAAACACCACAGTTACCTGTTGCCCTGAGTCTGTTGTGGACCTCAAGCTAGGACAAATCCTGCCTAGCAATCCACTTGGGTAGAGCCTCTTGACTTCACCACATTCCTTTGTCAGCTCGGAGCTCTGGGATGATCCTTCTTCTGTCATAATCTATGAGTTGGTAGGAATAAGAAATTTCCTAGTCAGGAGTTCACATAAACTTGGGGAGACTTGTTTGAACTGATGCAGAGTAAATTGAGCAGAATGATTTATATAATAACAACAAAAATGTAAAGGAAAACAACTTTGAAAAACTCAGCGATGAACCACCATTGCAGAGAACTCCTGAGAGAGGGGATAGGTGATAGATTCAGGGTGCAGATCGACACATATACTTTTTAAACATGGCCAATACAAGAATTTGTTTTGCTTGATTATGTATATTTGCAACAAGGTTTTATTTTTCTCTTTTTTTCCCAGTGGAAGAAAGGGAGAAGAGGAAGGGAAAATAGGTTTTTGTTAATTGGAAATAGATTAACTAAAATTTACAAAATTCTAGCATAGAACACTGGTCAGTAGAAATAGAGGAGGAAAAGAAATATAAATATCTTTATTCTAGTAGGAGTAGAGGAAAGTATGTCTATTTTATTTTAATTTCACATATATTAAAAATGTAGCCATCTCTACATTGTATATCTGAATCCATTGGCATAGAGGAAGAGAGAAGCTGAGAGAATGAATTAACCTAAGGGACAGAGTCAAGATAATTGTAGCAAATATTATTTGAAATATTTATCTTGAGAACAATTCCTCTAGGTTACTGTTAAGATTGATTGCTGAGATACTCTAGCCTTTTCTCTGAGCTTTGGCCCATCATTTACCTGTTGATAATTCAAACTGGATGTCCTGAAGACATTTTGAACTCCAGGTATCTCAACAAACTGAACTCAGTATCTTTTTAGCTAAGACTTCTCCTCCCCCAAGCTTCCCTATTTCTGTTCAAGCCACCACCGTGTACTTACAATCTTCTCTGTCTCTAATCTCAGCATTTTCCTTGCCTTTATGCCACGTATTCAGCCAGGTGCCAAATCTTGCCATTTCTATCTCCACAACATCTCTTGGATTTGAACTTTTCTCTTTATACACAGTTATCACTTCATTTCAGGTTCTTTTTTCCTCTTCCATAGATTTTTCCAAGGTGATATTTTTAATGTTGTGTATGAATTAATATAAATATGCTCCATGGAATCCTTATTTGGCTAGATCAAATATTTGTCCAAAGTCTAGCAAAACGACGTTCAGAGTATTCACACAAGTGATGTATATTAAGATTGTTTAGACCCACTTGATGAAGCCAATGTCTTTCGCATGCTGCCACCAGCATTGGAAGCACGTGTTGAAGCCATAGTTGTGAATCAGATCAAGTCAGTTGGAACAGATGTAGCATGCGTGAGATCTCTAGCCAAATTTGCATGGGGCTCCAAGAGAACTACCAGTGACTCATGTTGTCTGTGGCAAAGAAGTGAGACTAAAGATCTCCTCTAGATGATCGCCACAGATTTCTCATTGGTCTTTCAGCTTCAGGTCACTTTCTATTTCAGTCCACATTTTACCCTTGTGCCCAAGTGATTTCCCTCAAGTGCAAATCTGATCATCTCACTTCTCTATTCAATCAACTCTAGTGGTTCTTTATTGAGGCTAGGACAAAATGGAAACTCTTGTGTTTGGCTTTAAAAGTCCTTTCACAACATGAGTCCCAGCTATATTTCCAGCCTCATTCGATACTATTCCACCTCCTCCACTTTGTGATCAAGCCAAATTGGCTTTCTCTCTGTTGTTCATACATGATGTTTCACATCCCAACTCTCCGCCTTTGCATTGACTATTCCCTATGCCTGGAAAGTACTCCTGTCACAGAGAGGTGGGAAATGAAGTATTGTGCTTGAGAAATACAAAGAAGGCAAATTTATGTGAGCTCTACTACATGCAAAATACTGTGCAGTGAGTCTTGAGGACCTTGCTCAAGCATTGCCTTTTACATAAAGCCTTTCCTGCTGATGTCCTCCCTTCCAAACTACCTTTGTATTTATTCTACTTAATTATTTTGTATTTAATCTCTCTAGAGTTATTCTATATATTCTTATAGATAGACTTGATATCTCTTGACTTAGAATGTAAGTTCCTTATGGCTAAGTACAGTTTCATCTTATGTACTTATATCTCCAGAACCCAACGCAGTGTCTGGAACTTATTAGGGACTAAATAAATGCTTTTTGATTGATTACTAGTTTATAGATGTTTTAGTAAAGATCTTCAAGACTATATCTCAAATATTTCCCAGAGGTAAATTTAATGATTTTGAAAACAGACAAGTTACTTTTTCTTAAGCTATTGTGAGAATAATTAGGTATGTGGTCTGAAAGAAGTCACATCGTTAATAGAATCATAGATGAATCAGAGGTTTGGCAGAAATCCACCTCATTTGTCATATTATAGATTTAGAACTGGCAGGGACTTTAGAGATCATCTCATTCAGTTTTTCATTTTACAGATGAGGAAACTGAGGATCACAGCAGTGAAGTGATTTACCCAAGAACCTATGAATTTATTACAGTCAGTGCCAGGATTTAAATCCAGGTGATCTGATATGAATCCTGTAGCTTTTCTACTGTTTCATGCTGCTTTTCATTCTAAACTAATAAATACCAACAGTAGCTAACAACCAATTTTTTTCACTAACCATCTATGTGAAATTCTAATCTTTAATTATATATATGTATACATATGTGTGTGAATATATGTATCCACACACATCCACATCCACAATGTATACATGTATACATATTATATATATACTATGTGAATGTTTACATGTGTATAGATATATCGATATATATATATATATATATATATATATATATATATATATATATACACACACACACACACCTAAGCCCTCTGTAGAGTTACCCCAAATGGAAATGACTGATACTTCCAATGCTTCTGCTATTATCTTAAGATAATAACTTAGGCTATTTTCTCATTCCTAGGATGCTTTTGCTTTGTTCTCCTTTTGCTCTAGATTCTCTAACCTGTATTTTCCTATGAGATATGATCTCCTTTGTTGCTAATATTAATTCCTTTCTCCTAAAAATATATATGATATTAGTATGTACATATACAACTATACCTACATATAGTGTCCTTCTCCCCCTGGAGAGTTTAAGTTCCCTGAAGGCAGGGACTTCCTTTGCTTTTGCTGTGTCTCAATGGTCCTTTTGGCTAGCACAGTACTTGGAGGAATTATGGCTCAGTCAAAGTACCCTTTGACCATTCCTCTTGCACAAAACTCCATTTTCATCTCTGTACCTTTATACTAACTTCCTCATACTTTGAATGTACTCCTTTCTTACCTCTTAGAATACCTAGTTTCCTTCAGGATTAAGCTTGGGTCACCTTCTTCTACATGAAACCTTTCTTGATCCTCTCAGCAGCCAGTGCCCTCACACCTATAACCACTTGGTACCTATTTAGGATATGCCCATATACACCTACAAACTCACTGTACACAAGTACTTAATATATACTTTTACATTCATTCACTTATATGTTGTCTCCTCCGCTAGAATGGAAGCTAGGGACTATTTCCCTTTTGTCCAGCTCTGGAATCTGAACCTGAGCACTCCTAGAATAGCAGTACTCCTCCCCCACCCCCCACAAAGACCACTGTCTCAGATTCTAGCATAGTACCTGGCACACAGGTAAATAATGCATACTTATTAGTTGATAGTAGATGCTTAATAAATGCTTGTTGGGATTAGATTGAATTGAAAGAATAGCCTTTTTACTAGGAGGGTAGTACCGACCCTATAGAACTAGCATGCAATGAGGAATCAGATTCAGAAGAGGGGATTGCCTAAAAGGGAGACTGCTCTATATAGGAGTATTAAACTATGGAGAATGTGTCCCTTTTCTAGATGCCTTGACCTTCCAGTGCCATCCCAAAGTCATCATCCAATGAATCCTCTAAGCTCCTTTGTATATCTGACACTTTGACTCTTGCTCCTTCTGCTGATTCCAACAATTTCTCACTCATTTCAGTGGCTTCCACTCTGGGGAAATCAGCTATTTGCTACAGAAGATGCAGAGTGTGCCAATGGGGAAGGCTTAAAAGTAACATTTAGTACCTAATGTTTTTTGGAAACTGTAATGCCTCTGATGTGGATAATGCATCTGATGTAGATAAGAGAAGTTTGCAAAAAGTACACATTTCCTAGCCAAAGTGAACCTTGAATTAAATATTCCTTCACACTGAGTGGATTAATAATGGGAGATTAGTGGCAGGCCCTCTGAAGCAGTAGCAGATTCTTCCTTAATTCTTTTGGCATAACAAAGTAATGGATAAAGTTCACTATATTATTTTAAGATGAAGAAAAAGGCATCGACAAAGTCATATGAGATTATTTTTCCTGGCATGGGAAAGCTTTCCTCCGTTAAGTACCCTAATAGCTTTAATCATAGCTAATGGGTGACACCCATTACACCTTGCTTTGAATTTGCAAGACAGACTGGTCAAAGATTTCCCTTGAATTTTGCTTTTTAATAGGACCTAGAACACTGCTATGATTTGTCATCAAATATTAGCTCTTTCATCCTTAGTGCAGGGTGTACTAAGTAAATTTTGATGTAGATTGCATCCTGATTTAGTTTGGAAACAGAGATGCCTCATCTTATGTCATTCAGATGTGCTAAATCAGTTGTCAGCTATTGTGGATCACTGAGTAAAACCACCCAAGTAAATTTCTTGTCTCTTCTCTGAATCTCTGGAATAGAGAATTATGGAAACTAACCCTTTTAAGGAACTTGCTTCTAGTGTTTGATATTTATTCGTGCTCCTACAGTTTACTAAACCTGGTAGAAAACCAAGGAATATGTTATTCAATCATTTCAGTTATGTCTGGCTCTTTGTGACCCCACATGGGTTTTTTGTTTTGTTTTTTTTTTTACAAAGAGTGGAGTGGCTTACCATGTCCTTCTCCAGCTCATTTTACAGATGAGGGAACTGAAGCAAGTAGGGTTAAATGACTTGCCCAGCGTCACATAGCTAGTAAGTATCTAAGGCTGGATTTGAACTCAGATCTTGTTGACTCCAGGCCAAGACACAACACATCATTCCTTCATCCTCCACTCACACAGCTACTGTTCCAGATCAGGGTCCCACCCCATATCAACTGGAATATTTCAATAACCCCTTCATTGGTTTCTCTAATTCAAGTTTCTCCCCACTCCAATGCACCCTCCACATAATTACCGAAGTGATTTTCCTAAAGCACACTGTATCACCAGTCTGACTATGTCCCTCCCTTATTCCATAAACTCTAGTGGCTTTCTGTTATATCTAGGATCAAATAACTTCTCCATTTGATGTTCAAAGCCCTTTAGAACTTGGTCTCAGTCTTCTTTCCAGATCTGTTATGCTTTTTTCTCTTTTATACAGGCTACAGTCCAGGCAAACTGACCTTTTACTACTTCCTTTGCTCGACACACCATCTCCTCTCTCTGCCTTTCCATTGGCTGCTCGCTCCTCTCCCCCCCATCTCTTACATGTCCTCCCTTCTAATCTCCCTTCTATCAGAATCCCAAGGTTCCTTCAGGACTCAGTTTGAGTTACCTTCTTCATGATGCCTTTTGTGATGCCCTAGCTGCTGCCCTTGCCCTCTCCCAAACTACCTTATAGGTATTTTGTATCCATTTCATATATTCCTCTGTATGTCAGCCAGTCAGCAAGTACTTATGCTCCAGGCTCTATGCTAAATGCTAGGAAAACAAAGAAAGTCTCTGCCCTTAAGAAGCTCACTTTCTGATGGGGGAAATAACACATAGTAGCCTCATATGTACAAGATAAATAGAGTAAATTAGAAGTAATCTCAGAGGAAAGGTTGTCTCCCTCTGCTACACGTAACCTCAATGACAGGAGTTGGTTTGCCCTTGATCTTGGAACCTCAGGGCCTAGCACAGTGCCTGGTACCCAAGAGGTATTTAATAAGTACTTGGTAATTGATTGATGGGTCCCATTGTTCTGGGAGCTCAGAAAGGTGGTGTTGAAAGTGTGGCCCTTAACATTCAAATGTATGGTGGGGAGGAAATGAGACACTGCAAGTAACAATGTTGAACAAAGGAGGAAGTTTACTTTGCCTAATGCAGCAAGGATATGTAACTAGGTTACTGGGGCACTTAAGTCTCTGGACTTCATTTGGAAACTCAAGATATTAGGAGACTCTGTTTTCCAGAGCTAAGGTCCAGCAAAAAAGCTGTGTCCTGAGTTTGTCTTCACAACAAGCCTTTGTGCTCACCTTCTGGTTGATCTCACCCTCTGGTACAATCACATTGCTTTGACCACCACCAGGTGTTCTCTGAGCTTGGACAAGCACCTGCTGTATCTATGTTCTGGTCATGAAGCCCTTCTAGGAATCAAACTTGTCAGGGACCATAGTAGCCATAGGTGTATTAAAATTGGCCTTCACTAAAGCAGGTCCCCCCCCTCTAGGGGCAGGACCCCAGCACACATGTGTCATTTACTTCCTTGCTTGCAAGCCATTTCAATCACTTTAAAATTAAATTTCTGTTTGATTCCTGACTGTCCTGTCACTAACCTGTTTGGTTCAGCTCTGGCCAGTGAGAGGCCGGTTTGGTCTCTTTGCCAATAAACATATGAATCAGTCATCAAAGTGCAATGACTCTGGTGCCTTCAGGGACCCATAAAGTCTGAGAGGGCCACACTACTTGTAGCTGGTAACTTTTATGTTCCCAGCCAGACCAGGAAACTGTCTGGGGAGCAGGGTCCAGTACGGTTGTACGGGGGAGGATATTGTGTCAAAAAAACCTGTCAGAGAAGGTAGGGCTCAAGGAAGCTGTGTCAGGAAAACACTGGTCCTATTATAGGTAGGCTAATAGTCTACTATATACAGTGTTTCATAGTAATCTAATTTCATCTTCAGGACAACACTATATAATGTGTGTGTGTGTGTGTGTGTGTGTGTGTGTGTGTGTGTGTGAGGTGACCATGTTAGCACTAAATCTATGATCCTGTTATTATCTCTATTTTAGAGTAAACCTAGTCTCATTGAGGTAAAAGGAGGGATTTGCCCATGGTGGCACAGTGAATTAGTAGCAAGGTTGGTACTTCTTTCTTTTGAACACTGAAAACTATTCTATAGCTATCTAGGAAAGGGGCTATTATTTGGCATTGATTTTTGTCTCCCTTTTCCTGATTTCTCTATTTCTATGAATTATGCTATCATTCTCTTTGTCACCCAGACTGAAAACCTCTGGCACCTTTGACTTCTCCCTCTCCCATGTCTCCTATTATCTAGTCAGACCCTGAGCCCTGTTGATCATAGGATCTTTATCTGCGTCAATCCCTTACTTTTAATTTCTTATGCTACCAACTTGTCAGAAGAGGTTAATGGAACTGAGAGGCCCTTAACTCAAGCCAGATTACTGGAATTTAAAACTGGTTTAACTGGCTCCAGGTTATTCTTGTCCTAATATTTCAATTAATACTATTCATCAAGATTCTCCTTCCAAAAATGCTGCATTTCTCACAGAATCCTTTGTTCGAAAATCTTCAATGGCTCTCTTTTGTTTCCAGGATAAAGTTTAAGGTCCTGGTAGTCAGAGTCCATCCCTCCCTGGCCCCAGCTCACTTTTCTAGTATTTGTTTCTTCCTCACAATTCCCCTGTACATATATCTGTTTTCTAACCAAACTGACCTGCTTGCTGGCTTCAAAACAAGACTCTGTGTTTTCTCACTTTCTCATTTTCACTCCAAACATCATCCCTCCTTTCTGGATGCTTTCTCATTATTCTCCAAACCCTCAATTGGAATCTAACTTTTCTACTTACTATCTATGTCACAAGATAAGTCCCTTAACTTGTCTGGAGCTTATTTTCTTTAGAGAGTGAAACTAAATGATTTATGAGATCCCTTATGGGTCTAGATCTATGGTCCTATGTGTGATCTTTACTCTTTAAGCACAACCCAAGTCCCTTATCTACCATGAAGTCTTTCCAGATCAGTCACAATAGTCTCTCTCCTTTAAATTCCTTATATTTACTGTCTGTAGTTTTCATTTTGCACTGTCAGAAATTATATTGTATGGCAGAAAGAACAAAGGACTTGAAGTCAGTGGAACTGATTATAAATTTTTACACCAACCTAAATGTGGATACTTGGGTCAGTTTTTTAGCATCCCTGAGACAAAGTTTTTTCATCTTTAGAAAGGAAATAGTAATACCTGCATCACTTATCACATAGGATTATTGTGAGGAAAGTACTTCACATGTTTGGTTTTTTTCTCCTTCATTCGAGGATACATTTTCCTTAGAAGATATTTATTATAAGGCAGAATCACACAATGTCCCTCTCCATTTTGAAGATGAGAAAACTAAGGATTTGCCTAAGGTAATAAATCCTAATGCACCTTGAAGAATATAAATGTGAATTATTACTTTGAGGGACTGAATAACATAGAGGAATAGCTCCTGGACATGTCAGCAGGAGATTTGTTTTCAAATCCTGCCTCTAATAATTGTGAGCTGTTACTCTGCTTAAGTCACTTTATGCCTTTGACCCTTAAATCCCTCATCTATAAGATGAAGATGAACCATGTATTATCTATTACACTTTCAGGGTTATTGTTTGTAAAGTGCTTTTAAATTCTAAAATGCTGTAAAATTGTGAATTGTTATTGTAGTCGTAAATTTCTAACTATTCACCCAGAACCAGAGCTCTGTACTAACATGGACTCAAGTTTGTGCTTGAAAAATTATCAGTAAGTAAACCTCTGTGTGACTTTTTTGACCCCACTCACATAGTCAATCTAAGAACCTTCATATTTAATTGATCTCTGGGGTATTAAATTAGCTCATCTACTAGCAGTGAAGGCTATCAATAAGCAATTTTCAGCACAAAGTATACTTATCATAAAGCCAAAAAAGGACATAAATAGAACTTGACTGAGTTTTAGTGAGTTCTCAGCAGTACTTACAACATCATGGGCAGTGTTGGAGGACAGCATCGCTGTTTCATCTTAGGACCAGTCTTACCTGCTTCCAAGCACCAATTTCTAAGCTCATCTCAGTTCTATCAGTCTTACTTCCATCTATGCTGGAGCCAGGCTGCAGCAGCAGCTCCTACTATCTTAACCTACTTCACAAGCTTTTCGGTATGGACCCCAAAGTTATTTCCAGTTTCACTTTTCTGGTTAGCAAAATAAGCCTCAGTTACTCTTCTTATCTCTAAGTATGAGGTTTCCTTCTTTTCCCAACAATGTTGCTCTTCTCCAATCAGCTCCAGTGTCCTAGTCCAGGGCATCATGAGAAAATGATTTTGCTCTCCTTCAATTAATACCCATGTCTCAGGGCCACAGCACTCTGTAAAGTCCTTTCTCCAATGGGCATGCCATTAGGATACTAATTAACATTCCAGTTATGATAGATTTTGAATGAAGAAAGGTATGTGAAGAAGGAATTTGGTCTAGATTTTAGCATATGCCATTTTAATCTTGACAGTAAGGAAGCTCCATTCTTTCCACATAACTATAGCAAACTAGATGTATTCATCCCAGAAAAAAAAAACTATAAAAATCCAGGTAGATTTATTCACTCTTAATGCTATATCTCTGTAGTATAATTAATGTTTATAGGTGCTGCTTTGGTAGGGCCAACTAGATAAGTGGGGCTGAAGAATGCTGACTGCTTGAATTTTAATCCTGAACTGTTTTAACTTATAATTGCTGTACAGTTATGGTTACGGGCTCTTTTCATTCCTTCAAGGGGAAATACAAGTGGTTTAAGCCATGGCACAACCAGTTTTTAGATGGGTGACATCAAGCTGAGAACTCCAAGGGTATATTCCCAGTTACTACTGG
The DNA here is from genome assembly GCA_023548195.1 of Bettongia penicillata ogilbyi. NCBI lineage: Eukaryota > Metazoa > Chordata > Mammalia > Diprotodontia > Potoroidae > Bettongia > Bettongia penicillata. Next base: position 3,060,909 of record JAJHZJ010000482.1, on the reverse strand, counting down.
TCCTGCTGCTACATCATATTATATGGTGGCAACAAGTTAGGGTTGAAGCTGCTATCCCTACCAGACAGTAGACTGTCATGTCCATGATGATGCAGTAATATCCTATAAAAGTAGAAGATCAATTGCCATATTATAATGAAGAAGTAAAGTATTATAATATGAAGAACACAAAACACAGAGTCAAAAACCTGAGTTGAGATGCAGAACCATCATATTAAGAATGGTGCATCCATCCTTACAATTTTGAGTATCAGACTTCCCAAGCCTTAATCTCCCTTTCTGTACAATTCAGGCAATGAAATTTGCACTAGCCACTTAGAAAAGCTTAGGGTTGTTAGCCATTGTCATTAAGTAACACTTTCTAAAAGCATATACTCTACCCTTTTAGGAATGACTCCAATATCAATTGCAAAAATAATAGCTCCTGTACTTTTATTTCAAAATCAACACTCAATTAGAAACCAAGAGACTTGGGTTTTAGTCTGGGCCCTCTTACTAATGAGTTTTGTGGAAATTAAGCAAGTTACTAAACCTCTTTTCCTCAGCTTCTTCATCTGTAAATTGTGGTGGTTGAACTAAAGAATTTTATTATTTTATCTAGCTCAAGAAAATAATTATCTGATAGTTTAATTGGTATGGCACTAAATAAGCAAATTAATTTAGGTAGAATTGTCATTTTTATTATATTATCTCAGCCTACCCATGAACAATTGATCTTTTTCCACTTACTTAAATCTGACTTTATTTGTGCAAAAAGTGTCTTGTAATTGTGTTCATATAATCCCTGGGTTTGTTTTGGCAGGTAAACTCCTAAGTATTTTATAGTGTCTACCCTAGCTTTAAATGGGATTTCTCTTTCTGTCTCTTGGTGTTGGACTTTGTTGTTAATATATAGGAATGCAGAAGATTTGTGTGGGTTTATTTTGTAGCCTGAAACTTTGCCAAAGTTGTTTATTATTTCAAGTAGTTTTTTACTTGAATCTCTGGGATTCTCTAAGTATATCATCATGTCATCTGCAAAGAGTGATAACTTAATTTCTTCTTTGGCTATTTTTATTCCTTCAATTTCTTTATCTTGTCTAATTGCTACCGCTAACATTTCTAGTATCATATTGAATAATAGTGGTGATAATGGACATCCTTGTTTCACCGCTGATCTTATTGGAAATGCATCTAGCTTATCCCTATTGCACATAATGCTTGTTGAAGGTTTTAGGTAGATACTGCTTATTATTTTATGGAAAGTTCCCTTTATTCCTACGATCTCCAGTGTTTTTAATAGGAATGGGTGTTGTATTTTGTCAAAAGCTTTTTCTGCATCTATTGAGATAATCATGTGGTTTTTGTTAGTTTTGTTGTTGATATGATCAATAATGCTAATAGTTTTTCTAATATTGAACCAGCCCTGCATTCCTGGTATGAATCCTACCTGATCATAATGTATTATTTTTGTGATAAGATGCTGTATTCATTTTGCTAAAATCTTGTTTAAAATTTTTGCATCTATATTCATTAGAGAAATTGGTCTATAATTTTCTTTCTCTGTTTTGTCTCTTCTTGGTTTGGGTATCAAAACCATATTTGTAACATAGAAAGAATTTGGGAGGACTCCTTCTTCCCCAATTTTCAAAAATAGTCTACATAGTATTGGAATTCACTGTTCTTTAAAGGTTTGATAGAATTCACTTGTGAATCCATCTGGTCCTGGAGATTTTTTCCTAGGGAGTTCATTGATGGCTTGTTCAATTTCCTTTTCTGAGATAGGGTTGTTTAAGTATTCAACTTCCTCTTCTGTTAATCTGGGAAATTTGTATTTTTTAAAATATTCATTCATCTCATTTAGATTATCGAATTTGTGGGCATAAAGTTGGGCAAAGTAATTTCTAATTATTGTTTTAATTTCTTCCTCATTGGAGGTGAGTTCACCCCTTTCATTTTTAATATTAGTAATTTGATTTTCTTCTTTCTTTTTTTAATCAAATTGACCAAAGATTTATCAATTTTATTAGTTTTTTCATAAAACCAACTATTGGTTTTATTTATTAATTCAATAGTTTTCTTAATTTCAATTTTATTAATCTCTCCTTTGGTTTTAAGTATTTCTAATGTGGTATTTTCTTGGGGATTTTCAATTTGTTCTTTTTCTAGTTTTTTCAGCTGTATGCCCAAGTCATTTATCTCCTCTTTCTCCATTTTATTTATGTAGGCATTCAAAGATATAAAACTTCCCCTAAGAACTGCTTTTGCAGTATCCCATAAGATTTGGTGGGTTGTCTCATTATTGTCATTCTCTTGAATGAAGTTGATTGTTTCTATGATTTCTTCTTTAACCCATTTCTTCTTTAGGATTAGATTATTTAGTTTCCAATTGATTTTTGCTTTATTTTTCCATGGCCTTTTATTACATATGATTTTTATTGCATTATGATCTGAGAAGGATGCTTTGATTATCTCTGCCTTTTTGTACTGGATTGTGAAATTTTTATGTCCTAGTACATGGTCAATTTTTGTAAATGTTCCATGTACTGCTGAGAAAAAGGTATATTCCTTTCTATTCCCATTCAATTTTCTCCAAAGTTCTATCATATCTACCTTATCTAGAGTTTTATTTACCTCCTTAATCTCTTTCTTGTTTATTTTGAGGTTAGATTTATCAAGTTCAGAAAAAGGGAAGTTGAGGTCCCCCACTAGTATAGTTTTGCTGTCAATTTCTTTCTTCAACTCCCTCAATCTCTCCTCTAAGAATCTGGATGCTATACCACTTGGAGCATACATGTTTAGTAATGATATTGCTTCATTGTCTATGGTGCCTTTTAGCAGGATATAGTTTCCATCACTATCCCTTTTGATTAGATCTATTTCTGCTTTTGCTAAATTAAGGAATTTTAAAAGCTTCTTCCTTAGGGCATCTAGGTGGTGCAGTGGAGAGAGCACTGGCCTTGGAATCAGGAAAACTTATTTTGATGAGTTTGAATCTGGCCTCAGATACTTACTAGCTGTGTCACCCTGGGCAAGTCATTTAACCCTGTTTGCCTTAGTTCCTCATTTGTAAAATGAGTTGAAGAAGGAAATGGCAACCTAGTATCTTTGCCAAGAAAACCCCAAATGAGGTCATGAACAGTTGGACACAACTAAATAACAACAAAGCTTCTTTCATCTCCAACATTCTATGATTTTCTAGAATATCAAAAAAAAATCCTCCAGAAACCTGAGTGGTAAAGTCATTGTCATACGAATTATGTTATTTTTCTATATTAAAAATAATTTCCCTTAGAACAGAAATGTGTGTTATAAGGAACAATCATTAAATAAGGGAACATTAGAGTCAAACGGGGCTTTAAAGATCGAATCCAATTTCTCTTCCCATTATAAAGGTAAGAAAAGTAAGGCCCTCATAAGGGAAGGGATTTGTCCAAAGTAACAGTGATAGTTAGTTTGCAGATCCAGAATCTGAACCCAAGTTTCATGACCCTGCACTCCCTCCCTGCCATCCTAGACCTGTGCTGCTTCCTTGTACCTCCAATGACATTTTGATTTAGCTCAGGAGAGTCATCTGAGTTTGGTGTGTTACACAGCTTATGTTGTCTGCTCAGCAGAAATTCCATCAGGGACCAGTAGTTCATTACATGGATTCTAATATTCCCAAAGGGAGAAGAGAGGATAAAATTTCATTTGATTTGGTCTTGATTTATTTCAGTCACACCTTCTTTAGCGTGAAAGCTATCCACATAGTGGTAGATGCATAGTGTTAAAGCTAACTTTATTGATAAGTATTCTAGCTGGAAATACATTGTCAAGTTGTATAATATCATATGAAGTTATAACAAGAAACATCCTGCTCCATTTTATATGAAGATGAAAGCCCATTTCCCCCTCTATATTTTCTTTACAAACCAGGAGCACAGTAAAATATAAAGCTCTTCACATCCCAGCAATTCTTTAAAACCCTTTTGACTGGCAAAATAAATCACATAGTGCTAGGGCTGGAAGGAAGCTCAGAGATCACTTAGTTCAGAGGTATCAAACTCTCAATAGGCAGAACTCTACCAAGAGTGAAGCCAGAACCAAATTAAAATGCAATTGAGAAATAACAAAATAAATCATTAACAAAATAAATAAAAATACAATACAACACAACATAGATAATGCTAATTTGTAGTTTTCAAAGCCAACGTGTGACATGGATCAATTTCTATTTGATCTAGTCGAATTCCTTTATTCTAAGCAGAAGAGACTGGAGTACCAGAAAAGAACAGGAATAGATCACATTTCACACCAATCCTGTGAAGGTAGGGAATATTAGTTTTGTTGTCCCCATTTTGTAAATGAGGAAACCAAGGTTCACAGTGGTGACCCATTTGCTCAGGGATACATACACACAATAAATATTAGAGCCAGGACTCATGTATTGATTTTGCTTTCTCTGCTACATCCCACTTAGTCCCAGGTTCATCCCCCTGACAATGATACTGCTATAGGGCATGACCACAACCTGTCACTTTCCACCTTTCCCCTTGAATTACTTGAATTTATTTTGTGTATATTTTTTTTGGTCTCGCCTGTGAACATGTTATTACCCCAAAGCAGACTGTAAGGACTATTTTATGTTCATCTCTGTATCCCCCCCTTGTGCCAAAACAGTGCTTTATATGTAGTATGTGTTCCATAAATGTTTTTTGAGTGGTTAAATGAATACTAATCAGGTGATTTTTTTTTAAGCCACAATAATTACACTGAATATCATGGGATCTTGGCACTTTAAGAAGTCATGTTAGAAAAAATGATATATTTCAGCAATCTAATGAATTTGGACTTTCTTATATAGTATATTTCATACTATTTAGTTTCAGTTTTACAAATCTACTGCCTGAGAGAGCAGCTAGGCAATACATATGGTTTCAGCAGAGGAAATACATAAATTTAACTTTAATAGGATGGCTAACACACTAATAGCCTCCAGAGATAGAGTGGTCTGTGGTTTATTTTCTAATTCAAAGGAGAATATATTGGTATCTGGCCCAGCATTTCTAACAAAAAGAAATATTCCATCATAGGATATTTCAGAGAAACTTGGGGCAAAGGAGAACTGATTTCATTTTCTTTGGTTCTCTGTGCTACGTCTGTTGTTGTGATAGCATTTTAAAAATGGAAAACCAATTCCAGTGGATGGGAAGAATAGTTATGATAATGACTGTTAGTCTCAGCTCTCAATTACTTATTTGAGATATAAGATTTGCAAAATTCTTGACATGCATTATCTAATCTGATGTTCACAATGATCCTGTGATGGAGATGCTGTCATTTTTCCCGTTTTCCAGATGAGAGAACAGAGACTCATAGTGATTTTCCCAGACCTATCTAGCTACTGAGTGTTCTTGGGTCGTATACACAAGTATAAAATTAATTGAACTGTAGCGTCTCTATACAATTATAGGGGTAGAGCTGGAAGGGTCATTAGATTTCATTGAATCTTGGCATTCTTAACCTAATTTGTGTCACGGATCCACTGGTAGTCTGGTGAAACTTATGGGCTCCTTTCAGAATAATGTGTGCAAATGCATAGGATTAGAAAGGAAACCAACTACTTTGAAATAAAGTGAACAAAGTATATATTTTAAAAGTTTATGGACCTTGGGGGATCTAGTCTAAACCTCTCATTTTACCAATGAAGAAAGTGAGATCCAGAGATGATACGTAGTGTGCCCATGTTAAAAAAAAAAAAAAAAGTATTAACTAGCAGAGACCAGATTTGACCTGAGATGTTCTGCTATGACCAATTCCCTTACTACTCCCTCTGTGCTTTGGCTATTTTACAGTAGATGGAGACCATGGAATGATCGTTAAGCTACTGATATTGTCCAGCCTAGCTTGGCTGCTCTGTGATCTGGTTTGGTTGATAAAAGGCTTGCAAAGCAACACGAATGAAAGATTTCAAAAGCTCCTTTAATTATTTAATCAGTATAGATATTCTAAACTGCATATTTAAGGCCTAAAGAATTCCTTCTGTGGCCTGAATAATCCAGATTGGCTATTTCTCTTGACACCTCCACTTGGCACTGTGAAGATATAGTCTAAACCATGGTGAAATAATTCTGTTTGGAGCTATTACCTGCCTGCCTATCCACTTATCTGGACACAAATAGCATGCTCAAACCTGGCTAAATAGCACTATTCTCGGGTCCCAGGATATGAGACCATGTTATTGTGAGATATGGTTTTGTTACTTTTAGCAATGAATCTCCTTGGAGAGCCTCTGATTTGAGCCTACCATATACTGCTAGAGTGCTATAGCAAGATTCCAGTGAATTAACAAAAGAAATCGTACAGTAAGAGCAGAGATGTTGCCCAAATTGACTCACTGAGGGCAATATTCACATTAAAAAATTTCTTTCCTTTGACTTGAGTACGAGTTCCCTGTATCCCTCTGCTAGTGCCATTTCCCTCTGTTTGACCTAAATAATGCTGCATAGAAATTAGTCACTCAGCCTTAGTTTGTACCAAGGCATGTTCAACTTTGTACATCCATGCAAAATATATTTATGGAACATTGTACAGCAATTTGCATTGTGACAAATTCCATTGTGTTGGCTCATTTTTCATCTTTATGAGTGATAATGAAGAAGTCATTTCAAACTATGTCATCTACAAGATGGAATTGAGCCCTTTTGGTAACATTTTTAATAGCTTAGAAATATTCAAATGAATACAGAGACAAAATCATTTGTTATGATCAGGGGTAGGACAAACCATCCTGCCAATTTAGGAAAGTGGCAAGAAGCATTTGGAGGAAAATATGCAAATTAGATTTCCTCCGTAGTGCATCCGGAAACAAATTTGTCATGAATTATTAAATTTTATGTATCACCTCACTTGGCTATTTATTTGTTTCTTATGTTCAGTTCTTATAAAGCAAAGTAATAGGACAGTGTTAGATAGAGTAAAAATCCTGTTATCTCCTGAGCAGAAGGAATGTTTTCTTCCAATTATGGGTATGTATATATGTACATATATACATATATATTCTCATTTTGCATATATAAATATGTACATAGATATGAATTTTCTTCATCACAGAATAAAACATAACCAAAGGTCTTTTTCTTTTTGCTACTGTACTCACACAGACATGATATGAGATTTAATGCCTGGAGCATATATATCTTCAACATGATATGCCAATTGAGGACGGGGAGGTTTTTAAAATTTTGTCTTTATATGACTAGTATGGAGCAGAATGACTAGCACGTAGAAAGCCCTCCATAAATGTTAGGTTGGGTAGGTGCCAATGGAAATTCAATTAAAAACCACAAAAGAAATGGGACTGAATACTTAAAAATATTGAAGATCTGTTGACTAGACATCTGGAATCAATAGTTAGTCTATTCCTTGCCCTACAATGTTTAATAAAATTTACAAATGGAGACTAAAATCTAGATTGAATATCTGCTTCTCATCAAAATGAAAAAGAAACAAACCAACATGTATTTAGTGGCTAAGTCTAATGTTCTAAAATGTCTAATAAGTAGCATAATTAAACCTTCCTGTGACATAGAAAGAGTCCTCAGTAGCTATGTCAGATATTTGTTATAACTAAGAGTATTTTTTAAAAAAGATCTTTTTAAGTACTCTTTTTGGTCAGTTTGTGGAGAAAAATATCCTTTTTTCTGATTCACTCCTCTTATCTATTAATTTTTTTAAAAAATGCAATAACTATCTTTTTATAGAGTATGACACTGCAATTTTTAGTCTCATTCTTGCAAGGTGGTACTAAATATTGACATTTAATTTTCATGGTTCCAAATTCTTTTTTGCTTTTTTAAAATTGTTCCTCTACTCTTTTGGTACAGATTCTCAACAATGATGCATCATTGAATGCTTCCCTTCCTCATTCAACTTGCCATGAATAAAGAGAAAAGGAAGAATTATTGTGATGCTTTGACCTGTGATCTCATCAATGTGGACATTCTCTCCACTCAGAGCAAATCACAGTCCATTCCCCATCTTGTTTCATCCTCATCCATTTCCTCCCTTTAATCTATTACCATCCCCTGTGCCCTCTGGTCTATCCAAAGTGGTAGAGCTCTGGGCTAGATAGCAATGGGATACCCATGTGGGCTGCCCACTGATTGCCCTTTACTCTCCCTGTGTTACTAGGTCAGTTCCATTTACAGTCACACGTAGTCTTCTTTGGCAATGAAGGATGAACACAACCCTCTGTGTACTGCCTGAATGGAGACCAAGTTAGCTGGGTAATTCAGCTACTCCTCTCCTCTCTGTCTCCATCTCCCCTTTCTTCTCCATCTTCCTCTTCCATCTCCCCTACCTTCAGAGGAAGGTAAATTTGGATGGCCAGAGGATGCCTAGTTAACTTGGAGTTTACTTGGCTAGATTTCTTCCTCTCTTCTCCTGTCCTTTCTTTTTCCAAAACCTTAAACCTACTGCATTCTGAAGCCTATAGATTGGACAACACTAGCCCCTTGCCCAAGTACCAATTAAGGGCTATTATCTGGACCCTCCTGGCTTAACAATGATTGTCAATACTAACTGTTGCTGTTTCCCTTCTAGCCTGAGGTAGTTATTTTCTTTGCCTCATTAAAGGTGCCATCTCCTGATTACTTCCTAAACAGGCCTATCCACTGAATGGGTGTTACCTCACCCTAAGTGAGTATTTGCATAGACTTTGGCCTAAAGGGGCCAAAGTCTCCCATTGCATCCTGGGCCATCTCCAGTCATCCTGATGAATGTCTGGTCACTGGATTCAGATGACTGGGGAAGTGAGGCTGGTGGCCTGCACAGCCCTCTCTCACTCAAAACAAAGTCAAGTGCAAATCGTCATCATTTCTCTGATGGCATGGTCTTCTTCGGTAATGAAGGAGAACACAGCAACAACACAGCAACAGCATTTCTGAACACTTCTTTACTGGGAATACGTTGTAGCTAGTTCATACTCAACCACACACTTCTCTTTGCCTTTTTGAGAGTGACAACTTTGATTCTTTAGAGACTGTCATTTGGGAGACCATATGGTACCAGGGAAAGACCACTGGGTCTGGAGTCAGAGGACCTGACATTTTCCTGTTGTGATCTTGGGTGAGTTACTCTGTTTCTCTGAGTCTCAAAAGCCTCATGGGTAAAATGGAGTAGGACTGGATTTCTCTTACCCCTCTAGAACTATGATTCTGTGAAGAATATTGATATTAAAAAAATAGGTCTTTGTTTCAGTGTAACTTAGGGATGTTTTATTCTGAACTTGATAAGCACCAAATAAAATGAGAATTTCTATATAAACTATAGAATAAAAGAGGATTATACATGAAATTGCAAGTCTCTATTATCTAGAACTCTTTCCCAAATGTAATCCAGCCCATTCTCCTCCTGTTCAGTCCTGGGCCCAATCATCATCAATCCAGAGGTCAAAATGGACCAGGTCTGTGGGTTAACTATCCGGTTCCATATCTGGCAGCTAGGTGAAACAGTGGCTAGAATTATGGACTTGGGGATCGCAAGATCTGAGTCCAAATTTTGCTGTAGATACTTACCAGCTATCAGTCCTTGGGCAAGTCATTTAACTTCTCTTCACCTCAGTTCCTTCATCTGCAAAATGAAGAAAATAATAGCACCCACCTCCCAGGATTGTTGTGAGAACCAAATGAACTATCACAAGGAAAGCACCTTAAATTCTATATAAATACTAGTTCTCTTCCTCCTCCTTTTTCTTCTTTATATTATTATTATTGGGATGATATCATAGCCATATATCATAAACCATAGTGGACAATAAGCTTTCTTTGTTTTTTCCTGTATTGATAGGCAAAACTCTTTTAGTGATTAGGGACTTCATTTAGGAGCCCTGTAATGTTTTGAGGTAGTACAAAGGACAAATATGGAAGAAAATATCACAATACCTTATCTAAAATGCTACCACTTGTATGTGGTCTTGTATGTGCAGGGGGCAGTGATTTCCAACTCCAGCAATCTAGGAATATTCTATTATGTAATAAGATGCTGGGAAATTCTCAGCAGAAAATCAATATTATTTCACTTGCTAAAAAAAAAAGGAAGAAAGCACTTTTTTGGAGGTTGGTAGGAGTGTCAAGAAATCAAGTAAATAATAATGCTAAGATGTCACAGCTCCAAAAAGGTTGTTGCTATAGGGAGTGGGCTGCCTTCTGTTTTGCTCAAGGGAAGCAGGTTTTTAATAGACATGTGGAGGGAATCCTATGGTGAATCCTTTTGTAAAGTACAAAATCCTATTGTAGAACAAAACTCTACACTTTCTCACCACCCACTCACTCACTCATCAGCTCTCTGCAATCTGGCTTCTGTTCCTACCTTTCTAATGAAAACAGTTCTTCCCAAGGTCACCTATTACCTTCTAATTGCCAATTCAGTTCAATTCAACAAACCTGCTGAAGTGCCTACTGTGCTTTTTCTTTAAATGTTATCTTATTGATATCATTTTCTCCATTATATTCATTTTGAAATAGATCCTTCTTTTTTCTTCTACTGAGTTAGTCTTTGTAACAAAACAAAACAAAAGAAATTGGGGGGGTAATTAGCTCCCCAACACATCAATTATGTCTGATGGCATATACAATATTCCATACCTATAGTCCCCACCTTTGCAAAGTGAGTGAGGTGCTTTTTCTCAACTTTTCCTCAGTTAAGCTTTGTCATTATAATTAAAAACATTTTTATGATACTGTTTATCAGTTTTCACCCTTTTTGGTCTTTCTATATCACTTAACAATTTTAGTTGCCTCCTCTCCTTCATGAGATCCAGTTATGTATTCAGTAGTTGAGCAATCATTCCCTAGACAAATTCCATGACAACTAGATCATCTAGCCTCTGCTTGAAGAACTCCAGTGGTGAGAAAGCTATTATCTCTTAAGGTTATATAATCCACTTTTAGATAGCTGTAGTTTTTAAGAAGCTTTATCTTATCATCAACCCAAATCTGTCTCTCTGATATTGCCATACAATTAGTCCTACTTAGGGGAGTATGGGGCCAAGCAGAACAATTATTGTTGCCATCATCATCATCATCATCATCATCATCATCATCATCATCATCCCACAAAAATCCTTCAAATACTTGAACAAAGTTACCATTTACGTCATCTCTTCTCCAGATGAACATCCTCAATTTCTTCAGTCAGTCTTCATACGTCATGGTCTCCAGTCACCTATGACACTTCCTTCTTTCTCCTCCCTCACTTGCCAGTTCTTTCATTCTCTTCTCATATGGCAAGGTCACCATTGATCTCACCATCCTCATAACTTTCCCCTGGACACACACCATTTTGTTAATGTTCCTCCTAAAATTGGGTGCCCAGAACAAAACGCAATATTCCAGTTGTGTTATGACCAGGGCAGGGCAGAATAGCATTAATGCCTCTATCATTCCAGAAACTATGCCTCTCTTAATGTATCTGAGGACATCATTAGCTTTTTGGTGGCTCTGTTATTAACTCATTTCACAGAAGCACAAGTCTTCCCTACTTTGGACAAAAGCCAACAACCCAACAACTTTGTTTGACCCAATTGCCTTCTTAAGCTATTGCTCTATTTCTCTTCTTTTTGCTTCCAAACTTCCTGAATGAATGGTTCTTACTGTGCTGTTTTATTTTCTCACCATTCACTCTTTAACCCATTTCCTTCTGACTAGGGTCATCAGTGATCTCCTAGTTACTATTTCAATAGCTTTATTTTTTTTCTCAATTATCATTTTCCTTGCTCAGTCTGGAGCATTCGACACTTCTTTCACAAACTTATCTTTTTCTTTGGCCTCTCTGCCACTGTACTATCCTGATTAAATAAGATAACATTTGTAATATCCTCAGTACCGTGCCAGGCACATAGCAGGTGCTTCATAAATGCTTGTTCCTTCCTTCTTCTCCCTCTGTGTTTCTTTTCTTATCTTTCTCTCTTTCTAAAAAAGTTCAGTTTAATTCATTTCAGTTATTCTCAAAACCTTTTGTTGGTCTGTCTTCTTCTTCCTGCCCCCTTTCGCTGTTCTTCAAGGTTCAGTCCTTGAGCCTTTACTCTTCTCTCTTTGAACTCTCCATAATTCCTGTCTGGGTCTAGCTTCAATCTCTTTCCCAAACAGTCCCATATCTTAACTGTTTATTGCACATTTCTACTTGGATGTCTTACAATTATCTCAAACCTAGTATAGCTAAAATCAAATATATCATCATCCTCAAACTGTCAACTCCTTCCCCTCCCTTATCACTCAAGCATCTCCTCCTTTGTCAATGGCAAAAGTTTAGAATCTTGGAATTATCTTTCAATCATTCCTTTCCCTTTTCTTTCTAAGTCAGCAAACAAATCCAGTTCATTTTTTTCTGTCTCATATATCATCAGTTCTTTCCTTTTCATTCTTAGCACTATAGCTTTGGATCATGCCATTCTGAGCTCCTGGCTAGATTATTACAGCAGTTACCCAATTGATTTCCTTGCATGTAATCTTTCCCCTTCCACTATATCCTGTCCACCATCACTGAAATAATCTTCCTAAAATGATGTGTTCATCACTCCTTTGGCTCAGAAATCTTTAATGATTCTTCATTGCTGATAGGATAAAAGTTAAAGTCTTTGATATTCAATGATTCCAAGAATCTACAATTTATTTGTATAACTTTATTTCCTCCTAATCTCCAACTTGATTACTTTGTTCTTTCTAGATTGGTTTTCTTACTGTCTTTTGAATATGCCTTGCTTATTCACAGATCCTCCCTCCCCTTTGCTCCAGCTGTTCTCTTGGCTTGTACCTTTCTCTTATCAAATTCTACTCCTGCTTCAAAGTCAAGGTTTACCTTCTTCATAAATCCTTCTCTAGCCAGTGTAGGTCACGGTGACTTCACCCTCCTCTATAGTCCTTTAGCACTTTGTTCATACTATACACTCATTTCCTAGTTACCATTTACTACTTTTGTACTATAATTGCCTGCACATTGGTTTTGTCTCCCCACGTGGAGCCCAAGGTTTCCAAGAGCGGGGATGATGACTTACACTTTTTATTCCTACACTAGCCAGGACAGTGCCATGTGCATTATAGACATGTGATAAATACTTGGCAATTAAAGAGTGTATATGACAATACTTCCTATATGCATCATTAAGAATTAATTTAAATTTTTAAAAAGTTATTTTAATTTTATGACTTTTTGCCTTGAGCAAATACCATATCATAGTAATTTAATACCATTAGAGTGCAATAACGAAAGAATCCTCCAAGTAGTGATATATAAGAATCAGTGAGCATGAAAATTATATATCTTTATATGCAGAAAGATAAATATACCTTTTGTTTATTTTATTGAGTAACTTCCATCTTTCTCTCCTTTCTGCTCCTTCTCCTCCTTTCTCCTTCTATCTCCCGTCTTCCTTTTTCATTCTGGATCTCTCTATCTTGTCCGTGCTGGAAGGTCAGTGGCTATTTAGGGGCCCATCACTGACTGGCATGAGATCTTTGACTTTGTCTGTTTCTGACCTGGGCCAATCTGTCTTTTCTTTGGCAGTCCATGGCTCTTCACTCTTAGGGGTTGATCATATTGATTCTGGACATATTGGTCAGCTGTATCAGCTGACATAATAGTTGATGACTGGGCAACTCACCACACTCAAACTTAAGCAATCCACCAGCCTTAGCCTCCCCCATGCCCAAAGTCTGATGGCTATTCTAACAGAGGGTTATAATATTAGGTTGAATCTATGCTGGTTGGGATGGGTAGGGGGAGTACTCATGCTGTAGAAGTACCAAGTATTATATAAAAAACTGTCACTTTAATTTTTTCTCATTCCAAAGAACACGTTCCTTTGGAATTTAGTTTTGCCTGGGGGAAGAACACTAACAATTGAATTTATTGCTATGACAACATTTTTATTGTGGTCCCCCAGGGAGCCTACATGTTTAGGAGAATATATATGCTGCATCCATAATAATAACTTACATTAATATGGTTCTTTGAGGCTTTCAAAGCACTTTACTTTCTTTATGTCTTTTGAATCTTGTGACCCTCTTGTAATGGAAATAGTGAAAATATTCTTTTCCCCAATTTTATTGTTACTTATGAGGAAATGGGGGTTCAGAGAGGTTAAGTAATTTGCTCACAATCTCATAGCTAGTAAATGGCAGAAAATGGGTTTATACTCAGGCTTTTATTTTACTTCAAGACCATGATACTTTCTACTGCTATCCATATTAAACCATAATAGAGTTTGTGATGTCTACCATTCTTAATGTAGCAGTTTTGGGTGCAAGAGAGAATGGGAATCTTATAAATTTGTTCTCACAGAATGAATACTATAAAAGATTAGTGAAGGTAGCAGCTAACATATCATTGGTAACCATGGGAGCTCTTTCATTTGAGTAGTTGGCTCAGAAGACAGATTGTAAGAGATGGGAAGTCAGTAGGAAATGAGGAAATGGCAGCAACAAGTGAAGACAACTCCTTTCTAGGAGTTTGGCTATTTCAAAGAAGAATATGTATAGGATGATAGTTTGAGGAGATGAGGGTCAAGAATTTTTAAAAATAGGGGTGGCCTCAATTTGTGTATGGGTAAGAGGAAGGAATCCCTAGATAAGGAGCGACTGAAAATGAGAGTGATTGAAGAGGCATACTTATAGCAAAATAGGATGAGATCAGGATAGTAGATATTTAATAAATATTTACCTTTATAGAATAGAATTTAATAAAATATCAAATGGCTCAATGAAGCAGAATCCATCCAAAGAATCTTGAGTGGGGGAAGTATCATGAAATAATGGGAAGAACACTGGTAGATGAGACCTGACTTGAGTCTTACCTTTGATACTAATTCTGTGTCAATAGGCAAGACATTTAGCTGAATTCTTTGAGCCTGTGTAAAATGGGAATGACAATATCTGTGATGACCTATCTCAAAGTGTTAGTATGAGGATCAAATGAATTATCTATGCAGTATGCTGGCCTCCAAGGAGGTCAGTGACAGAAAGAAAAGCCTTATATAACAAAATATTCTTAGCACCATTCTTTGTAGTAGAAAAAAAGTGGAAACAAAATAGTTTGTGGAATAGCTAACTAATTTCGGTATATAAATATAATAGAATACTTTTATTCTATAAGACTTGTAAAACATGATGAATTCAGAAAAATCTAGAAAAAATTATATACAAGGATACAAAGAAAAGAAAGTGGAAATAGAAGTAAAATATGTACAACTGCAATAATGTGAATGAAACCATACCTAAAAGGCAGATGAATTTGTTTAATTGCCATGAACAATCTTGTTGCTGGAGGACAGAATCTGAAACAAATTTCCCTCCTCTTTGGATTATGAATTCAGAATGTTGTCAAAGTGGGTTGCTTTGTTGGTCAGTTAAACTCTTTTTTCTTTGTTATAACAAAGGATGTAATGTTGGTAGGGAGGGAGAATATTGATTAATGACTATGATGTAAAAAATCATAACTAAACTACAGAGGGAAGAGATAATGTTAGAAAATGTTTTAGACTCACTTTAAGATGGCCAAGTAAGAGAAAATAGCACAGATTAACTCTTTGTAACTCCTCCAAAAAGGCAGGAAAAAGAGCCCTGGGCTGAGAAATGATCAAGAAATCCAAAGAGAAATTGTAGAAGGTTTATTTTGCCAGGCTCCCCAAAAAGAATAGTCAAGAGCTTGAAGGCATTAAGAAAGGAGTGGGTTTGGCAAGAAAAACAAAAAGCTGCTTTTCTTGCTAGACAGTCTATGCAAGGCTTCCAGAACATGAACCAGAGGTGAACCAGGGAAGTCTAGAGCCTAAACTGTGTTGGGGGAGATAGAGACAAGAACCTGGACCAGGATTTGGTCCAGGATCCCTGGAGCCTACAGATGTATTGCTTTGACCCTAAATGAGGGCTCAGAAGTGTATAAAGCCCCAACGTGGAGGCAATGCTCAAGATGCATCACTGATGAAACTGTCCCACACCTACTGTCCCAAGCTGACTGATCCAGTAGATTGATTTTAGTAGATTGGCCCAACACAGCAATAGGTCTCCATCCTTCCCACAGTGCAGCATCCATCCTTTCACTCTGGAATAACACAGTACTAATTATATATTATCTATAATGGTTCATATCAGGACCAAAGAAGGTCCCACCATTCCTTCCAGACATATACCGAGCCTGGTTTAATTCAGGAAGTAAGGCTAGAGAAATGAGTAGACAGAATAAGATACCAATGATGCAAATTATCATAAGATCATGATGCTCAGGAAACAAACCTGAAAGGAGTGAATAACTTCTTACCAATGACACATCAAAGAAATTCACAGTTGTGCCACAAGCTCTGGTGGAATTCCTGGAAGACATGAGGCAAGAGGTAAAAAATGTATGATTTACAAACCTTAAGGAACTATATGAATGCCAAATATGCCTCTGGGACAAATGATGTTAAGGGCATTGCGTGACAGTATGTTGATAAGACTAGAAATTTAGGTTTCTAGGTTTGGGTTATGGTTGTGTTTTTATTACTACATAAATATATGCCTATCAGTTTTCCAAACACCTCTCTAAAATTAACTTCCAAGCCATGCCACCTGAATTCTAGCCATCCATGTCATCTTCCTTTCACTAGAATTTGGACTCTGCTTTTGGGACTCTAGGTTCTATGATGTAAACTTCTGTAAACTGTTCTGTTATATAAATTTGCCTGTGTGTAGGCCATCCTGTCCATTTCCAATCATCTCCAAACTATGCCACCACAGGCATTTTCAACCTCCTCCACCCCCAGATTCCCTTTATGCATTGTTTTTCTGTATTAGAAAAAAAAAGGCTCCTTAAAGGGAGGGGCTGTCGTTGTATTTTTCTGTTCAGTGCCTGACACACAGGAAGCACTTAAGAAGTGCTTTTTCATTCATTCATAATTCATGGAGGAGTTGTTGATACGCATTGATGGGGGAAACTTCATTGCTGAAATCACTGGTCTAGGGCCTGTGATTCTGTAGGGCACTGGAGATACAAAGACAAAAAAAAAGACTTTTTTCTCCTTTTGTTTCCTTATTCATAAAAATGGGGTCAATTGCACACTAGGCACTCACTCACAGGGACACTAGGCAGATACTAATATTAGTCTTTATGTGGAGGTTTCTGAAAATGCTGATGTAACTCTGGGGCTTATTCAGACCCACACTGGTAGAGTCTAAGAGATCAAAATGAGGCATCATGGTTTAATGAAATAGAACACTGCGACAGGAGCCCCAAAGGGAGTATCATAGCGGAGTGAGGAAGACCTGAGTTCACGTCATGCCCTTCATACTTATTAGCGTCTGGCTATGGGTGAATCAAAGGATCTCTCAGCCTGTGTTTTCTCATCTGTAAAATGAAAGGGTTAGACAAGATGACATCCAAGGTTCCTTCTAACCCTAAATTTATAATAGACTTAGGTGTAAATACTAGTTGTATTGTGGAGAAGTCATTTAACCCTTCTTAGCCTATATTACCTCATCTGCAAAATGGGTATAAAATACATACCTTATGTGCCTTGCAAAGCAATTTTTAAGGGAAATGTTTTATAAATATTAAATTGCTAGATAAAGGTATCATCACCGTAATGATTATTATCTTGGGCTCCCAGGTCCTTAGGTGAACTCGAACCTGGCCCCAATCCTCACCTTGCCCTCACTTTCTACATCTTTTTCAGATTGAGGTACAATGCCTGTTTTACCCTACTTTAGACCTATATTCCTAGTACTATACTTTTCAACTTATAAGAGGATCGAGAACTTTCATTTAGGTAAAAGTCAGAGTGTATCTTCATGGCCTAAAACTTCAGCTATTAAAAAAAAAACCTCTTATTATAGGTTGTCTAACTACCATTGATTAGAGAGGTGAAAGGATGTTTCTTGTGTAGGTATTAGTTGCAATGAAAATCAAACTACTCTATGTTTGTTACAAAAGAAATAGCAGTAAAGGCAGCATTATCTCGATTGGCACCTGTGCCTACTTCTTACTTTTTTTTCTGTTCCCAAAAGAAGTGTGCATCTCAATTTTATTGTTAAAAAAATATGAACGGAATTCAGGCATGTAGGCCAGATAGGATTATCTTCTTAATGATGGTAAAGTGAATTACTTTTAATAGGATTTATTCTCATGGGGTTGGAGTAAGAGAGGAAGAAATATATCAGCTATTTATATAAAATGCCCCCAAAGTGGCTTGTAAGGATTCAGAGAAATACTGTCATTCCACATCCATAGACAGCACTGGCTAAACATGGTTAAAAGCCTGCCATTTGAAAAAAAGCAATGATATCTATTTAGTGACTATTCTTTTCTAGATAAAGGAGGTCAGGTCCCTCCTGACTGGTTTCTGTATAATTTTGACCCCAGCTACATGGAATGTGAGGGATTAATGTAATAATGATGTCATCTTCCCATACAAGCACTTGAAATGGGAGAGGACGGTGAAAAATTCAAGTGGTCTTTTCTTCTGTTTTGTGTGAACTCAGGAGAACTATCTTGGAAGTACATATATATGTATATACATACATGCACACATATATGTGACATATATGTGTATATATACACACATGTAACATATATGTGTATATAGACACATACATATAGATGTTTATATTGGTGTGTATATCCACATATATCCACATATATGCATCTATTTATTTATTTTGCATTTTATGACAAAGCACAAATTGGATTTTCTCTCATGTAGTTTGGTTGATAAAATAACTTTGACTAATTGCCTGTTATATAAAAAAGCCACGTTATGATGATAACTTTATCATCATAAGGGCTAAAGAAATCCTACATTCTTCAGGACATCTGGGTCCAGAGCAGAAATGGGATAATAAGAAATTAAATTCCTGGGAAAGATATATATCTGTGACACAGATTGATTATACTGGGAAAACTTACAGGAAAGAACAAAAAGATGGAGAAAGTGAAGAAAATTTTTTTGGAGGGTGGTTATGATCATGCAAAGACAGGGAATGTTTTGCTGATAATGGCAGTTTCAACAAAGACCAATACTGAGAGCAGTCTCAACTGAAAGTAGGGTCTCAGGCAAGTCAAGCAGAAACTGCATTGGTGATGGTTGGAGTTCAGAAGCAAATGATTGACTAGAAGTAGACATGGCCCTTTACCATCCATGAAAAAATATTGCTGTGATTTGCATATGAAATTTCTTCTTGAAATTCCAAATTTGGGGGTGAAGCTTCAATTCCAAATTACTCTGAGGAGAAAAGGAAATGAAACTATAATCATTTGGGAATGAGGTCAAGATTGCTTTCTATTGTTTTACTATACATTTTTGTTCTATTTAAGTGATTTGCTGTCATAGTGATGACCTTTGCCTGGTTCTTTTTGTACAGTGAGCAGCAAAATATACCTAAACTTGTTATATTCAGATGTTCCCAGTTTTCTAACTGGATAGTGAGGAAATCAACCACAGAAAATAACCACTTAAAAATCTCCCATTGTTTGTTGAAGTTTAACAAATCCACCATTGTGAAAGACCAGAATTCCATATGGAAATAAAAGTTTGAGAGAAGAACGTTTTATAAAAAGACAGAATTGAATGCTAGAGTCAGCACAGTTTGTACTAGAGAGGAGACGACTACAAACTTAGGAAATCATGAATGAATCTAGTGGTAGAGAATTACTAAATAATGGAATATGCTTAGGATAAAAGAATGAATGGCAAATTAATTCAAGGGGAGTGTTGCTAAAGAACCTATTGACAAAAGTGGACCTTAAAAAGGGGGATAGAGATAGGAGAGTTGTACATGGAATAGAGGAGATCAAAAATTACTGGAAATGCAGAAGAAATGAATGTTAAAATTTTAGAATGTTAGGTGACAACAGGAAAGCAAATCAATGTGATTTCATTGTGGAAAAAGAATGACTTCCTAGAGCCTGGGAAGAAAGCAAATGGAATCTTCAGGGACTGAGATTGGGAGATTGCATAGTATATTGTAGAAAACATTGGACTAGGAATTAGGATTCTAGTTTCAGTTTTGTCACTGACTTGCATCATCTTGAAAAAGTCTCCTAACCTCCCTGGGCTCGGTTTCCTTATATGCAAAATAAGGGTGTTGGAGACAATATGGTGTAGTGGAAAGAATACTGGAGTTAGAAGACCTAGGTTCAAATTCTGATCCTGCTCTTCTACTCCCTAAGTCTTTGACCTTAGAGAAGGAATTTCATTTCATTGACCCCTAGGTTTTATCATTTTATTTTATTTCATTTATTTTTAAATCAGTAAAAGTATGGGGTTGGACTTGGATGAGATGACCTCTAACATCAAGTTCTAAATTCTGTTATCCTATGAGGACCAGATGATTTATCATGTACCTTCCAACTTTAAAAATTTATGATTCTATTAATGGGGTCAAGAGAGCTAGTAGTCTGAGGTGAAATAGTCTGGAATGAGAAACTAGATTTGAGGATTAAGCCATGGTAAATTGGATTCTGTTATTAACTTTTTTTCTATTACTTGCCTGCATATTGTTTGAACCCCTCATCTATCCCCATCCCCGTTTCTCTTAGGCGAGTCCACTAGAATTAAAGGAGTCTGTAATGAGGAGAACTGAGGTCAGATTTCACCTCTCTGAAATGTACCAGCTAAGCTTACTTCTAATGTCATGTTCAGAGAAGGACATTCAGTTATGTGAATTAGCCATGGAACTAAGATACCATCACAACCCTGGAGTTGGCTTGCCCCTCCATTCTCTTGTAATATTGTACAGTCTGGTAGCAGTGATGCAAATCTTGAGATTAATCACAGCAATTCTGGGAGCTTGTTGGAAAATTCTGAGATCTGTTGCAATGCTTTTGGGGGCTAAATTGACAATTTTTCCTGTGGTTTCCATACTAGAAGTTCTTCAGTTCATGATTTTATCTCTGACAACTTTTGGGGATAATGACAGGAGACACCAGTTATCTTTTGGTTGTGTCAGTCACTTTTTTAGACTTGGGGCTACACTTTTTCTTGAAACTAGATGTGATCCTCATTAATTGTTGGAAAACTGGGGAGATCTGCACTTGTATGGGTGGTATCCTTAATGGATAAGGTTGTCCCTATATTGGTAGGTTATCAGTCCATGAATCAATCAATTCATATTTAAACATTAAATTAAAAATTGGACATTAAAGCATATTAAGCATATTAAAAACCTACTATGTGCCAGCTAGCTATTTGGTTTATAGATTTAAAAAGATTAAAATTTTTAAAAATCCCTACTTTCAAGGAGGATATCCATGCTGTGAGACTGAGATATGGATTATTTTTGGGCAGCAGCATTTGTGAGCTGAAAGCAGAGATGTGCCAGTAAATATTTATCAGCCAGCTCTAGGGAGAAAAAGTGCATGTGACATACTTTGAAATTTAATCTTCATTATTAACATTTTCTCCAGCATTTTCCCAAGTTTAGATGCTCAACAACGATGACAGAAACAACTAAATAAATCAAGCCCCAATTTGTAGCATTCAACAATTTCCAGGGCAAAAGCACTCACCATTTAACAATTGTCTCTCGGGAGCCGGGTCAAGCTGGCTGTGGCATACCCCTAGTTCACAGAGACCTCAGCAGCCATCTCATTAGGGAATGTTAGCTTTGGTTTTGGTGCTAGGTTCCAATTTATCAACAAACATTTGTTAAGGCCTACTATCCATAATGTAAGAGAGCAGCAGCCTTTTACCTGCAGTAAATAAAGCCATAAACATTTATTTAACGTATACATATTTGTCAAGCATCATGTTAATTGCTGGTGATACCATTAAAAGTAAAACAATCCTATCCTGACAGAGCTTATATTCTAATGGATCCTGGGGGCAGGGGAGAGGTGGGCAGGGCAGGGGGAGACAAGATGTACATATATGGGAATAAACAGAATATATAAAAAATGAATATGAGCTAGTATGACTAGGGTAAGCACTAATAACTGAAGGGATAAGGAAAGGTTGACTAGATAGATTCAATATGTACTAACTAAATCAGAGGAACAGACAAGATAAACATGGATCTGAAACAAGCAAACTTGATAACTCAGTGTTTGAGAAAACCAACAATACAAATTACTTGAGAAGAACTCTCTGCAACAATAACTGTTGGCAAAATTGGAAAGCATTTTAGCAAAAAATAGGCTTAGACCAACACCTTCTACCATCTACTTTGTTAATCTATAAATTGATATATAACCTAAATACAAAAAGTCACATTGCATAAAAAAACAAAACTAGAAGATCATGAGATTGGTGCCTTTTACAACTATGGGACTAAGGGGAGAGTTCTTAACCAGAGGACAGAGATCACAAATAATAAAATAATAATCTTGATCTTATGAAATTGAACAGTTTTTGTATAAATAAATCTAGTACATGTAGCATAAGAAGAAAAACTGGACATTGTCAATTAACAAAAAAACCTTTGACCCATTGTCCAGATTGGGGTTTAATATCCAAACTCTGTCTATGGAACTAATGCAATTGTATATTTTAAAAAAGTCATTCCCCAAGGAACAAACAGTCAAAGGATTTGAATGAGTAGTTCTCAAAAGAAGAAATGCAATGATTTGAAAGGTAGCTCCAAGTAATTAGAGCCACAAATCAAAACAGCTCTGAGGTTTTTCCTCATACTCAACAAATTGTTAAAAGATTTTCAAAAGTGGGACTAATCAATATAGGTGGGACTAGGGGAAGATGGGTATCAGGTATCAGTTATTGTACTCCTAGTGCTTGGCAGAGTATTTTGCACATAGTGAGCAATTAATAAGTGCTTTCTCATTAAAAAATAAAAGAGAGAGAAGGAGAAGAGACAGAGTAGGGATTTTGAATTGAGCATCAGGGAGCAGAAACCACTTGATGGGAGGTAGAAAGTACAGGATATAACTAATATAACATAACACTTTTTGGAAATTGGGCATTACAGGTCAGATCTGTCATATCTTTTCTTGCATAGTATGGTTTCTATTCCCTAAACACTGCTATTGACTCTGCAGCTCTGGAGAACTTTCTCTGTCCTTATGTGGGAAAAAGGAGGGTAGAAGGAAGTAAAAAAACAGGTGAGACCAAACCATCCAGTCTTTCTCCAGACAGAAAAATGGAGCTCTGTCCTGTTTTTAGTTTTTGATTTTAGCTTAGGGAAATGAAAAAAGGAAAGCAAACAAACCCTGGACCCAATTTAGTTGTGCCTTTTGAGAAGTATATAAAATACTAAAAATCAAGATCATAAGATTCTATCTTGATTTGGTTCTGTCCCCAAGTAAAATAAAGTCTGGAACTTTTAGATTAGGGTTTGAACCCTAGCCTTTCTATATCCCTGTATACCAACACCAAATTCTGTTCATCTCTCTTGTAATGCCTCTGTTCACAAATAAGAAAACAAAGAGTTTATCAGCAATTAGGACTGAACTTGTATATCAAGTGGACCTACTTTGATAGTAATTAAAACAGCAAGAAAGCAAGTTTAAAGGACGAAACAAGGATGGATGGAGGACGGAGTTAGAAGGGAAAAAAACACCTGAATTTTTAACCAGAGGAAAATTATTGACAATCATACACTCTCCACACTGCAGTCCCAGCTATCTCATCTGTACAAATAAAGAAGTATGTCAAAAATGTATTCAGAGTGGGTCTGTAGCATGCTAGAACTGGTGAATTCTTGCCAATCATGAGTGGGGCTGTAGGCCAAGACCTGGAGTGCTTTCTGAGAAGTGAAGGAGTCAATAGATAGATAATGAAGTCATTGCTTGTATACATTGAGTCTATCCATTTGAACTCTATTTGGAACTGGGAGGAGGTAGGACCAATAAAAATTTTTAAGGAATTAAATGAGAAGCTCCTGGTTAAGAAAGAGCTTTTCTAGATAACTTGGCAAGTTTGTTGTATACACACATATGCTTACCCACCTTCCAGTAATGGAATGGAGTAGCAGACGTGAGGGTAAAAGAGACATCGGTAATGGGGAATATTGATGAGAGCAATGAGCTCAGTCAGCTGGAGGCCAGATAGCGGACTGTTTTAGAAGCATATCTGGTCAGGAGATGGTCTGAGTGGTCCTGAGACTGAGACAGGAAAGAAACTTTTAAGATATTGTCTAGTACTATCCCCTAGAATGCCCCACACCTATTAGTACAATGCCTGGGAGATAGTAAGCACTTAATAAATGTTCCATCTATCTGTCATCTACTAAGCACCTACTGTGTTCCAGATACTGTGTTAAGGGCTGGGGATACAAAGGTAAACAATGAAACAATTCCTACTTTCAAGGAGCTTACATTCTGATGGGGGAGATAAGATCATATATAATTATATAAAGAATAAATACGAGTTAGTACTAAATGTTTATTGAATTGAATTAGGAAGCCTGGCAATATGTGGAAGTCAGTAGGGTTGAGACTCTTAGGGACTTCAGTCTCTCAGGGACTTGAGTCTCTCAGGGCTTTTCTGGGCTTACTTAACTTGTGTTTTTAGTGTAGTAGCCCTTGCTAACTAGTCTGGTAGTGAAGCCATTACTATTCTATAGGAGATCAAGGCAATGTACTTCCCCCAGATCAGACTGAAGGAAGTGGATTTAAAACTCCCTCTTATAATTCTACCATTCCAGTCTTAAGGACACCCGAAGTCATGGCTTAGAGGTATCATGTTGAGGTCTGAGGCCAGCATAGAGTTGACCAGTGTTTATTCATCCATATGCACACATTTGGCAGAAGGTGAAAACTAAGGTGAACAAAATCAGAGCTTGGATTTGTGGAGATATATTGTTGCACACTTATATGAGTTAGTAGTAATGCTGTCTACACCCTAAGACCTTATATAGTCAGAATCATAGCAAAAAAAAAAGCATTCACCCAGCTCCTACTTACTTGGTCTATTTCAAATTTCTTTTTAAAAAATTACTTTTAACATTGTTATTTGATTCACAGAGATAATTGTGCAGCATCCTACTTTAATCCTGTTTATACCTGACCCTTTCATATCACTTCTCCTTTCTGATTTTTGTCTCTTTTCTATAGTAGAAGGGCCTTAGAGGGCCTTAAAGATCATTTAGTCTGGGATTCCTTAACATTTTTTATTTTATGGACTTCTTTGGTGAAATATGTGGACCTCTTTATACTTTTATATAGAATTTCAAGCGAAAATTGAAATTATACAATTATATTGAAAAATTTATAATTATATTGAAATAATTGTATTGAAATGAAGTTATCAAAATATTCTTTAAAAATCTAGTCCAATCTCAGTTTTACAGGTAAGAATATTGAGGACCAAAGAGGGTAAATAGCATCATACTCTTTTTTTGAACCCCTCCTCTTGTCTCAGTTTTTTTTTCCTTCTATGTTTGTCTTCCTTTCATTTTTATCCCCTCTGATTTTCTTCCTGTTTTGTTCTTAACTATTCTCTTGACTATAACAATACACACTCTCTTCTCTCTGCTCTTGTGGTCCTGCTGTTTACAATCTTTATTTTATGTTGCTACTGTTTATTAGGGATCTGGAAATGTGGCACAACACAGAAGAGGAGAAGCTTTGGTAGGTTTTTATGTTTAAAGATTCAGTCAAGTCAAATCTCAGGAATTTGCCTTAACTTGATGATAAGAAGGGCAAGCAGAGCAATATGATTTGGAAAATCTTGAGTGATTTAAAAAAAATAGATGAGTCATTTATAACTGAGATATTCATTGTTTGTATCTAAAAGTGACTAAAGGCCTTCATTCAAGTGGCTTAACATTTCTCCTTTTTATGTTCTTTGCATTCTTCACAAATAAAGGTAAAATCTCTGAGTATGGCCATGCAAAACACCATCAATCAATCAATCAAAAAGATTTTATTATGTTCTTACTAGATTTCAAATACTGAATATGCCAAAACAAAAAATTGAAATGATCCCTTCCTTGAAACAGCTAATATTTTAATGGGGGAGACAAATACACATGTGAGTATATATGGAATAAATATAAAGAGAATAAATACTAAATATTTAACTACAAAATTGCTTGAGAGGGAAGGCATTAGCAGTTAGGGGGATCGGGAAATGTTCCATGTAGAAAGTGACTTCAACAGGGATTGCATGTTGAAGGAAGAGACAGATAGTACAAGGTGGAACAGAAGAGGAAGACCATTCCAAGAACAGAGGATAAATATCTCAAAGGTATGATGAGAGTTGCTAGAGGGTCATGTGTGACAAAGAGGAGACCAAGTTGACTGGATTATAAAGTGTGGGAGGGGGAGTGATATCCAATGAGGCTAACAAGATAGATTCTGAACTGGTTGTGAAGAGTTTATATTTGATCCTTCTACTGGCAATAAAGTACCATTGGAGTTGATTGAGAAGAGTGATATGGTCAGAATGTGCCGAAGGAAAATAATTTTGTCAGTGATGTAGACTGGAATGAAGGAGACAAGTTAGAGACATCAGTTAGGAGGCTATTGCAATGATCTAGGTGGGAGGCCATAAGGACCTGAACTAGGGTGGCAGCTATGTGAACAGAGAGAAGTCAGATGCAAAAGATGTTGTGAAGGTAGAAATTACAATATTTGGCCACTAACTGGAGATAAGAGGGAGTAGGGAGTCACATAGATAATACTAAGGTTATAGAAGGATGGTGGGGCATTCAACAGAATAGGGAAAAGTCATTGGCATAGAAATGATAATTAAACCCATGGCAATTGATGAGGTTACCAAGAGAGATTACAGAGGGATGAGGGCCTAGGATAGTATCTTGATGCATACTAACAAATAGGGTATGTGATATGGATGAGCAATCATTCAAGAAGATGGAAGAGGATTGGTCAGACAGGTGGAAGGAGAACCATGAGAGAGTAATATCTCAAAAGCCCATATCAGGAGAAGAGGTTTGGTAATAGTGCCAAAAGTATTAGATAGCTTAGAACGATGAGAACTGAGAAAAAAGAAAATCAGAGTTGGCAATTAAGAAATCATTGGTAACTTCGGAGAGTACAATTTCATTTGAGTGATGAGGCTGAAAGCTACATTGCAGAGAGATAAGGAGAGAGTGAAAGGAGAAGAATTGAATGTAATCAGTGTAGATAACTTCTTATAGCAGGTAGGATGAGGAAATGCAAAGAGATATGGGATAATAGTCCAAGGGAATGAAGGGTCTTGTGAAGATTTTTTTTTTAAGTATGGGAGAGATTTGGTCATCCTTGAAGACTTCAGGAAAACTATTAGGGAAAAGTCAAAGATAAGTGAAAGATGGGATGATTGAGGTGGTATGCTAGAGATGGAGAGGTTGGGATCAAATTTACATGTAGAAGGGTTGGTCATGCATGGAGAAGGGCTACCTCATCCTCTGAGAATGGGAGAAAGGAGGGAGGAGGGGGGATGATGTCAAAGGATTCTGAATTGAAAAGAATGGGAGAAGAAAGAACTCATATCAAATGGCCTTAATTTTCTCAGTATAGAATATATATGGTTGCCAGAGTATGTATGTGTGATATAAATAAATTATCCTAAATATGGAATGAATAGATAACTGATCTTGGATCAGGTCCACCCCATCTCCAAAGAAGATTGCAAATTTTGCCTTTTCAGAGAGTAGGAGGAGGGCTGGGACTAGTTCTGCTTCTTCTCCCATGTCTCCCTAGCACCCCCATCCCCCAAAATGAGAAATATCAAGTATACCTCCTTATCAAAGCAAGTAGTTAACAGAAATTGAGGGAAGCTATGTAGATTATAGCAGACAAAAGAATACTTAAGAGTTGAGGAGTTCTTTCCATGAGAGATAAGATCGAACTCTGAAGGATTCATTCTTTTGTCTCTAGGGTTGCAGACACTAGAAATCACGGGACATACAGGGAGAGGACTTCCTTATGTCTGTGGCTCCAGGGAGACCTCCCTTCCACCATTCAAAATTTCATATCTGCCTCTCTTTGATTCTGTCCCAACGGTTTCTCCCAACATGATGAAAATCCTTCTCCACTTATGCAAGTTTGAAATGTTGGGAGCTCAGAAGTCTCTGAACCAATGAGAAATCATGTCTCCCTCTGTGTCCTCAACATATAGGATTACAGGAAAACTGTTCCGGGTTTGGGTTTTAGTGAGGTAAGAATTGAAATTCTCTTGCAGCTGAGAGAGATGGGGAATGCAGGAAACTTGAGAAGGAAACAGAAGGTTTTGAATACCTGTTGTGGAGAGTGAGATAGGGAATCAACCAGGGAGGAATAAAAAAATGTTTGCCTTGCTGTGGTGAGACCTCAGTTAAAGGTGGATAACATGAATTTATATTATACTTTGTCAACCTAATTCTATGACGTATTTCATCTCCATCCAACATCCCATGAAAGGAGTAGCAGAGGGAATAATCTAGGACTGAGGTTTGGAAAAGATGAATGGAGATAGGTCATGGGGGCAAGAGTTTCAATGTAGAATTGAAATAACTAACTATAGAATTGAGATTAGAAAAGGAAGAAAGTGAAATCAGAGCAGACTTCAGAGTCATGGAAGGATTGGAGGTCTTGGGGAGAGACAAATCTGCCCACTCTGACCAAGAGCTGCCGTAGTCCTCCCAAATCTAGCTTCCTTTCTGCTGTGATACCAGAGGAAGGGGGCTTCACCAGAAGATGAAGTACAAGCAAAGGCAAAATCGTGATGGCAGGATGCTGTTTGCCTGCTCCATAAATCTCTCTGCGTAGGCTATTTGCACTTCAGGCCCATTCTGCATGGCAAAATGATAGAACTTGGGGCTGGAAAGGACCTTAAATCATTTTCATAAAATCTTCATGCAAGTAATTTGATGCATAGGAAGTCTCCACAGTAAATGAATGATTCATTTCAATTACATAGAAAGGTATTTCGTTTGTCAAGATCCTATCAAGATGAGGAGTTACATGGATTTGTTTAGAGATTATTTTCCCACAGTACAATCCTGAGTAATAGGACAAGGGCTTGTTTATTGACAATTATTTTGGATGATAAAGATCACCATTTTTCCATCTTATTTTGGGAGGCATAATGTAACATTCTTTCCCTAGCGATAAGGTATCAAGAATTGACAAAAGAGCATCTCTAAGGTAAGGCCTTCAATCCAATCCAAAAGATTTTCTTTAAAGCAGAGGTTCTTAGCCTGGGGTCTGTTAGCTTAAAATTCTTTTATGATAACTATTAGTATAATTGGATTCCTTATGTATTTTATTATATGTATTTAAAAACATTATTGTGAGAAGGGGTACAGAGGCTTCACCAGACTGCCAAAGGGGTCCAGGACATGAAAAAGGTCAAAAATCCCTGTTTTAGGGCAATAGGTTTCCCACTGGAAATTGCAATTAGGAATGTAGAAAATCTCAAAAGAAAATCTTTGCAACAGAGTCTTAGTCTTCTAAACGATTAGGGAGGGTATTGCCAACCTTCTCATTTGAAAAGACTATTCAGACTGCACTATCCAGTCTGAATTTCTCAAGTCATAATGAGCATTGTATGTGGGTCAGCAGTTCTGAGATTTTTGACAATGTCAGGGGATGCTGAGGGAGAAGAAAGGGATTAGGACTTTTACAGGTACCCTTAGGAGTGACATATATTACTTTAAACTCAATATCCCAACATTCAGGAGCAAAACAGGTGCCTTCTGACTAACTTTCTACCAAATCAAGACAGACTTCTTAAATATCCCTTTAATGTCTTCATTTAAATTTTTTATACAGATGACTTTTCTTTTAATGTTATAGTCTTTTCAATATAGACCCTACAATGAACCCTCCCTTGTAATAGAGAAAGCAATTAAGCAAAACCAACACATGATGGTTCATACATCATGTTCACCTATAGTTTTCCACCTCTTTTCCAAAAGGGGAGAAATTTTTCATAAATTTTTCTTTGGGACCAAGATTGATAATTGTAGTTATCCAAAGTTTGATTTCATTTTAGCGTTCCTTTTATTTACATTTTTGTGGTCATTGTATATACAATGATTTCTCTGTATTTCTCACAATTGTTACTACTTAGAGTGCAATAATATTCCATCATAATTTGTTCAGTAACTCTCAATTGTTTGTCTCACAAAATGAAGCTACAAATATTTGTATGTATATATATATATATATATATATATATATATATATATATACAACACACATAGACACACACACATAGACACACAAATTTTCATTCTTTCTTTGGACTCTTTTATATATACATACATATATATACACACACACACACACACACACACACACACACACCAAGTAGTGGGATCTCTGAGTCGAAGGTAATGCAACAGCTTAGTGACTTTTCTTACATGATTCCAAATTGCTTTCCAATGTACTCTATGCACACCTCCTGAAGATTTACTAAGGTCAAATTTCTCTTCCCTAGGTTTCTGCTTTGACTTAATATTCCTGCCCAAATGAGAAGGCATAAAGGTGACTGACATGATAAGTGAGTCATAAAATAATAAAACATCCTATTCAAAATGGAAATAAAATGGAAACAAGTCCCCACTCCCCTGCTATAACCCCTTCCTTTACAGTACTGATAATTGGTACCTTGGAAAAGCCACTAAAATTTAATTTATATATTTTACACACTATCATACCTTTTAGCTACCATTTATTTCTGTATAAAGAAGCATTGTGGTATAGAGGATAGAAAGCCAGAAAGACTAGTGTTCAAGTTGTGCCTCTAACTTTCCTTGGCCCTATGATCCTGTATAAATCATTTTATATCTCAGTGCTATGAACAATCCTCTTTCATTATAAGCTGCAGGGAAGGAAGTGCTGACCTGTTTTGGTAGAGGGAGTTTCCTTACTTATGAGTTCCCTATACTAATGAAATCACATCTCTAGCCCTTATTCCTTGTAAAGGGTAAACCATTTTACTTTGATAGCTCATCACAGAGTTCTTGAAAATATAACATTTTGGTGATTTCTTCAGAACATCAAATCATAAAAAGGTGGATTTTTTTCTCCTCTGGATCAATCACTATATATGATGTCAACTTTTCCCAAAGGATGAGGCTGAGGCATTTCTGGAAACTGGGCCTCCTAGGCCTAGTAGTCTATCTTAGAGAAGCATCTCTTATATGGGACCATTTGTCTTTGGTAATTTTCAGCACCTGACATACCTTCAATGGGACTCTTCAACTTTATATTGATTGTGTGGTAGCCTGAGGATGAATTCTTCTTTTATCTTTGCAGAAAAGAAGCCTGGAATCCAGGACATCATTGTAATGAATTATTACCTTTTACAAACCTGCCCTCCTTTGCATTATCTCTACTATTCAATTATATATTTAAATGTAGCTTGGGAGAAGTAAGAATGGACTTATGCCTACATTAACAAAATGAATTCAAATTGACCTTTTTTTCTGATTTGAAAAGAGTTATATTGGAAGTGGGGTGGGGGTCTTTGAAACTAGAAGAAACTTTGGACAACATCAAGCTGAACTTCTTCATTTTACAAATGTGAAAACAGATCCAGGGAAGTGAGGTGGCTTGACTTCCTGCAGTGAGTTAACAGGGAGCTGAATGTGCTGATTCTATGTAAAACATCCAGAGGAACTATGAAAAATGCAGTCAGTTTATCTAAACTTTTTTTGTCTTTCTGTTTTTTTATTGTGTCACTAGTTTGTAGTGGGAGCTGCATCAGGAGCAGCTTCAGCCTTGTGCGACAGGGTGTTAAAAACATCCCGAGGAAACAAATGTGACAAATGGTGTCAACTTTTTGGGGAACTCAGATCCTTCATGTTCTCCATTTTTGAATATTTCAGCCTGATTCTCAAATTCTGTCTTCTTTCCTTATTCCCTGGACCCTCCTTTGATTCAGATACTGATTTCTGCTTCTGATCTGGATACTCCCTTTAGTTTTTTTCCTCAGCACTCTAACAAACTCTGACTTTCATATATACATCTAGCCCTCTTTGGAGAGGAGGCTAAGACTTTTCCTGGATCTCTGTACTGGAAGACATCAGTTTGAACCAAGGAAGCCTCTCAACCATAGCCTATAAGTGATTCCTGCCCCTGGCAGTACCTTAGGATAGAACTGCAATAATATCAACTTACAGAGAGTTATATGAATTGTAATGTGTTTTACATACACAGTCATCTGATTCTTTTAGTAATAATTTTTATAGTGATGATAATAATAGCTAACAGTATATCATAGTTATGTGCCAGGCACTATGCTAAATGCTTTATAATTATTATCTCATTTGAACCTCACAACAGCCTTGGTGGATAGGTACTATTATTATCTCCATTTTGCAGATGGGAAAACTGAGGCAAACAGAGGTTAATGATTTGTGCAGTGTTTCAAAGCTAGTAAGTGTCTGAGTCTTGAACTCAGGTCTTCTTGACCTTCTTGACTCCATTTCCAGAACTCTATTTACTGAGCCACCTAATTTCCTCCTATAGGAGAGATATATAATAACCTTTACAGATAGGTGCTATGAGTATATTTTTCTTATATTAAAGATAAAGTAATTAAAGCTAATAAAGTCTGATTGACCTGAACATGGTTATCCATCTAGTAAATGACAGTGTTGTCTTAGGAAAAGTACAATCTATTTTTTGTCTATAATCCTGATTCTCTTGACATTTTTACATGATTACCACATAAATCCCCAGATTCTATTATCTATTTTCTTTTCTTTTGAGTTGTCATGGATGAAGTCATAAATTTGTAATTACTGGGTCTACAACCAGTTATGGCTATCTCATCCAAGCTGACCCTTGACTGTTGTGAGATTTGAAAATTTCCTACCTTGGTTTCCCTAATGATGTACCAAGGCTGCTTCTACTACTAGCTATGTGGCATATCCATTCTACTTCCTTTCACCAGTCCTACTTCTTCTATCTCATTAGACATGGGCATCCCCCAATGTTCTGCCTTTGGTTCTCTTTTCCATCTATACCCTCCCTTGGTTATGTGATTCACTGCCATGGTTTCAACTCTTGATTTTGTAGTAATGATTCTGAATTTGTATCTTGAGCCCCATGTTTCTCCCCAGTCTCTACTTCTCCATTTTTAATTGCCTGTTAGACATCTCCACTTGGATCTTCTAATCACATTTCAAACGTAAATGTCTAAAACTGAACTCATCATCACTCCTAAAACTTTGCTTCTCCTCCTGACTTATCATTATTCTTCATTTACTCAGGCTAGAAACAAGCTTATCTCTGACTCTGTCTGCTCCCTTTCTTCACGATTCCAGTTGGTCACTGAGTCCTCTCATTTCTTCCTCTGCAATGTTGCTTAAATCAGCCTCTTCTCTCCTATTTCCACTGCCACAATACTAGTTCAGTTTCTCATCCTAAGTCTCTCTGCCTCCAAAGTCTTTCTTCTCCAATCCATCTTGCACACTGACCCTGGATTCATCTTCCTGAAGAATCCTATGTCATCAATCTGCTTAAAAATCTTCAATGGCTCCCAATTGCCTATTAAACAAAATCCAAGTAAAGGATTTAAGTCTTGCCACAATCTGGTTCCATCCAAACTTTCTGATCTTTTCTCTTATATGTTTACCCTCTGGTCCAGTCAAAATGAACTTCTTACCATTCCCTAAATAACTAAGGTGGTTTCTTGCCTTCATATCTTGGCTGCTGCTATTCTCCTTGTTTAATATTCTGTTCCCCCTCCTTAACTATCAAATTTTTACCCAAGCTGCAAGGTTCATTTCAAGACTCCTCCGTTCATGCTATTCAGAAGTGATATCTCCTTCCCTTGAGTTCATGTAGCATGTACACACACACACACACACACACACACACATTTTACTGACAGTTTTCTTTAAATTAAAATCATTCCTCACTTCTAGATTGGCCCTGTCATTGTAACAAAGAAAAACAATTAAGAAAATGCATCTGATACAGAAACCTTGACTGACATATTCAGTGTTCTGTCTTATCAGTCCATCTCTCTGTTGTAAGGAAAGGGATATGTTTTATTATTACTTATCCAGGACCTTCATTGGTTTTCCATTCCTTATAGTTCAAAGGCCATTTAGAAAATTTTTTTATTTGCATTGTTGTACTTAGTTATTTTGTATATTGTTTTCTTGATTCTGTCAATTTCGCTTTGTTCATACAAATCTTCCCAAGTTCTTGGAATTCTTTATATTTATAATTTTTGACCTACAATAATAGTCCATAACACTGATACATATTTATTCCAATCTCTCCCTAATAAATGGGCACTTTAAAACTTTTGCTAATGGAATATGTACTACTTTTTGTTAAAGTTATTGTGTTTATACAATAGGTAGCTAGGTGACACAGTGATTAGAGTGCTAGGTCTGGAGTCAGAAAGACTTGAATTCAAATCCCACCTCAGATACTTATTAATTTTGTGAACCTGGGCAAGTCACTTAATCCTCTTTGCCTCAGTTTCCTCATCTGTAAAATGAGCCAGAGAAGGAAATGGCAAACTACCTCATCGTCCTTACTAAGAAAACCCCAACTTGGGGCCATGAAGAGTCACATATGAATGAACAACATCCTACCTAGTTTGTAGATTCTTTGAAGGTAGGGAACACATTTTATTTATCCTGACATCTTCAGTACTGTATAGCAACTGCTTCCACATAGGAGGCACTTAATTGTCTGATGAATGAATGAAAGCATCCAAATATTCATTGCATTTTTAACTTTGCCACTTAATAGCCACTAAATATTTGAAAGAGAGTTACAATGAAGTGGAAAGAGTACTGAGGATCTTCTACCAAAAACACGGCTACTCTGTGCTTCGGTTTTCCTTACTATAAGATGTCTTCTCTCTAATTCTGAGGAATATTGTAAAGATAAATGATAACACTGGTCTGTTGTTTTCTCCTTGTGCAGAAGAGTAAAGTTGTTCAGAGCTGCCAAAAGCACCCTTTTAGTGTGTATGTTTGTGACATATTTTGTAGATTTATTATGAATACTATTTATTGTTCCCAATGGATTTTCATTGTAGGTTTTCTTTGCCTTTATCCTGTCAGTGACAAGATACATTACCAAATCCTGAGAAATGCAAAGGAAAAACTGAGAGGATAAATTCTGGACCTCTCTGTTCTGTAACACAAAAGCAACAGTGCATAAAAGGCTGTCACTCCAGAACACAAAAACATAGGGACTCCAGGTGCTTTGCTTCGTTCACTGAAGGCTTTCTAACGAAGCAATATCTACAATGCATAAATAATCTTTTATCTGACAAGTATGTCAAGGACCAGTCTACATATTCCTACTACATCAGGACTATACAAGAAAGCCCATTCCAGTCTCATGAAGTCTTCACCCTCTCTTTCTTAGTAAGGTCTGCATTCTTTATCCACTTCAATTCACTCCATTTCAGTTCACTTCAATTCATAAAATCTCAGGGGTAGAAGAGACAGACTTCAGGGGTCCTACGTACAGTGCAACTTAGACTCTAAAAGGAATACCTTCCACTTGAACATATCTAATAATTGGAAACCCACTATCCACTGAGGTTGCTTACTTTACTGTTTGGAGAGGTGATTTTTTTCCTCCTTATAGTGAGATTTATGCTGAAACAGCTAGGTAGTAAAGTGGATGGATCATTGGACCTGTAGTCAAGATGATTTGAGTTTAGACCCAGCCTCAGAGACTTACAAGCTGTGTGACTATCTGTTTCAGTTTCCTCATCTGCAAAATGAGCGGGGGAAGGAAATGGCCAACTACTCCAGTATCTCTATCAAGGAAACACCAAATGGGGTCATGCAAAGTAAGACGTGACTGAAAGAATTAAGCAACAACAAAAAGTCTAATCTGCCATTTTCATCACAGCCCTTCGGATATTTAAAGACACGTACATTCTGCATTTTCTTCTTTAGACTAATTAGTCTTGGTCCCTTCTACTGATCTCTCACTCTTGTGATTATCCTTCTCTAAAATCACTCTACTTTTGTTAATGACCTTCTCAAAATGTAGCCTCCCCCCCAAATTGAACACAATATCCTTGCTGTAGTCTAGCAGATTGCAATAGAAACATCAATGGTATTGCTGTGCACCATATTTCTGTAAGTGCATGCACTCTTGGTGTGTTGCACTGTTCTTCTAATTGAGCTTCCTGTCCAAGACTCTCAGATATTTTTTTCCCCATAAACTATGATCTAGTCCTGGCTCTGCATTCTATACTTGTAACACTGATTATTTGGACCCAGATGTATGTCATATTAAACATATTCTTATGAATGTTCTTATTAATATTCTTATTAAGCCCCTCTTCCTACTAAATGTCTTCTTATTGAACTAAGTCCATCATTTAAGTGTATTCAAGTCATTTTGTGTACTGTATTTAGGGTGCAAGGCTTTCATTATCCTTTTCAATGTTGAGTCCTCTCCAGATTACATAAGAATGCCACTTAAGCTTTTTTCCCCCAAGTCATTGGAGTTGAACAGAAGAAGAAGGCCAATAATAAACTCCTAGGAATTTCACTATAGTCCTACTTCCATGGTGATACTGATCCAATCGTTCAACTAGTGCTATCATTCATTTTGCTCATATCTATCCATCCTCCATGAATGACAGACTTTATAAAGTGACTTTTTTGTTATGCAGGTAATGTATATCTTGCAAATTTTTCTGATCTACCTCTCTAATAATGCTGTCCAAAATAAAAAAAAAAAAGGAAATGAAGTTAACTTGGTATTGATAAACTTTTTCTGGCTCTTAATGATAACTACTGTCTTCTATAAAAACTTACAACACTTTGATAATATATTCTAGAATTCTACTGGGAATTTAAGTTTAAGAGATCCTCCGGAACAATGTTTGCTTCCTCTCCGTCTTGTGTAACTTCTTGCATTTCCCATGATTCACCCAAGGTCACTGACATTAATTCAGAAATCCCAACTAATAATTCTTTTAGTAGGGGAGGGAAAGAAAGGGAATAAGTATTTATAGAGTGCTTACTATGTCCCAGGTGCTATACCATTTTTTGTTTGTTTGTTTTTATAAATATTACAGTACCTTATGATGTAGTTCATCTGGGCACTATGAACTAGTGACTTGAATTTATTGAGGATAGTTAGGTTTTCTCTTGCCATCTCTTTATTTGTCTTTGGCTTTACCTTCATGCTAACTATTGTCATTCTATCCCTCCAAATCTGAAGATTGTTCTTCTTGGTAAAATAAGGACAAAATAAAAGTTGAATAGTACTGCCTTCTTTTAATAGTTTACTGGTAATATTGTTTGTTATTATTCCATCATCCTTGATATTCCCTTTGTCTTCACCAAAGCATAAAAAAATCACCAAAAAACCCATTTTCTTGCATTTATTTATCACTTAGCTTCAGCTCATTCTGAGAGTAAACACACCTGTCACTATTCTTACAGGTTACCTTTTTTTTAAAAAAATTGTTCTTCCTCCCCTTTTCTTACCTTTCCTACATACCTTTTTAATACCTATGCTGATCTATGGGTTCCTTCATTCATTCTATTCATACTAGACTCTGGACAGCTCCCGCCTTTCCTCCTAATTGGCATTGTTAGAAAATCATTTTTGTGAGGATTCTATTCTTTGGGGGCTGAATTTTGTAGAATTTTAGGCCATCAGATCCTATTTATCCTTTCTCAGAAGACAGGACTTTTATTTATTTTCCCCTTCTTGATTGTGACTTTCTCTGAA
The DNA here is from genome assembly GCA_023548195.1 of Bettongia penicillata ogilbyi. NCBI lineage: Eukaryota > Metazoa > Chordata > Mammalia > Diprotodontia > Potoroidae > Bettongia > Bettongia penicillata. Next base: position 3,023,352 of record JAJHZJ010000482.1, on the reverse strand, counting down.
TTATTGGTTTTTCCCAATATTCTTCCTGTATTATACCTGCTACTCTCTATGGTGAACTATGTAGTAGTTGTTTCTCTTATGAATTTTCAGTTTAAAGCTCTTCTAATCAGTTCTACATGTCTTCAAGAAAATGTGTTGACCTTCATTAGATGAATACCTAGTCAAGAGAATATCATTTCTATATTTTAAACCTTGGTCCAGGAACCTGAAACTATTTTCTTAATCATCACTTCTGCCTTTCTCTTCTGAAATTTCTGCCTTCTACTATTGGTAGTGATGAAAATACCACTTCCAGCTTCTTGCTTAAGAAATTCTAAGCCTTAGCAATGCCTCATCTGTAAAACAAGGGGGATTGGTCTATATAACTTTCAAGGTCCCCTCCAGCTCTAAGTCTGTGAATCTATAAACATTTTCTTGTTTTCTCAAGTGAACTAAGATATCATTTCATGAGGTTTGTGTATAGGTTCCATGAATTTGTAACAATAACCAGGAGGAAAGGAAGGTATCTGATTTATTTGCTACTTTTAAAATACAACGTCTAGGGATTAGATTTTGTTGACTAAGCTCAGAAAAAAAAATTAGACCTAGGAAATAATGGGGGAAATATGTTGTTCATTTTTCTGTCATGTCTAACTATTCATGACCCCATTTTGGATTTTCTTTACAGAGATACTAGAGTGGCTTGCTGTTTCCTTCTCCAGTTCATTTTATAGATGAGAAAAATGATTCACACAGGTTTAAGTGGCTGTCCAGGATCACATAGCTAGTAAGTGCTGGAGGACAGATTTGAACTCATGAAGAGGAATCTTCCAGACTCCAGGCATGCACTGTATCCATTGTGCCACCTCCCAGTGGAAATCACTTAAATGTTCATTTTCCCACCAGCATTTCCCATTCACACATCCATTCTAAGTAGTATTTAAAAGTATTCTGATTGTCTCTAACATCATGAAAATTGTCTTCATTCTTTTTTGTGAGGTGGTGGGAAAGGCAATACATTTTGAGTCCAGGTTTATCTGGTTCATATCTGTGAATTATTAGCAACATATTTTTAGTAATAAAATAGGATTTTAGGGTCAATTCCTTGTCTAATAGAATTTTATAGTTTATAGGGCACTTTTGCATACATTTTCTCATTTCATCCTCAAACAACTCTATTGGATGCATATTATTATCTGTATTTTGCACATGAGGGAAGAATTGAAGCTTAGAGAGGCCTCTGATACTACTAATAATTAGAGCCCAGATTAGAATTCAGATTCCTCACTTTTAGTGAAAGACCTTTTCCTTTATACTATATACTTACTACCTATATTATAGGGATATAGAAAATATTCTTTGAAGGAAAATTTTATATTTTAGAATCCTTAGAGACAGATATTGTATCAGAATTAGATATGTCATGGTGATTGAGAACTGTTCTCTGGCTCCTGGACTCTTTTTATTATTCTAGCCAGCCTCCTCTCCATGAAACTTACATAAGGTAGGATGGTGCCAGACCCAGCAAAAGAATATAATTCTCCTAGGTACAGCATAAGCACTAATTGATGATGATGGAAAAACTAGCCTGAGCTCTTTCTGGTTTCCAGCACCTGGCTGGGAATTTTTCTCATTTGTTATTTGTTCTAATTAGAAGCTGTCATTTACTTTTGATAATTGTTCTTCTTTATTGTTGATATTAACCCTTGCTACCCTCAGCATGACATATTCCTTGCTTTTCTTAATGGTCTACTTGCATTTTAAAAGACTCTCTAATTTAATTTCAATTTAAAAACAATCAATTTCTCAACCATTACTTTCTTCAAAAGATATATTGAAATATACACAGATGTGTACCAAACTTCTTTCATTCTTTATATTTATAGATGCCTTGCCTTTGTATTAATATTTGCCCAGTGCCTTGGGTGATGCCTGACAAATAAGTGGTGCTTAATAAATGGAAGGTGATTTGTTGATTAAGAAAAGTCTATATACAAGTATCTAGAATTATAAAACCAATAAATTTGTAAGAAACAATCATTTTATTAATATAATATTGTCAGTATACTTATTAATAATATTTGTGATGTATGTAATGATTATCATAAATTATAAAATAAGTAATTTTCATGACCAAACTATGATTCGGTCTGTAAAAGAATTGAACATCCGGTTCCTGTAAAAAGAAAGCTCCCCTACAGAGTGACTACAATTTAATTAACAAAACAGGACCTTCCTATAACTTTTCAGAAATGAATTTATTGTATAAGGTGCAATACTCCCTTCCCCAGGCACAACACATATCTCCACATTTCCATATAAATATTCTCTGTCTCTCTGTCTCTCTCTCTCTCTCTCTCTCTCTTTCTTAGTCTCACACACACACACACACACACACACACACACACACACACATATACACACACAGTAGAATGAGCATATTGTAGTGGTATGAACTGAACTCCAAGTCTGAAAAATCTGGGTTTGTGTTCTGGCTCCAAAAACTGTTTAGTTGTGTGACCTTGGCTAAGTTTCTGAAATTGCCTGAGTCTCTGTGTCCTTATCCATGAAATGGGTATTGTACTCCTGCACCATCAATTTGATAGATAATGCAATTTAAGCATAATACAACTTGCCCTGTTTATCTCATAGGTCAGCTGCTAGAAGGAAAAACAAGCACTTTGTATAAGTGCCTTACAAATGTAAGAGGTAGTAAGGGAGTACTTTGTGTTGAAAGCATTCCAGCTTTGTTTGTCCTTTGTTTTTGAAGAGAACTGATGATATCATGGGTGATATCTTGACTTAAGAGTAAACTGGATTTAAAGAATGTAGTTGTACAAAGTCATCAGCCTCATTCTCTCCTCCTGAGTCACTGAAGTCCAGTGACCAGACAAAATTCAAGATGACTGGTGATGGCCCAGGATGAAGTGGATGATCTTGGTATCTTTGATGCCGAACCAGACTCTAAGCACTCTAGTGTCTGCTTCAGCTGCCTTCACGGCCATTGGAACAAATTGTTCTCTCACCCATTTTGACAGAGGAAGTCTTTACATGCTTGGGGTAGATATTCTCCTAAGTCACCAACAGGTTTGAGGCCTGTTTGTCAACCCCAACATGATTTAGCCCTTCTGTCAAGATGTCAACAGGGTGTGGCTGTTGTGCATGCTACAGCATCTTGGAGCCACAGGTGAGAATTGGGTAGACCAGGTGGACAACAAAGGTGGATGAGCAGCCTTGGAAAGGGCTTGACAACTGCTCACATCAGAGGGCCTAGTCCTCCCTGAACACCCCAGAAAGAGATAAGGTTGGCAGTGAATGCTAAGAACATGAAAAGGATTTTTTTTTAGCCGTGTAGAGGGTGGTGGAGTAAGAGAAGGCTCAAACTATTGCTTGGGGGTGAATGAGATAATGCTAATGTTTGAAGCTGAGAGAGGCTAAGTACTAGACTCTTGTTTTGTTTTATTCTTCTAAGGAGAATGTTGACTGTTAAGGATAGAACAAAAATGGTTAGCAGGGAGCTGAAAATCAAGTTATCTGGGGATGTGGTCAGGCAGTATCTAGTTGCTCTCAATGTGTTCAAATCACCAGGCTTGGGTGAATTGTATTCTAGGGTACTATGGGAAGTGGCGGACATGAGTGTTTCACTGTTGTTTGAGACCTTTGAAAACTGAGGGATGATGGGACAGGTTGTACAGGAATCAGTGGAGAAAGGCAAATGTGGTCCTAATTTTCAGACAAGGGAAAAAGGTGAACTCTTCAAACTATATATGTATCTTGATGCCTATTCTTGAAAAAAATTTTAGAACACAATATTAAGGAGTGGTTAATGAATATCTAGAAATTGAAATAATGATCATTAAATGCCAGCACAGAATCATCGAGAATAATTCATACCAGATTGATCTCATTTGCTTTTCTGACCAGGAACATAGACTGGTAGACCAAAGGAATGATTTAGGCACAGCACAGTAAATTTTGGCATAATGTTTCATACAGTATTGCATACTATTCATGAGGAAAAAATAAAAATACATGAACTAGCTGACAGAACAATTAAGGGGATTTGGAACTAATTGAGAAGTCAGAACCAAAAAGTAGCCATTAATGGATTGATTCCAACTTGGAAGGAGGCTTCTAGTGGAGCACCCCAGGGATTTGTCCTTGGCATTGTGCTGTACAATATTTTTATCAATGACTTCGATGAGAACTTGGCACAGTACCAGACACATAATAGGTGCTTAATAACTGTTTATTGACTTATTATTGGAGACATAGATGGAATGTTTGTCAAATTTGAAGATGAAGTAGACCATGGAGAGAGAGCTAATAAGTTGGATGTCAGGGTCTAGGTTGAAAAATATCTCAGCTGTATAGATCTATGGGTTGAATCAAAGATGAAATTCAATAAATAAATATAAAGTGCTATAATAATTGGGTTTCCTAAATCACTCATTGTCTGTAGTGCCTGTTACAGATGTATATATTGCTGCTGTACTAATGAATGGTCTAACTGCTCAACTACTTTTCATAAACTGGACAATGGACTTTTTTTTATCAGTTTTATTTTTCATGTGTGGATTGTTTGATCTCTTTAAAGTAATTATGGATCTAATCATGTTCTGGGTGCATGATGATATTAGCATAATAGCATTTATAGATAGAAGTATTTTAAGGACTTTACTTCTAAAGGGAATCAACTTTCTTACTTTTATGCTTCTCCTAGGACATTTTTCATGACAATGATGAAGATTCTCTGTTCTATATGTTGTTTCATATTAATAATCCAAGGGTCATTAAACTGAATTATCTACATGGTTTCATTTATCAAGGAATCTTGTATAATTTAAAATTATGAAATATTTCTTGTTGTAGGAGAGACTTTAAAACTGTTTTACTCTACTGAACTGAATACTTTTAAAACAATCAATTAATAAGGCAGGATTTTGAATTCGCTGCATCATTTAGTCAATTGTTTGACAAATGTGTGGTCTGCTGAAGAAAATTATTTGCCAAAGTTTCCCTATTCCTTTCCTATAGATTCTCTTAAAATCTAAAGGTTTTATAAATATGAGAAAGTTGGTATATGGATCAGTGGTTATCATGTCCTCGCAACTGGTTTTTTAGGTAGCAATATTATGTATGATTCTCACCCCACCCCTATTTGGAGGGTGGAAGAGAAATATATATATATATATATATCCCTGAGCTATATTATAAAATGATGCCTCAATGCTCTTTCCAAGTTGTATCAGCTTTAGCACAAATGTACTCTACTTTCTCTAGTTCAGGAGTTCTTAGTCTTCTTAAGTGTTATTTCTGAGAATGATATGGATTATCCGGGTGTGAGATAAATTGTTCTACAACCTTATTTCTCTCTCTACTGATTTTCATTATTTTGTGAGTGATACTATTCATGATCTTCAAATGTCCTTCTTCAAAATGACTTTATATTGCAAACTAAGTTTTCCCTGGCTGCCATATATCTCTGGTTGGCAAAGAGTCAAAGTGTTTGCTGGAAAAGGCAGTTTTGGGGGTTCTTTTGTCTACTTGTTATATTGATTGCTTTTTATCACTTAAACTTCTGAAGGAAATGTTGATAAGCAGAGACAAGTGTCCTCTTCTTGACTATTCTGATATTTGACTATCTTGGGGAGCATAAAGAGCTTGTGTGAATGGATCAGTCAAAAGAAATTATGAACTATACGGTTTCTTACCATCTTTATTCTTCTAATTTGATGTTGATTTTGACTTTTGATCTGATTTATCGATAGTCTGATGACACACAATAGCTGATTCAATAACCCTCCTAGCAATGTGACTTTGGGACGGCAGCCCAGTTCCTGGCATATAGTAAGCATTACGTAAATGTTAACTATTATGGTTGATATTATTATTGTTATTGAAATTTTCATCCTCTTCAGCCTCAGTTTCCTTATCTTTCAAATGAAGTGCTTAAATTAAGTATCTTTTAGAGGTCTTTCTACATCTAAATTTATTATGTTATGAACCAGGCATTTTTCATCTGTCAAGATAGGAATGATTTATTTTTTGTGGAATTGTTCAGTGCTTACTGTGTCCTATACCTTCTCTTTTTGAAGAAAGTGTTTATGACATATAGTCAAGAGACTTCTGTTCAGTTTAAAAATCTTTGGCCTCTTTTAGTTCTTAAATCTGAAGCTTACTTTCCAAAATTCTTTTTGTCATTATCTCCTTTGCTTACCCTGGCATTGTGGTCACTGAATATCAGAGTACAGTATACATTAACTTAATTTGACAGATGTTGTCAAGCTCTTCATAGAATTTCTTGACTACCTGAATTATGTAGTGTGTAAAGTGCTGGAGTCAGGAAGACTTAGATTTGAATATTGACTTGAACCCTAACTAGTTATATGACTCTGGGTGAGCCACCTAACTTCTCTACATTTCAATTTTCTCATTTATCAAATGGACTCCTGACCTCTAAGGTCCCTCTAGAACTGTGATTTTATTATCCTCTGGAAACAGATATTGTCACATAAATTGCAATTATCTTCATGGAAATCTTTTTGGTTTTGCTCATCATGGGCACTGTAAAATAAAATAATCAAGTGTTCTGCAAAATAATGTTTTTCATTGCCTTTGGGTGAATATCATCATTTGAATGAACAAGATATCTTGGATATCAGACTATAAATTAGAACATTTAATGTAAAGATTTCCCCCCAAATAATAGTTTCCATTATGATACCAGTTGTGTTAGTTTTGATGATACAAAAAAAAAATTTCAATGTTATATAATCAAAATGAACACTTCTTTTATATTTTGTGTGCCTTCTCCTCTTTATGGTTAAATTTTTTCCCTCTAGCCAGAGCTGTGAAAGGGAAAGGATAGGGCATATATATTTATTAACAACATACTATGTGCCAGGTATGGTACTCAGTGCTTTACAAATATTGACTCTTTGGATCCTCACAAAAACCTTACAAGGTAGGGCACTATTATGCCCATTTTACAACTGAGGGAGCTGAAGTAGATAGACATTAAGTGGCTTGCCCAGTGTCAAAGAGCTAGTGAGTGTATGAGGATGGATTTGATCTGAGATCTTTCAGACTCCAATCACCTAGCAGCCTAGAAAGGTACCTGATCTGGTACTGCTGATCATTTTTTACTGGTATTTTATTCCATTCATTTCAGGATGCATTTCCGCTTTCTTTTCAAGTCTTTAGAACATTTTCTTTGACTTGTCTACTTGTGATCTTTCTATTTTCTGTCTTCAAGGACTAATAATTTGGATACTCTCTCCATCATTACAGATCAGATATAGATCACCTCTATACTCTAGAAGACTCTTTCTTCTTGAAGTCTTTTTCTTTTACTGGTCCTGTGATTTCATAGTCTTAAAGAGCTGGGGGCCATAAGAGGTTAATTTACTAGCACAGTTTCACACAGTCAATAAATACAAGAATTCTTTTTGATTCCATTTCCAACTACCTATCCATTCAATTCATTATACCACATTGACTCACCACTTTGCAATGGATAAAAACTTCATTCAGTGGCTAAGCTTCTGATAATGATCTTTGTCAAAATCAGCAAGGAGGGTCTTTGAATGATATACGTATAGTACAGTTTGTTGTAGGGACTGTAATTGATTATTTTACAATTTACAATCTACCAATTCAGCCTTCAAAAGCCCAGGGTCATTTCCTTAACTCATCGAGGCATCCAGAAGAATATAGCAGAAACTTCTCTTTGGATTACCATTATTAATTCTATAAAGTACATCTTTATTTCATGTGTAAGAACTCAATAGCTCATATTCAATTCAATAAATGTTCAGAAAATATCCATTGTGTGCAAAGAGCACTAAGCTGGTCACTGAGGGAAATAAAGTTTAGATAAGACATAGTTCTGTTCTTTAAAAAATTACTCTAGACCAACGCAGACCCCACCATAACAAAGCTGAGCAGGAAGCCCGGGGTGGTTTTAAGCATCAGGACTATGGAATCTCAAACATAGCCCAGGATGGGAATCCAGTGGAACTGAGTGACAGAGAACCAGAGAAGTCCAGGTAACTGCAGCAGCTGCGCCTGAGAATATTAGCCTTCAGATTAAATGTCTGTAAGTCACCTACTTGAACTTCCAGGAGCCAAGATGGTGGAGTGTTGTTGACCTTGTTGACCTTAAAAAACCCAGAGAATATTTCCCCAGGAAAAGTCCTGGATCAGAGGAATCAGCCAAAGGGGTAAACAGTCTCTTAGCCTGTGAGGCTAGGAAAATCACAAAGGGGAGGGGGTCCCATTTGCTGTTGCTGAAGGGGACCAGTGCAGGACCAGAGCTGTCCCAGACAGCCCCACCTCAGTGAACCAGGAGGAGATCCTGAGCCCCAGGAAGGTGGAGCCCATAATTATCAATACCAGGATGTCAGGCATGCCTCAGCACAGCCAGGGGAATCAGGAAGACACTAATGCAGATGGGATTCACCAACCACTGAGCCTGCGTGTTCTCAGGAGAGGAGACTTCCTGTGACCAGACCACCCCTCCCCCACATTTAATGCACCTAGCTCCAGGGTAACTCTGGGGAAATTCAGAAAGACTTTACCTGGCCTTGACTTTGGCATACCAGCCAGCTTAGCACCAGGTAAATTATAGCATTCTACTGTCTAGCTGAAAGAACCAGAGGCCACAATATGCAAAGCCTCAAGTTCTAAGCATAAGAATGGTGGAACAGAGCCCCCTGTGCCCAAGAAGCAGAGAGCCACTTTAAAATCCAGAAAAAGGGTGATCATTATGAGCAAGAAGCAAGCCAGAAAAGAATAGAATTGTTCTATGGGGAAAAGAACCCAAACACGAATACCAAAGAGGTCAGCATTGAGGCTGTACTCCCATCTGAAATTTCAGAAGAGAATGTGAACTGGTCTTAAGCCAAAAGAGTATTCTTGAAAGAGGTCAAGAAGGATTTTAAAAGCCAAATTAGGGAAGTAGAAGAAAAACTGGCCAATGATTTTAAAAATATGAGAAAAAATCATGGAAGAATTTAAAAGGAAAATTGGACCAATGGAAAAGGAAGCACAAAACCTAACTAGGAAAATTGGACAAATGGAAAAGGAAGTACAAAAACTAACTGGAGAAAATAACTCCTTAAAAGGAACAATTGGACAAGTGGAAAAGGAGATGCAAAAGTTAACTGAAGAAAACAATTTGATAAAAATTAGAATTGGGCAAGTAGAAGCTAATGACTCTATGAGACATCATGAATCAGTCAAACAGAAATGAAAGAATGAAAAAATAGAAGAAAATGTAAAATATCTCATTGGAAAAACAACTGACCTGGAAAATAGATCCAGGAAAGAAAATATAAGAATTATTGGTCTACCAGAAAAGCATGGTTAAAAAAAGAACCTGGACAATATCTTCCAAGAAATCATCAAGGAAAACTTCCCATAGGTTCTAGATCCAGAGGGCAAAATTGTCACAGTTCACCTTCTGAAAGGGATCCCAAACTGAAAACACCAAGTAATATCGTTACCAAATTCCAGAACTATCAAGTGAAAGAGAAAATACTGCAGGCAGTAGAAAGAAACAATTCAAATATCGAGAATATTCAGGATTACACAAGACCTTGCAGCTTTTACATTAAAAGATTAGAGGAATTGGAATATGATGTTCCATAAGGCAAAGGAGTTGGGACTACAAACAAGGATCAATTACCTGGCAACATTCACCATAATATTTCAGGCAAAGAGATGGGCATTCAATGAAATAAGGGATTTCCAGACTTTCCTTATGAAAAAGCCAGAACTCAACAGAAAATTCGATCTTCAAACATAAGTCTCAAGAGGGGCATAAAAAGGTAAATATGGGAAAAAATTTGTTATTCGATATGGGCAAACTGTTTACATCCATATAAGAGAAGATGATACTTGTTAACCTTGAGAATTGTATATTTATTATGATATATAAAAGGGATATACATAGAAGGCATGGGTATAAAGTAAATGATGTGATGAGAAAATGTGATTTAAGGGTGTGAAGGCACTGTAATGGGAGATGTGGAAGGAGGAGGCAGAAAATGGTATATTACATCATAGGAAGAGTCACAAAAATATATTCCAATAGAGGGAAAGAGGGGAGGGAGATGAGCATTGTTTGAGATTTACTCTCATCTGATTTGGTTCAAGGAGGGAACAACAAACTCAGTTAAGTATATAAATCTGTCTCTATAGACAGTAGGAGGGAAAGGGGGAAGAAAAGGGAGGGGAGGCTAAAAGGGAGGGAACAAGGAGTAAGGGAAAAGAGGAGTAAAAGGTAGGGAGGCTGAAAGAAAAGAGGGAAGACTGAGGGAAGTGGTGGTCAGAAATCAAAACTCTATCATGGAGAGGAAGGGAGAAGAGAGAACTAAAAGCATAAATAGGAGGAAAGAGGATGAAGGAAAAGACACAGATAGGAATCATAACTGTAAATGTGATTGGGATGAACTCTCCCATAAAGCAGAGGTGGATAGAAGAATGGATTAAAAACCATAATCCCACAATATGTTGTTTACAAGAAATACATTTGAAATGAGGGGATACACATGGGGTAAAGGTAAAAGGTTGGAGCAGAATATATTGTGCTTCAGTTGATGTAAAACAAAGAAGGGATATCAATTCTAATCAATTCACTTGGAAATTACAAAACAAAACCAAAAGAATGAAAAAATTGAAGAAAATGTGAAACATTTCATTGTAAAAACACCTGACCTAGAAAATAGATCCAGGAGAGAATTTAAAAAGTATGGGCTACCTGAAAGTCATGATTAAAAAAAGAGCCTAGACATCTTTTTTCATGAAATTATCAAGGAAAACTGCCCTGATATTCTGGAACCAGAGGGTAAAATAAATATTGAAAGAATCCACTGGTCACCTTCTGAAAGAGATCTGAAAAGAAAAACTCCTAGGAATATTGTATCCTGATTCCAGAATTCTCAGATCAAGAAGAAAATATTGCAAGCAACCAGAAAGAAACAATTCAAGTATTGTGGAAATACAATCAGGATAGCACAAGGTCTTCTATATTAAGGGATCGAAGGACTTAATACTCCAGAGGTCAAATGAACTAGGATTAAAACCAAGAATTACCTACCCAGCAAAACTGAGTATAATACTTTAGGAGAAAAAAATGGTCATTCAATGAAATAGAGGACTTTCAAGCATACTTGATGAAAAGACCAGAGCTGAACAGAAAATCTCACTTTCAAACACAAGAATCAAGAGAAGCATGAAAAGATAAAATGGAAAGAGAAATCATAAATGACTTACTAAAGTTGAACTGTTTACATTCCTACATGGAGAGATAATATTTGTAACTCTTGAGACTTTTCTCATTATTTGGGTAGTTGGAGGGATTATATACATATAGATAGAGGGCACAGGGTGAGTTGAATAGAAAGGGATTATATCTAAAAAAATAAAATTAAAGGGTGAAAGAGAAATATATTTGGAGGAGAAAGGGAGAAATGGAATGGGGCAAATTATCTCTAATAAAAGAAGCAAGAAAAAGCTTTTAAAATGGAAGGTAAAAGGCAGGAGGCAAGAGGGGAAAAGTGAAGCTTATCCTCATCACATTTGGCTTAAGGAGGGAATAACATGCACACTCAATTTAGTATGAAAATCTATCTTACATTACAGGAAAGTAGGGGAGTAGGAGATATGTAGGGTGTAGGGGGGATGATAAAAGTGAGGGCAAATGAGAAGAGGGAGTAATTAGAAGTAAACACTTATGGGGAGGGACAAGGTCAAAAGAGAGAACAGAATAATTGGGGAGGCAGGATAGGATGGAGGGAAATACAGTTAGTCTTTCACAATATGACTATTCTGGAAGCCTTTTGCATAACTATACATATATAGCCTATATTGAATTGCTTACCTTCACAGTGGAGATATATGGGGAGGCAGGAAGGGAGAGAAATTGGAACTCAAAGTTTTAGGAACAAATGTTGAGAATTGTTTTTGCATGCAACTGGGAAATAAAAAATACAGGTAATGGGGTATGGAAATCTATCCTGCCCTACAAAAAAAGAGAGAAGATAGAGTTAAGGGAAGGGTAGGGTATGATAGAAGGGAGGGCATATTGAGGGAAGGAGTATTCAGAATGCATGGTGTCTTGGGGTGCAGGAATGGAAGAGATGGGGAGAAAATTTGAAACTCAAAATCTTGTGGAAATGAATGTTGAAAACTAAAATAAATAAATTTTTAAAAATAGAGGGGTAGACCATTGGAATATGTTAAATACTCAAGACACAGTTGTCAATGAATGTAGCAATTGACTGTTTGATAAACCTAAAGACTCTAGCTTTTGGGATAAGAACTCACTGTTTCACAAAAATTGCTGGGAAAAACTGGATAACAGTGTGGCAGAAACTGGGCATAGACCAATGCCTGACACCATACACAAGAATAAAGTCAAAATGGATACATGACCTAGGTATAAAGACTGATACTACACACAAATTAGGGGAGCAAGGAATAGTGTATTACTCAGATTTATGGAGAATGGAGAAATTTTTGCCCAAAAAAAGTTATAGAGGACATTATGATGTGCAAAATGGATAATTTTGATTACATTAAATTGAAAAATTTTTGCACAAACAAACCCAATGCAACCAAGATTAGGAGGGAAGCAGAAAACTGGGAAAGAATTTTTGCAACTAGTATCTGTAATAAAGACCTCATTTCTAAAATATACAAAGACCTGAGTCAAATGTACAAGAATACAAGCCATTCCTCAATTGATAAATGGTCAAAGGGTATGAACAGGGAGTTTTCAGAGGAAGAAATTAAAACTTTCAATAGTTATATAAAAAAATGCTCTAAATCACTATTGATCAGAGAGATGCGAATCAAAACAACTCTGAGGTAGCACACCACACCTATCAAAGTGGCTAACATGACAAAACAGGAAGATGATAAATGTTGGAGAAGATCTGGGGAGTTGGAAAACTAATTCATTGTTGGTGGAACTGTGAGCTGATCCAACCATTCTGGAGAGCAATTTTGAGCTGTTCCCAAAGGACTACAAAAATGTGCATACTCTTTGACCCAGCAATATTGCTGCTAGGCCTATATCCCAAAGAGACCATAAAAATGGGAAAGGGTCCCACGTGTACAAAAATATTTATAGCAACTCTCTTTTTAGTGGCCAAGAACTGGAAATTAAGGGGATGTCCATCAACTGGAAAATGGCTGAACAAGTTGTGGTATATGAATATAATGGAATGCTATTGTGCTATAAGAAATGATGAACAGGATGACTTCAGACAGGCCTGGTAGGACCTATATGAACCGCTGCTGAGTGAAAGGAGCAGAACCAGGAGAACTTTGTACACAGCAACAATCACAGTGTGTGAGGAATTTTTCTGGTAGACCTAGCCCTTCATAGCAAGACAAGGACCTAAAAAAATTCCCAATGGACTTGAGGCAAAATGCCTCCCACATCCATAAAAAGAACTATGGAATTGGATTGCGGAATGAAGCAAACCATTTTGTCTTGTGTTATTTTTTTTGTTTTGTTTTCATGGTATCTCCCATTAATTTTAATTCTTCTATGCAAAATGACTAAGGTGAAAATGTGCTTAATAAGAATGTATGTGTAGAACTATATAAGATTGCATGCTATCTCAGGGAGGGAGAGAGGAAAGTGGAGGAGGGAGGGGGAAACATCTAAGATATATGTAAGTGATTGTAGAAAACTGAAAACAAATAAATTAATTAATTAAAAAAAAACAAACGAAATTGACTATATTTTGGCAGACAGAAAATAGTGTGTTCATGTTAGAAATCATTTCTGAATCAGTTTCTTTGTGCAGTTAACTAGTAAGAGTAACGGTAAAAAATTAATAAAAGTCAGATATAGTATCAGTTTCTACAACAGCATAAAAAGATTATTCTAGCAGGAGAATAAGGCCTATATACAGGTAAGTACAGTACAATAAAATAATACAGAATAAATGCTTCAGAGGGGTTCAAAAATATACTGTGTGAGACCTGGGGAAAGGAGAAGTTGTTACTGAATAATGAGATAAGAGGAAATTTCATGGAAGAAGAAGCTTTTGAGTTGAAGCTGAAAGACTGGAAAAGAATTAAACAGATAAGGAGAACAATTTTGACAATATAAAAGCACAGGATATGTTCAGGGGACAGAGTAAACCACTTTAATTAGGGTATAGAACATGTGTTAAGCTGTAGATGGCTGAAAAGTTTTGGTAACACCAGATTCCAAAGGAACTCAAAAGTCACGTAAAAGACTTTGAACTTTATTTGGTAGGCAATAGATAATAAATGGATGACATGACCAGATTTATATAGAGGTGCTTCCGGTTGATCTAGCAATAGAGGGATCTATGGAATCAGGGAAAGAATGGAAGTAGGATGACCTTTCCACAAGTTAAACCAGGTCACTGGTAAAGCTGGCATGTTCTAGGCTGGTAAAAGTAGGAACAAAGAGAAGGGGAGAAATGGGCGAAATATGTTGAAGGAAAAATTAAGAAAACTTGTGAACCAATTGCATCTGAGAATTGAGGCAGAGGAAGTAAAGGATAACAGTACAGTTTTGAACACAGAGCAATAGGTGAAAGTTCTCACTGGTCTAGGTGGTTAAGTGATACGGTGGATAGTCAGAGTATAACACATGAAATCAGAAAATTCTGAATTTAGGTCTTATTTCAGATATTTACTCACTGAATGGACTTAGGCAAATCATTTAAACTATTTTTGCCTTAGTTACTTCATTTATAAAATGGGCATCATAGCAGCTACCTCAAAATTATTGTGAGACTGAAATAAGACACACGCAAAGCGCTTTCCAAATCTTAAAATGTTACAAAAGTGCAAACTATTATTATTAGACATAAGGAAGTCAAAAGGAAGAGCAGGTTGAAGGGAAAGTCTGTACACAATGTAAGTAGTTGGTGATTAGTCATACAGATCTAGGTTTGAGAGTATCTATCTAGAAGTAATCATCGAAGCCATAGGGGTGAATGAAATTTCATGGAAGAGATTCCAGAGCAGACCTTGGGGGACACCTCCTCTTGGAGGAGGAGTCAAGAAGGAAATAAAGGAGAGGTCCTTTCTTTTTCTATTTCCTAACAACTGAAGAAGAAACAAAAGAAGCTATCAAGAATTAACTTACCTAATTATATACTTCCAAAATCGGAAACTTGGAGGAAATGAATGAATGCTTACATAAATACAAAATACCCAGTTTAACAGAAAAAAAGAGATTAAACAAGCCAATATCATTAAAAAATTCAATATTTTCCATGAATTTCATCGAGCACTCAAAGGACAATTAATTCCAATACTCTATAAAGTGTTCGGAAAAATAGAAAAATAAGAGGTTGTGACAAACTCTTCCTGTGATACAGACATGGTTTGAATACCTAAACCAGGAAGAACTCAGTAACTTATATTCAGTTCAACCAATTTTCAGAAAGTAGCTCTCATGTGCAAAGAATACCAAGGTGGGAACTGGGGGAAATTAAGTTTAGATAAGACATAGAAACCAACAGTAAATCAATATTCCTAATTCAATATTGCTGCAAAATTTCATTTATTTATTTATTTAACTTTTTACATTCATTTTCACAAAATTTTGGGTTCCAAATTTTCTCCCCTTTTAACCCCTCCCCTCACCCCAATACCCCAAGCAATCTAATTTTCCCTATCTCCAATCTGCCCTCTCTTCTGTCATCCCTCCTTTCTCTTGTCTCCATCTTCTCTTTTCTCCTGTAGGGCCAGATGACTTTCTATTCCTCATTAACTGTATGTCTTCTTTCCTAGTTGCAACAACAATACTAAACAGTTGTTCCTAAAACT
The DNA here is from genome assembly GCA_023548195.1 of Bettongia penicillata ogilbyi. Lineage (NCBI taxonomy): Eukaryota > Metazoa > Chordata > Mammalia > Diprotodontia > Potoroidae > Bettongia > Bettongia penicillata. The sequence goes on along the minus strand of JAJHZJ010000482.1, from coordinate 3,007,539 downwards.
TTGAGTTCCAAATTCTCCCCATCCCTCCCTCCCCACCCATTCCCTTTGGGACAGCAGGCAATTCAATATAGGCCATATCTGTGTAGTTTTGCAAATGACCTCCCTGATAGTCGTGTTGTGTAAGACTAACTGTATTTCCCTCCCTCCTGCCCCCCATTGTTTCTCTTCTGTCTTTTGATCCTGTCCCTCCCCAAGAGTGTTGACTTCAAATTGCTCCCTCCTCCCTTTGCCCTCCCTTCCATCATCCCGCCCTTGCAATATCTCCTTCTCCCCCACTTTCTTATACTGTAAAATAGGTTTTCATACCAAAATGAGTGTGCATTTTATTCCTTCCTTTAGTCTCTTCCACTCTGTTTCTGCACACCTTGCAGTGATCCAGAACTTCTGGGGAGCTCTTCTTACATTAAATATATGGGCTGTGGGTTCGGAGCTTGTAAAAGTGCCTCTTTCTACTCGGCCATCTTGGCTCCGCCCCACAAAATTTTTTTAAGTAAAATATTAGCAAACAGTATACAGCAACATAGTAAAAAGATTATACACTAAAATAAAACTAGTACAAAACCATTTGCCCAGCCATGTACATTCTTTATGCCTTAGAACCATATGGGCTAATTTATTGCAAAAGATCTCTTTTCAGGAGTTTTAGTGTCTTTCTTCCTTCCAATTCATTATTTTACTCAAGGTTCGTTTTTATCATGTACATAATGTGGCAATTTGATTTAGAGTGACAATTTCTGAGGTTCTTTGTAAAGAAAATAATTACAACTCCTAGCCTTTATGGAGTATTTTAAGGTTTGCAAAACATTTTATGTTTGTTATCTCATTTGATCGTCATAAGAATGCTGCAAGGGATGTACTATTATTATTCTTACCTTTTGTGTGAGGAAACTGAGGCTGAAAGATGTTAAATGATTTTCTTAGGGTAACATAGTGAATCTCAGTCAAGATTTGAATTCTGGTCTACCTTACTCCAAGTCCAGCACTCTATCCATCATACCATTTAGCAGCAAGTTTCATTCAGAATTATCCTAGCAAGTAACTGGCTGTCTGTGTGGATGTAAGAATATATATAGCATGCCTTACATAATTATGGCCAATTATCAATTATGATAATTATGAAATATATCATAATTATAATTAATCACTGTAGTCAATCAAGCAATTTATCAATCAGCATTTATTAAATGCATTTTATGTACCAGGGACTGTGCTAAACACTAGGGGAAATCATTATATAATTAGTGTTTGAAATATATGGAAACTAGAAAGAGTTTGAAGTATACAGAAGCTATTATCTCTCAAAGTCTGTCCAAGCTGATATTCTTTGCTTCCATGACACCATCTAACCATCTCACCCTCTCCCATCCCCTTTTCCTTTTGCCTTCAGTCTTTTCCAACATCAGTCTTTTCCAGTCAGTTTCATCTTCTCATTATGTGGCCAAAGTATCTAAGTTTCAGTTTTAGTATTTGTCCTTCCAGTGAGTAGTCTGAATTAATTTCTCTAAGTATTGACTGATTTGATCTCCTGCTGTCCAAGGGACTCTCAAAAGTTTTCTAAGAGACTAGTGAATATTAACAACAGAGGGATTAACTGATTATTAAAATTCTCATTTGTTTTGTTGTTAACCTTTTAAAATACATTGGATTAAAGATAAGTCCTTTGGATAAGTTATTTATACTGTATTTAACCTTTATAAATACTTTAGGTTAGAGGTAAGTCATAATGATACTGTATTTGCTGTGAGCTAGTATTTCCCAGTTTATAAAATTATTAAGCTGTGTAAGACCGTGTTTATATGCACAAACCAATTTAGCTGTTCTTGAAGTACTTGCCTTTTGGAGGGTGAGGTTAAGAACTGGTCTTCATTTTGTATTTTGACATAGCTAAAAAAGCAACTAAAAATTTCCCAGGAGTAGGCATTAAAAGTTGATTTATGTAGTTTCTACATGCAAATAACAAAGTTCAGTCAAGCTTTGGATTTAAACATCACTAGTCATTTCAGTGTGGCTTTACTGTACATAATGCAGGTAGGCTTGTATGGTCCTTTCAAGGTTTTTGCCATTGCTTTTAATTTCATTGAATAATGCAAATAGTTGTATGGATTTAATGTTATTGTGCTTTGGTAATAAATACTGAAATGAAATGATATTAACTGGTCATGGCAAAATGTGTTGTTCCAATTCATGTTTTCTTTATGCATAAAGTTAACTATGTAATTGGCTTGAAATAAAAAATCAGTGAATGAATCAGTAAATTTAGTTCTCAGGAATGGTTCCAGGTTGACAATATTTGAATGGTGCCAGATGGAAATAAAACTTTTAAAAAGATTTTGTGAACAGAACAGAGAGGCATGGGATACCATTATGTTATAAGAGAGATAAGCAGGATGCTTTCAGAAAAACCTGGGAAGACTTATTTGAGCTTATGCAAAATGAAGTGAGCAGAACCAAGAGAACTCTGTATATAGTAAAAGCAATTTTGTACTACAGTCGTTGTGAATGACCTAGCTCTTCTCAGTAGTACAATGGTCTAAGATGGAGTCTGAATGAAGATAAAAGCATACTTTTAAAATTTTCTTGTCTTTTGCAACATGGCTACTATGGAAATGTTTTTGCATGACTGCACATATATAATCTGTATCAAGTTGCTTACCTTCTCAAAGAGGGGGGAGGGGAGTTTGGGAGAGAATTTGGGATTAAATTTTTTTAAAGAATGTTAATTTTTTTTACATGTAATTGAGAAAAAAATAAATAAAAAGGGGAGGGAGAACAGAGAAGTAGATGCAGTCACCATTTGGGAATTACTCCCTCCAGCATTGTTCCACATTGAAGAATGATGGAATTGGGTCCATAATCAGATATTCAATGCTCAAAATCCCACTGCATTAGAACAGTGGCATTACATTGAAAGCATACCATCTAACCTTAATTGAGATTTTAGAACTTATGTTGTCCAGAATTCATATTTTACAGAGGAGGACCAGAGAGCCAAAGAAGTTGCCTAAGGTCACATAGCCAGTAACTGAACTAGAACCCAGGTCAGGCTCCTAAGTTGTGTCTCTTTTTTTCATTGTACTACTTAACCCAGGGGTGGGGAATCTGGGACCTTGAGTGTGGTACTTGGGTTTGGCCTTTTGACTAAGTCCAAGTTTTACAGAACAAATACTTTTATTAAGGGGATTTGTTCTGTGAAGTTTGGATTCAGTCAAAGGGATGACCTTAAGGGCCTAGAGGGCTACATGGAGTCTTGAGGATTCTGGCTCCGCACTCCTGATCTAGCCTTTACCTTTCATTTTCTAGTGGAGTAAAAGGAAGAGGTAAGATGTCTTCTGATACCTTTCTTACCTTAGAAGGTTGGAAATCAAATGTAGAAGTATAAGCCCATGAAGTTCTCCACTTGTATAGACTAAATAGAAGCCTTTTGGAAGTTGGTGGAGCCTTCTCACCCTGGAACATCCCTCTGCTATGGAAGCTTCTTTTTTTGGCTGGTGAGTTTCTTCCAGGACCTCCATTTTGGGGGCAGGCTCAGGCTGGCCATACTTCAGTGACTTTTCAATTTTGCTTCTCTCTCTGGACTTTGCCACCATGTCCCCCCATGAAGGGACTTTATCCACTCTTACCCCACCCCCTTCATCTCTCCCTTTTATGTATTATTTTTTTCCATTAGAGTACAAGCTCTCTGAGGGCAGGATTGTCTTTATTTTTACTTTTATTTGTTTTTCCCCAATGCTTACTTAGCCCAGTGCCTGGCTTACTTGCTACTATGATGATGGTCTTCCCTATAACTCATTTCCATGTAGGCTCTGCAGTCTAGTGATTAGCACATTATAAAGGAAAATATTTGTCACCTAATTTAAATGTTTTAATTAACAGTCATTATTATTTTTAATATAATCTACTTGCAATGCAAACATTAGAGCAAATAATTAGAGCAAACCAAGAGTGAGACAAATCACAGTTTTGGAGATCTCTTTCCAATAATGTTTTAGATTATAAACATTATTCTTTCCATTTGTACACTTCAGTCTTCATGGTCATTTCTCCTGTGAAAAGAAGTTTCCCTTAATTTACCCAGAGAAACTATCATTTATAAATTGTATTTGTAAATATTACATCTCATCTAAGAGAAAGAAATTCATTTGATACCTTTTGAATTTACATTTAATTGACAACGTGGAATAGTGAATAAGGGACTGACCCAAGAGATGGGAAGTTGGGGGTTCGAGTATCACTGACATTAACAGAGCCCCAGGCAACTTCTACAATCAAAATATGCAGTCATTGTTTGGAAAGTGACAATATTTGGAAAAATGAGAACATTAACAAAAATATCTATATTTAAAAAGAAACTGTAAGTTTCCTATGAATTACTAATTTGCATCAGTTCTCCACAAAAATCAAAGGTCTAGACCAAAGAAAAAGCTTGAAAAAGCTGTCTCTCCTACCAATAAAGTGGAGAATATTTTCTATGGCAATAGTGGGGGTGACATCTTTGTGTCTAACCACAACATTGTTGAGTTATTATTTAGATCAAAGGATTTAGATTCAAAAGGACTTTATATATCATCTCATCGATTGTGTCAAACTCCAACAGAAGTAGATCCGTGCAGGCCCCATATTGACTTAGAAAACCAATAATTAACATTTATGTTGTATTTTTATTTATTTTGTTAACCATTTCCCAATTACATATTAATCTAGTTCCAGTTGCACTGGAGAGTTTTGTGGAAAGCAAGTTTGATACTTCTTAGTGTAGCACATTCACTCATTTTACAAGGGCAGAAAATGAGGCTCCAATAAGGCAAATGACCTACCCAAAGTCACACAACTTGTAATCACAGAGTGAAAAAACTGAAAAATTGGACTTCCAAACAAAAAAGAAAAAAAAAGCATAAAAATTTCATTACTTATACTTAAATGGGAAAAAAGTCTTGATTTATGGTCTGACAAAAGAGTGATATTGATGACATTTATATTCAGTGGTCTTTCCCCATTTTGCGTTCTTCTTTCTCTATGGACATCTCAATGGTTCATTTGCTGGGCATTTGTAGTTCTGGCCTAGTGTTCTCATGGTATTCCCTGAACTCTTGAAACTCAGCCTTGACCATCTTGTACAGTATTACATTCTTCTCTCCTCCATGACTTGTTGCTTCTCCCCAGCGTGTTAAATCCTATCTGTCTGATATTCCCCCCACTCAAAGCTAGACTTTCTATATCTTCCAAGATGACAATATGTAAACTTGATGAACAGACTTTGTTAGAGAAGAGAACAGATCCCAAGCACTCTGTCACCCCTCTCTTGATTGATGTGGGTACTTCCTATAACAACGCAGATTGAAATCCATGAATACATCTATGTGACTCCTGCTCATATCTTCCCATAAGTTCATCATAAAAGACAAGATTTTCCCTAGATCTAGTGACAGTTCATAGGTACCAATGGAAAATTCAAACTATTTGTTATTCCTTTTGCACACAATGTATATACCTCTTTCTATGATCACATATTTCTGGACCTTTATCCCACTTCTTGTGCACCAGTCATCATTGTGAATATACTTATAATCCATTATGCACATTTCCATTATCTTTGGGTCACTTACAACTTTGATTCTTTGGGGACTGTGGTGTTCGTATGTTTTATAACCAGAGAGAAAAAGAGGTGTAGTGACATAAAATAATTGATAGGGCTTTTGAAGTGTGTGGGTTGTTATCAGCTCTTTCCTGGTCTGATCATATCTAGAGTTCTGTCTTCAATTCAGGGGGATACATTTTAGGAAGGTCATTGATGAGTTAGATAGCATCCACATGAGAGACAACTAGGATGGCAAGGAATCTCAAGTAGATCAACTGAAATAAGTGGAGATATTTAGCTGGAAAAGAGAAAACTTCAGAGAGATATGATAACTGTATTCAAATGTTCAAAGAACACATGGAAAAAGCATTAGATTTTTTCTGCTTATCCTTCAAGGGCAAAAGTAAGAGTAACAGGTAAAAGTTACAAAAACTCAGATTTAGGTGTGATGTAAGGAAAAACTACCTATCAATTGAAAATATCCCAAAGTGGGACGAACTGCTTTGGGATGTAGTGTAGTTTCCTTCCTTGAAGGTCTTCAGACAGAGGATGGATGACTGCTTAAGTATGTTGTAGAAGGCCCCTGAGGTCCTTCAAACTGGAATTCTGCTATTCTCTGAATATCAGTGTTAAAAAAGTAGGTTTTGTTTTAAGGGAGTGTGGTGGCATTGTTGAGAGAACTATGCAATTTATCAAATACAATTAAAACCGTTGTTTTTCTCCCAAACTCATTGTCCATCTTCAAGATATACAAATATATGTACTGATTAATTAAATCAATGGATTGTGCAGTTGCACTGGTTTTGTTTCAACTATTTGGTTTTTCCTTTGTGGATAAGTAGGTTCTCAAGTATCAGGTGTATTTCAGCAGTGGCCAGGGGATTTAAATAACATGCCAGGTAAATGAATGATATATTTTTGGTAGGCAATCTGTGGCATTCCTCAAAGAACACAAATTAAGTGGTTCTTTTTATAAAGCTTCCCCTCTTCGTGGTATCTGGAGACAATATTCCCTTTTAGCCACTTTTAATAAATTTCTTTATTGTAAGTCAGTTCCTTAGTGAATTTCTGTTGACTAACAAAATAACATTTCGCCCATAAATGACCAATTTTAAGTAGATTTCCCATAAAACTGTTAGTCTAATTTATCCAAATTTTCTTAAATTTCCAACCTTCCAAACTGATAGTTCCTTTCCCATTCAATATCTAAAATCTCAATAAAATACCATCTTTCTAAATTCCCAAGCCTGCATATAATGACCAGTCTCTTCCATGTATTTTGTTGTAATTCATTAATTTGAAACTATTTTAAATGATCATAATGACATGATTCAAAGGTCCCTCTTCATGCTTGTGTTCCAATCACACAGACACATACTTACCATGTTTTCATTTCCTCTGCCTAGCTCACTGTACAGAATATATATGTATGTATAAATGCATATATAGCCGTTTAAGACCTCCACCCATGGAGTGCTTATGTTCCTTCCTGTTTGGAGATTTGTCATCTGCATTAACTAAGAGACTAGGCCTTGCTCCAATGACACTTCTATTCGAGCTCATTGACCTTGTGATTATTTCATTCAGTGAGACCATGTGCTGATTCCATCAGAATTCAGTCTGATGGGAGATTTCTGCCCAGGAACCTTCCTCAGACTTGAATGCTTTGACATTATTCTGTGCGCTCATCGTCAGCCTCAGGCAGGTTTCATTCTGCTATTAACTCATCCCTTACATGGCATTTATAGTGGAGATAAATGACTTTATACTTCCATATTATTTATAACAGTTGTTTGCATTACTCATCTCGCCATGCTATTCATTTCAACAACAGGGATCAAGACCTTCTGTTGGTGCTTTCTCTTTTGTTTCCTCTGTTGGGTGTGGGAGAGTGAGTCCTGGGGCTCCAGAGGGCAGTGTTGTGTTGGAAGCCTCTGGTGTTCCGCTCTCTGTCTCTACCCTCCCTGTGGATTTCATATAGTTGAATGCCATCCATTCACAGGCAGACTTGCAGAAATGACTTTCCTCTATTAATCCACAATGGCCTTGACCACTTAGCTTTTATGACTTCAGCGTTTACATAGAAATAAAATAGCTACGAACTGAACTAACCCACACATTACTATTAATATTCAAGTACCACCTAATGACCTTGAAGAGGGAAAAATTATTTTTTAGTGAATCATGTGGTAATGTTGAATATATCTGCTTTTTATGGTAATACCACATTGTGGGGTAAAGCTTTTAGAATATTAATAGGCACCAGGAAGTTTTGAAATCTCTTTGAATTTCAAGCACTGAAAGCTCTTTACAGTTGCTCAAATCAAAGAAATATGTATGTTTACTCTAAAAAGCAAAATCAATAGAGGAATATTTGTTTTAGTTACCATCACTCACAATAATCATTTGGGTCTCCCTATCCAAAAACCATCACCCCTTATTGCTGATGTGCCTGTCCCTGCCCTAAAGGTTTGACTTGAGGGAGAAAAATAGCCCTGCCGCGAAGTAAAGGCAGGTTCAGCCTCTTCTGACTATTTTTTTTCTTCCTTCCTTCCTTCCTTCCTTCCTTCCTTCCTTCCTTCCTTCCTTCCTTCCTTCCTTCCTTCCTTCCTTTCTTTTTTCCTTCCTTCTCTCTCTCGCTTTTTTTTTTTTTGATTATGGGAGTGCTGGTGATAAGGGAAGAAAGATTTTGGGGAATGACAGATATTTGTGAATTCATTCGTCTTCCCCTTCAGTCCCATCTGTCTCTACATAAATACATATTATAGAATAATAAATATAATAACTGATCTTTATATCTATCTCTGTATCTCTCTATGTATTTGTCATCTATATGAAAATCTGTTTTACTGCTTATTGAACTTCTTCCATCATACCAGCATAATCCTGCAAGTGGTTGAACTACTGAATAGCGGCCACCTACCATCCTGGAATACATGTTCACACTAGTAGATTTACAATCTAGTCTCAGTTCTATTACTATATAACTCATCAACTTTAAATAAATCAGTTAACCTCTCTAGACCTCAGTTTCCTTATCTATAAAATAAGCGGTTTGGGCTAGGTGATCCCCACATTTTCTTCCAGCTATAAGGTTATATGATGGCTAATAATACTGTGCCTGGGCAAGCCACTTAACCCTGTTTGCCTCACTTTCCTTATCTATAAAATGGTCTGGAGAAGGAAATGGCAAACTACTCCAGTATCTCTGCCAAGAAAACCCCAAATGAGTTCATGAAGAGTCAGACACAACTGAATAATGACAAACTAATGCTTTCAGTGCAAGGGGACAGTTCTGCCTACTATGGAAAAAGTTTCTTCAGGTCATGTTTTAATTTCTTTTAATGTTTCTCCAAAAGCTAAAAAAGAATCCAAATCTTTGTGTTCATTTATTTGTAGATTCAAAACTCTCCATTCCAATGGCAGCCATGTCTACAATAATTCTCTTGTTCTTTAATGGGTATTCATTTCCCCAAGCCAAGCAATTTCCTTAGATGGACACTCAAACCATGCTGTTGATACCCGATGCCTCTTCGAGGAGCCAAGGAGCCAAGCAGCAGAATGACTTGACTGAATCACTGTCACATAGTATGGACCACCCTGATGAGAACCACTCTAAGCCTTGGTTGCTGCTGACCTGGCCCTCTTGGAGGATCCTGTTATCTAACAGAAGCAGCTTTATGGTCTGACTCACCTGCCACAGGCATTATGATGTCCACAACTCAATCAGTCTTGGCAAGGTGGAATGTTTGCGTCCCTGATTTAGGAAGTAAATTGCTTCCCACTATCTCTGGGGAGGATCATTTTAGCATCATAATTTAAAAGGGAACATTAGGGAATTCTCTTGAAATGACAGAGCTAGATGGGCTTTCTTTCTGTTGTTTTTAAGGCCAAAACCCTTTTTCTGAGGCAAGATCATTAACTCTCCAAACTAAGGATTTATAAATACCCAGACTTATAGAATGTTAGAACTGTAAGGGACCTTGGGGATAATGGGACCACCTATCTGTAATCACAACACAGTTAGCAAAGGGTTTTAAAATCATGAAGCAGTCCCTTCTCCAATACAACCATTAGGGGAAAGAAAAAAGCATAAAACCAGACTCATTTAGATGGAGATGGTGTTTAGTCTTTTTTGAAAAATCTTTGAAGTAGAGACAGGCAGTACTTTCTTTGAACTGGAGAATAGGTTTGCCACTACAGAATATTTTATTTTGCTAGCAATGGTGGTATTTATTGGACAGCTAAATGGCATAATGGATTGAATGCTGGATTCAAAGTCAGGAAGACCTGACTTTGAATCCTGCCACATATGTGTGTGTGTATGTGTTTGTGTGTGTTTGTGTGTGTGTGTGTGTGTAGTGTAAGTACATATAAGTCTACCTATGTATGTATGTATATGTGTGTGTATAAGTATGTATACATATAATGTTGTATATATGCAAATCTAGTGGTAGCTAAATGATGCAGTGGAGAGTGTTGGGCCTAGAGTCAAGAAGACTCATCTTCCTGAGTTCAAATCCAGCCTCAGGCACTTACTGTTACCCTGGGCAAGTCACTTAATCCTGTTTGCCTCAGTTTCCTCATCTGAAAAATGAACTGGAGAAGGAAATGATAAATCACTCTAGTATCTTTGCTAAAAAAAAAAATCCTGAATGGTGCCACAAAGAACTGAAACGACTAAATAAAAAATCTGCAAACCTTAAAGCTAAAGTTTGCAAACTTTAAATGCTAACTTTTAAAATTATCGTCCATAGCATTGTCTGCCAAAGTTGTGATGGCTATTTAATTCTTGATTTCAAGTCCAGTGCTTTTCTACTACGGCATGCTACCTTATACCATGCTGTGCTGGCTCACACCTTTAAGGCACATTAGCCATAGAACATGGGAGAGGCAAAGGTTAGCAAAAATGTCTCCAAAGGATGGTTTCGCATTGTCTACAGAAATCCTAGTCGTAACATTTTTGTTCCCAAATATCCTGAAAGACAGACAAGCCTGGAGTCAGCAAGGTCTCAGTCTGGGGATGGGAGGCAGATTCAGGTACAAGGTACTAGACTAACCAGAGATAGTCTGCCCTCCCTGTCCCTCCCTCTCTCCCCCAGTCAATCCTATGTTGTTCCCCATGTCAGAAGGGACTCTATGAAATCCAGAAAGAACCTTTTCCTAGAATCATAGGGTCATAAATTTGGAGCCGAAAGGAATTTGAGGCCATTAAGGCTAATGTCTTCATTTACAGAAGAGGAAACTAAAGCAGGACATTCTGAGAATGGAGGAAACATAAGGATTTCTCTTTGCTCCATAGTTAAGTTAGATCACTTAGGGCCCATTATCTACTTCCATAATACAGGCTGACAGCAGGGAGACAGAAATATTAGGGTTTTTGCTATTTCTAGCAAGAACCTGGTAATCTAGCTAGAGGAGTACAAGGTATGTATGGAGATGAATTGAACATAGAGCTCTACACAAGTTGAGGAGAGGCTCTGGCTAGCACTGACAGCGTTAGTTTTGCAATTAGGATGGCTAATGTCTGCTTTTCTAAGAAGCAGCTAGAATTCTGCTGTTTCAACAGTCCTCCCCCTTGCAATATCTCCCTTCTGTCTTGCCTCTCCAGTAGATTCTTGAGTCCTTCCGAAAGTATTTCTCCATTCTCACAATCCCCCTCCTCTTCAACCTTCTTCTTTCAGACTATCTTATCCACTGATTGGTAAGGTGAAACCAAAACAGATTGGGGAAAGTTTAAAGAATTTCTTATCAACATTGGGGAATTTCCTCTGTCAGGTCTGAAGACTGTGTGCCAAAAAATGAAATACTCTTAGTGTGTTCCCATTGTCCTCAGCTCATTCCTGCCAAAGTGTGGGGTGCTTCTAGGGCCCCATTAACTACTTCCAAAGTCTCAGACCAAGCTCAAGACAAGTCTGTAAGAAGTAATTTGGCCTCCTAAGTATAGCTATTGTCTCAGAATGGTTCTGGCCTATCAGGCCACTGGAAGGCCAGTTTGGTTCTCTTTGACACATATTACTAGCTGTTTAACCTATTATTTTAACCTACTTAACCTAATTATTTAACCTATCAATTCCCGAAGTCAACCCTGGTACTATCAATTGCAAGAGAAGTGGCTAGTATGTATCAACAGAGGAAAGTTCTTCAACTTGAGTTCCGTATACCCAAAAGTTTGAGCAAAGAAAAAAAATACCCTAAATATCTGAGAATTGTCTGTTAAATAATTAATATGCATCTATTCCATGCATAATATTTACAATTTTTTTCCTAAGTGTGAAAGTCTATTCTATAGCGAAGGCAAGAAAGACAACTATTCAAGTTTTGCTATCACTAGAAAATAAACAGTGCTTTCAGCTCTCTGACAACATAATGAAATTACCAGCCTGTCACATTCTTGTACCCAGTTGATGCTCACATCACCTAAACTTGTTTTGGTTTAAAATAACAATGAGAGAGATAGTAATAATTTAATAAAACACTGAGTGCTTTCTGCAAACACAAAACTCAGCAGCACTTACTTGTCCTTAACAGCCTACAATCTAATTGAAATGAAATAAAATTATTCTAAAGTGCCTTTGACTATACCTAAAAAAGTCACTGCTGATAGATTCTGTGATTGTGGAAGATTAATATTCATGTTGTATCAAAAAAAGGTATCATGGAATAGAAAGGATAGTGGGAGCTCTTAGAGTCAGGAAGACCGGGGTTCATGTTCCATTTTTGATACATTACTGAATATGTGAAAGACAGATGACTAAGCATCTCAGTATACAACAATGACCCCCTCCCCCTCACCACATGCACACGCACACACGCACACAAACACACACATACATACACACATACACACACCCCTTTCTAAAACTATTAGTTGTAGAGGAATTGCTGACCTGTAATGGTGCTGGTGTTTATTTTTTTTTAATTTTTCATTTTATTTATTTTTATTCTTCACTTAAGAAATAAAACAAGCATTTCCATAACATATTAGAATAGGAAAAAATATGATTGCATGTGAAACTGCAAACCTATCATGTACAACTTCTTATTCCTTTCAAATATATAATAAGGTTATTATGCAGTAGTGGTGTTTCCATATTGAAAATTCCCTACTTGAGTGAAATCACAAGTTGGGACAAAAACCAGTTGCCTCAGAAAAGGGAATGTGAATTTTCTGCGTCATGCCATGTTGGAGTAGAACTAGTCATAACAAAAACAGCAGTAATAGCTAGTGACATTTATATATAGTCCTTTAAAGTTTGCAAAATTATTCTGACTCTTTGTGACCCCATTTGGGGTTTTCTTGTCAAAGATCCTAGAGTGATTTGCCATTTCCTTCTCCAATTCGCTTTACGGATGAAGAAACTACAGGCACACCCCTAGCAAGCGCCTGAGGTCAAATTTGAACTCAGGACAAAGAGTTTTCCTGACACCAAGACCAGCATGGCGCCACCTAGTGGTCTCAAAGTTTATATAGTACTTCATCATAATCAAATAAACACTGCCATTGCTACAAAGGGTATATATCAATCAACTACCTTATGTCCCCTTTTGCCATCCCTGTAATTGTCTAAGCAAAATGCCTCTTCAGGGCCATTAAAGCCGCTATGTGTTATCTCCTTCTATTAAAAGCATAAGAAAGGCTAGGAAATGTCTTCACTTCTGTATTTGTATCTCCAGTGCTTAGCTCAATGCATGGTACATAAGGGCTTAGGAACAGTTTTTCTTTCATTTCTTCTTCCAAGCCAAAAAACAACCCAATAGGGTAGTTATCAAAAATATTATCATTTCTCATTTTACAGATGAGGAAACTGAATCTCCATGGAGTTAATTAAATAACTTGCCTATCATCATGTATAGGTAGTATTTAAAATATTTTTCAACTTCTGTATTCTGAGTGGTTTGGCAAAGACTAGTTACCCTAGAACACATTTTACCTATTGATTTTAATTTACTGAAAAATTACACCCAAATTAGTTCATTACTTGCCCATATTTTACAAGCTTTAATATTGGCTCTGGTTCCTTTCCTTAGCATTGTAAAAGTGTCAGATTAGGTCTCTCTCTCTCTTTCTCTCTGTCTCTTTCTCTGTCTCTCTGTCTCTTTCTCTCTCTCTCCATATATTTTCCAACACATTGCCACTGTAGATAACTTGATATATATATATATATATATATATATATATATATTCATACTAATGTATGTATATTTGCAATTTCATTTAGTAAGTTCTTTGGGGGATACTTATTGTGCTCAGAGAAGGACAGAATGGTTTAACAAGTTACTCATAATATAATAAAAGAGGAATGCTAAGTTAAAAGAGATGTTTCCAAAGGAGAACACATTTCTTTAGATAGTTGAAACCTTAACAGAGATATAACTAAGATCTATTAATGAGAGCCTGTTCTCCATTGTCTACTGCCATGATAAATGTATGCAAACAGTTAATTCTATTATATGGGTCAGTTGTTTGGAATGTGTGTGACCCTGGTTATAAGGGATAGATCAGCACAGATTGATCCCTGCAGCTGACAAAACTCAAAACACATTCTACCCAACGTGAGTCAGTAGAGTGCTTTGAATTATTTCATTGTAAAAGTGAATACATTTAATAGAGACTGATTGCTCAGGTTTCTTCCTAAACCTCCCCTTGCTTGCCTTTAGTCAAATCAGCAAGCATTGATTAAGTATCTACTATGTGATAAAAATAAAGGGGGCGCCATGCCTTGACTCACTTCTAAAAGAGGCCTACTGAATAGGTGTTACCTCACTCAAAGTAAGAACTTGAAAAGACCTTAGTCTAACAGGATCAGTGTCTCCCACTGCATCCTGGGCCATCTTCAGCCATCCTGATGAATAGATCACTGGACCCTGGCGACTCTGGAGGAGAAAGTGAGGATGGTGACCTGCACAGCCCTCCCTCACTCAAATCAAAGTCAACTGCAAGTTGGGTCATCATCTCCCTGATGTCATGGCCAAACACAAACACAACAATGTGCCAAGCACTGTGCTAAGTGAGGACACAATCAAATAGAGGAAAGACAACATGAAGACAACTATGGCCCAGTAAGATCTCACTTGGAGGTAATCACCAAGGGAAGGTACTAGTGTGAAGCTGCATTGGGAAAGGCTTTTTACAGAGATGAGATTTTAGCTGAGATCTTTAGGAAGTCAGGGAAGTCAGGAAACTGAGACAAGAAGGAGAGAATTCCAGCCATGGAGAACACCCTGTTAAAATGCCAAGTCTGGAGGAGTGTCTCATTCCAGGAACAGGAAGGAGGCCAGTGTCACCAGATTGGACTGAAGTCACTGTCTTTGAACTGGAGTACAGGGAGGGAAATAAAGTGTAAGGAGAATGGAAAGGTAGGAAAAGGCCAGGTAATGAAGGCTTTTGAATGCCAGACAGAGGATTTTACATTTGATCATGAAGGTGATAGGGAACTTCTGAACTTTACTGAAAGGGGTCAGGGGGAGAGTGATATGGTCCAATCTTCAGTTAGATCAGTTTGACAGTGAGGGGTTATGGACTGGGGGCAGGGTAGCGGGGGAAGATTTGAGGCAAAAGAATCAGACATAAGATTTCTCCCCTGGATATCTCTAGTGGATCGTGGTTAGGGATGCCCACAAGGAGAGAAATGTAAGTTAGCCCATTTTACTACTTTTTAGCAACACTAGTAAACCTAGGTAAAGAAGTTCAAGTAAATCTCTAAGACTGATTATTTGAAAAAAAAAAAAGACTTTCAATGGACATGCCAGTCACACTATCCCTGTCCTCCACTGCCCTGAATAATTCAGAATTATTTATAAGCATCTACTCTGTGTTTAGCCCTAAGAAAGGTGAGGGAATGAATACAAAAAAAGCAGGAAACAGGAGCTATGCCCTCCAAGAGTCTAGCTGGCAAGCCAAGCTATACTCAAACGAAAACAGGGAACAATATCACAGATAGTGCATTACCAAGTAATAAATTGTGCCATACAGACTATTGGTGCTGTAGGAATTCAGAGAAAGGAGAGATCAATGTAGGCTAGAGTAATCACAGGAAGGATTTTAGCTGAGCCTTGAAAGATGAGTAGAATTTAAATAGGGAGGAGGTAGAGAAGGGCCTTTGCCTTTGTGGAGAGCCTGTATATAGAACGATAAGCAGACTCACCGGACTTGTAGAGGGTGCTGCATATTGGGGAACAGAGCTAATAATTAGATAAGTATGATAGAACTAGGGTAGATGATAGAGGGCCTTGAATGGCATTCTGAGTTTAGATTTGATCCTATAAGTAATAGGGTAATACATTCATTCATTTAAATATTTATTCAGTTTCTGCATTGTATGAGACGTGGAGGCAGATACAAAGATAAGTAATAAGTCCTTGCCCTTAAGAAGCTTGCATTTAAATGTATTCTTGCATGAAGGATTAACAATAAAAAAGCTGTTTTGCTTTTGAGCTAAAGTGCAGGTCATCTGAGGAAGAGAGGATTTTCATATTTTTCTAAACTGCTTAAAACTTACTATGAAGCCTTTCTCAACCATTCTCTCTGGCTCTAATCACTGCAACAAAACTGACCACCTCTTTCCCATCTTTCCAATTACTTAGCCCTTCCACATTCCTTGGCACCCGATTTTCACATTTCTATACCTTATGACCATGTGTGTTCATCTGTATTCCTATTCTCTTGAAAGGATTGAAAATGCTTCAAAGATGGAGATAACATCTTCTCCTTCCCCTGTTATCTTCTGGTAGGGAAGGAGCGTACTCAGTCCTTGATGTGTATTCACTCACCAAAAACACACTGCTTCTAGCTGGTAAAACTAAGATAGTCTTTGGTTTCATACTTGTTAAAATCCTTTTTATCATGTAATGGCAATGGAAATTGGTTTTAGAACCATACGCAGCACGCACACACACACACACACACACACACACACACACACACACACACAGGCAACATACTTTTCAACAAGAAAATTACTACACCTTAAAAAAACAAACAAACAATTTCATCACAGAATTCTACCATTTTCCTCCCCAAAACGATAGCATTTTATGCCTAGGGTAGAAATAAGAAATAATGGGAGCTGTGTCATTGCAGAGATGGCCCAGAGCCTTCTAGACAAACCAGATCATCTACAGTAATAGCACCAGATAAAAGGACTTGGGCCTTTTCCACATCACTGAAACAGGTGGCATTATTTTCAAAAGCATTGGTACAGTAATTTTACTTAGTGTCCAGTAGACATTTAGAGCTCTCATGACAGTGAAAAATGTGAAAATTCCTCATGTATCCTAGGATTTTCTCATATTGCATATCTTAAAGACTTTATCACTAAAATAATAATTAACTTACTTCCATTGGATTTCAAGACCTGAATTCAAATCCCACTCTGCCATTTGATACTTAACCTTAGGCAAGTCATTTAATCTTTCCAAGCCTCAGTTTCCTTATCTGTAAAATGAAGGGGTTAGACTAGATGGTTTCCCTTCCCACTTCTAACTCTATGATCTGCTCTTTCCCTCCTTAAAAGTAAGCAAACCAGGTGTCCTGAAAGCCATAAGAGAACTCACCATACAAAGGAATTTGCTAAGCAGTTATCTGCAAATGAAGTTTCTTGGGTTTTTTTGCTACATATTCTAAATATTTCTAGAGCTGTATGTCTAAATAAAGACTGCTTTTGTTGGGGTAGCCTTCTTTTCCATCTAAGACTTAAATGTGATTAAAAAAGAAAAAAAAGAGACCTCATCAGATGGTCTTGTTTTACTTCTGAGTAATAGCAAAACACTCCTGCACTGGGATGATACTAAATGCCAGTGTTTTCATGCATGAAAGGCATAGCAAAGACAAGCATAGAAAAGGGAGCTAAATACACTGAAAAGGAATCAGGCCTCTCTTGAGGTCTTTGGGGCTGAGCCTAGCTTGAACAGGCACTCAATAAACCTGTGCAGATAGACTGACTCATAACCAGATTCTCTGGAAGGACGGAAGGTATTTTTCAGCTTAACCGTTTGCTTCATCCTTTTTAAAAAGAGGGGACCAGAAAGGGTTCTTGTGTTTTCTGAGAGAGAAATCCCATGAATTATTTATAGCTGATGGAACATAAAAAGAAAGAACAGTATACAAATATACATAATTTGGATGCTTGAAACAAAAACAGAGCACCAAGTCAGTCTGATTCAAATGAAAACTGCTAACTTGAAATTAACATACAAACAGGGAAGACCTACTAAAAGACTATTTAAATACATGAGATGGTTCTGTTCTCAAGGCACTAAAATCAATAAACTAGACCATTAGGTGAGGGCGCAATTAACTGAAAGATTATTCAAGTCCAGCCTCAGACACTTAATAGCTATGTTACCCTGGGCAAGTCATTTAACTTCTATTTGCTTCAATTTCCTGATCTGTAAAGTGGGGATAATGATAACATCTACCTCTCAGCGTTACTGCAAGGATCAAATGAGGTGATTGTAAAGCACTTAGTAAGGTACCTGGCACACAGTAAGCACTATATAAATGTTAGCTATTATTATATAGAAAAAGTTGTAATCAATGCATTTGTGTCAAACCCAGGGAAACAAAACATGAGTGTTTTCATTCACTCCCTTCGATGATGCAGAAGAAGCACCTGACCATTAAGCCTGCAGGTAGATGATCTGTGTCTGTTGTCTGAAGACCAATCTTAGTTAGATCTTGTGAGACTCATCAGGGTGATGAATTTTTCTGCCATAGCAATTCTCAAAGATAATCTAGTAGACTGCAGAGGTGTTGTGATCTATATTGGTGAAGAAAACTTATTAAAGATATGAATTTTTGACATAACAAAATGAAGTTGTGAGAAATGCACTTTATAAATTGTAAAGGACTGTGAAATTGTGAACTAGTCAATCAATCGGTCAATCAGTTAATCACCAAGCATTTATTAAGTGCCTACTATGTGTCAGACCCTGTCCTAGGTGCTGAACATACTAAGATAAATATGAAAAAAAATTCCCTGCCCTCAAAGAGCTTCCATTCTATTGTGGGTAAGAGGAGGGGAGAAGAACATGCATGTATATAAATAAATACAAAATGTTTACAACCTTAATACAAGGTAACATCAGCTAGAAGTGGAAGGGAGAGGCACTAGCAGCTGGAGGGGTAAGAAAAAGCCTCATTTTGTAGTTTGAAGAAAGCTGGGGTTTCAAAGAAGGAGAAGTGAGGAGGTAGTGCATTCCAGGGATGGGGGACAGCCAGTAAAAAGGCACAGAGATGGAATATTGAGTCTGAGGAACAGAAAACAGGACTAGTTTAGCTGGAAGGCAGAGCACTAAATACTAAGTCCAGAAAGGTAGGCCGGTGTTAGGGTGTCTGAGTCTGAACTCTGAGGCCCACAGGCCTTATCTGACCAGCAGTGCCTCTAGGCCTTGGTGGAGTGAGCTGTAAGTAATGACCAAGGTAGGAGACAAGATAGCAGGCAACTCCATTTATTGAAGTAGCAAGCAGTGCTCTTATCTCTTTCCTGACACCAGAGCCCTAAGTGGACCTATCAGCAAATAGTTTGCCCTAATAAGGAAATACTATATCTATGACCAGGACTGCCCAGGATTGCCACGTAGCCCCTAGAAGTAAAAACATCTTGGGCCTTCTTTGTTCTCCCAGGGCCTGGGAAGTAGCCTTGAGCAAAACAGGGGTGGAACCCTTGTCCCAGAGCCATCTTGTTCATGACTTACCAGTCTCCCCTCAGTTTACCTGAGTCATGACCAGTGAATGCCATCCAAGAGGCTGGGGGTTGGCAATTCCCTTACAGGCTGGAGCCAGAATTTAAACCAGGCTTTAAATATCAAACAAAAGTGTTTATGTTTTATTTTAAAGGTAATAGGGAGCCACTGGAGCTTTCTGAGCAGAACAGAAGCATTGTCAGATCTGCGTTTTAGGAATATAAATCATGCATCTGTGGAGAAGATAGATTGGGGAGCGGAGAGATTTGAAACAAGGAGAGATTTTGAAACAAGGAGACCAATTAGGATTCTGTTGCAAAAATAATTCTTAATATTATTAGCTATTAGCATTATGGTTTCTAGCTGGCCATTCATTTTTGTTTCAAATGTATAAAAATGAGCAATTCTTATCATTTTATCTAAGATAATATATCTCATATTAGTAATTCAGATACTTCTGAGATTCTAATGATCTTCACCCCGCAGTATTTTTGAGTATGTGTATGCTGATATGCAAAAACGGACAAATAAACATAGCAAACATCTTTTTAAAAAAATATTCTCTCAGTGATGCTGGAAGAATTCCATCAAGATTCACAAACCTATGAATCTTGGAATGCCATAATAAGCAAAGAATTAAAATTACAGGTAATCCAAAAGTCAATGAAAAAACATATGCAGGATGGGTATGAGTAAGCTATAGCAGGTTACTAATAAGCATCTGCATACAAAAAGTATCATAAGAATGGTTGGAAATGGAGGTAGACTGATCCATATAGTGATGAAGAATGACATATGGACCACTCTGGTCTTATATTGGCATCCACAGAATGTTAAAAGAACCAGTAGTATGTAAGCTCCAAGAGGGTAGGAATTATTTCATTTTTTTTCTTTATGTTCTTAGAATAGTTAGATTTAATATAGTGGCAAAAAAGGTCAGCTGTTTCAAGACCCTCAGGTTTGAGGGAATCCAAATCTGTTTCAAATTTCATATGTGTCATAAATAATTCCTCACCATTAGAGTCCCATCTATGACTGTAAGCCCTGAGTCTTGCCTATTCTTCATCTGTTCCACTGTAGTCTACCCATGCTAGGCCATATCTAACAAAATCACTGCAAATAGAGAATGAGATACTTTGTCATCCCAAAGCAAAGATTCTTCATTTTTTTTGTATCATGGAACTCATGGGCACTTTGGTGAAGCAGACACACGCCTTTTCAGGCTAACATTTTTAAATGAATAAAATAAAACATAAAAGGATTACAAAGGAAATCAATTACATTAAAATACCTATTTTTAAAAAACACATAGGATTACAAAGGAAACCAATTATATTGAAATGTAATTATTAAAAAATTTTTAAGGTCCCAGGCTCCAGGGTAAGAATGCCTATCCTAGAACCTGGCACAGTGCCTTACTTGTAGTAAATCCTTCATATATGCTTATGAATTGAATTGAAGAAGGCATCCAAAACACTGGATAAATGCTCTAATGGAGGATTTACAGGAGTTGTAAACTAGAATCAGAGCATAAGGAAGCACACCTACATTGCGATCTGTACCATTAGAAGGCATCTCCGTATGAATGAGACCAAAGATTCACTAAAGCATGATATGTTCAAAGCATTTTTTTCATCATCTTTTTTAAAAAGAAAAGACTTTAATAAACTACGACATTATAATCTGCAGAACATTCATTTTAGTGCTAGGGAAAGGGGATTCCCTTGGGCACAAAGGGAAAAACATCTCTCTTAGATTCTGCTTCAGAGCTTGCATTTTCTCTGTTGAAGGTGGCTATCCCCATAGTTTGCAGCCTCTCTACGGTGACTGTTATGAAATTTTCTTGGCAGCTGCTTATAACACTTCTAGATGTTAAGGGATTGACTTTGCCTTTTGCAGATGAGTTTGGCTTCCAAATCAGTTTTGGAAGGAAGGGGTCTCTTGGAGAGTTTCCTACACTAATTGAAGAGACATTGTCTCTCTACATGGATACAAGTTGTGCTCTTGACACTAATCTCCAGTCTAGTTGGAGAAAGGGGTTAAATGATTCTTCGCGCCTTTTATAGCTGTTAATACAAAGGCTTAATAGCAAATAGCAATTTGGCAATAGATTAATTTAAAGAACCTCTTTTTTGTAAAAAAAAACAACTCCTACTTATATAATTCAAATTTATATAAAACAAAAGATTTAGTTTAAAACCTTTCCTTAATTTGACTGTATATTCTCAAGCTATTGTGCTGTCCCTATTAAACTTTTAGAAACTAACCTACATTTGCCACCTGCTTCCTAATCAAACATTCACTTCTGTCTTCTGCAGTTTTGCTTCCATCTCTCATATGCTACTGAAACTATTCCTTTCTAGCTCCTCAATTACATCCTAATTGCAAAAAAACAAATGAATTTTCTCATCTTACTTGATCTTTTTGTTGGGTTTCATAATGCTGACCACCTCCTCATTCTAGCTTCTGTTTCATTCGCTGGGTTCTATTACACTGCTTAGTTTTCCTTTCCTGTGCTTCTTCCAAGTTAGGTTTCTTGGATGACTTTTTCTTTTTTATCCTTTCTTCTAAATGCCTCCACTAAGCCTTCCTTTCTTCTTTCCTTTAGTAATATCATATTCCCATGTATTCAATTATTAACCTGATAAAAAAATAACTGCCAAATCCCCATTTCTAGTCTTTTTATCCTCCTTGACTTTTGGTTCTACATTTCCTAATCCCTTCTTGCTGTCCCCACCTAGCGTCCTATCACAGCCTCTAAATCCTCTAAACTGAACTCTCATCATTCACCACTTGATGCCAGCGTCACTATTTATGTTGCCAATCCCATGATTCCTCCAGTCATTCGTGCCAGATAACTCATAGTCACATTTGACATTTTCCTCTCCTTTGCTTCTCATGTCCAATCTTTTGCCAACATCTTGCAATTTTTTTTCTTCAGTCCATTCTTCACCCTGTGACCAAAGTAATCTGCCTCATGCATAGGTCTGAACACATCACTCCTTTGCTTGAAATCTTTAAATGGCTCCCCACTGACTGTGGAACAGAATAAAAATGCCTTAATTTGTCATTCAAGGCCTTTAACAATATGACTCCATGTTGCCTTTCTAATCTTCTTGTGCAAGTACTACTCTGGATTACTCTAAATTCTAGCTCAGTGAAATTACTTACTTACCATTCCTGGGCATCCTATTTATTACCCTCTCCTGACTCTGTACATTTAATATACATGCCATCCCCTAAATCTAGAATACCTAGGTTTCCTCCTTTCTTCCCCCTCAACCATCTGAGAACTTCCTTTTTCCTCAAGGATCAAATTAGACATAATCTCCTCCATGACACTTTCCAGAACTGTTTCAACTAAAAATGATTCCATCCTTCTTGAATCTCTCATTACCACTTTGACCTCTCCTTAATCATATTATAAATGTTATTATAGTTTTTTGCATCCATTCCTCATCTCCTTACAAAACTATAAGCTCTGTGAAAGCAAGGATCATGTCATTTTCATTACTGTCTCCCCAGTATCTTAGTATAGTGCCTTGTATATTGCACTCAATAAACATTTGCTGAATTTAATTGAAAGATTTTTTTTATTTTATTGCATCTGTCTGGATACTAGAATTATAGACCAGGGTTAAAAGGGTTATCCAGAAAGCTTTCTGAACATCATTCTTATTATCAATAAATCTCTATTACCTGCAACCTGTGTCTTTTTCAACAAACCAGGCTGACTATTTTGATGGATGATCCAAAAAAAAAAAAAAAAAAAAAAACCACAGTTGAGTCAGAGGAGCTGGATCATTCATTTATACACAACCTTCTGGCTAGTTATGAAACTAGCTTTCAACCTTAAAAAGCTGCATTATTTTACTGTCAGAATGTTTCAGAAAGAAATAGAAAAGCCCTAGAAACTAGCATGCAAACATTTTTAGCAAATAAGCTATTTTCACAATAGATTCCTACAACTTCAGTTCAAACCACGTATCTGTACAATGCCCCAAAAATGCCAATGCAAAATTCATGGCACAAGGGGAAGAACCCTTTCTAGGATGCTGGAACCAGAAATAACCTCCAATTCTGGTAAACATCTACCTGGATAAATGTATTTAGCTAGTTTTTATAAAATTTAACATTTATCATCTTACCTGCTTTTTCTTCTTCTTCCTTATATAGAATTAAAGAATTCTATAACCACCACTTGGTTCTAATAAGAATGAAAGCTATTGTTGCAAATGAAATGGGGTAAAATATAGAGAAAAGCAAAATCCATCCCATGGTGAGTACATAGACATGCTAAGTTTTGTTGTGTATCCCTGTGAATTACTGGTCACACGGACATAAAAATTATAAAAGAATCCCATTTTGACTGTTCATTACTATATGACTTCTGATTTATCATGTGTATATCCTCCCTCCCCCTTACAATGATTGTTTATAAAGTGGAAATTAATCCATTCTCCCACAATCCTTCACCATAAAGGTGATCTATTGTATTTTCAATATTATCAAACTTTGGAGGTCAAACCAGATTTTGTTTTTGTTTTTTTTCCCTCTAGGAGGGTTAGGGAAAAGTTACTAAGTGCCCAAACCAAAGGCGCATTTAAAAAATCAAAAACAAAAACAAACATTCATGTGGTGGCTATTTTTTACTATTCCAAATCACTAATATAATAATTGTTCCTGTCTTTGTTCACACCCTAGAAATAAAGACATATACCATATTGCCACCAAAGGGGAATTCTTGCAGAAACCTCTGTCTATTCTCTACAATCTGGTCAACTACTAGCCACCCCAAATACAATCTAGCCTCCTTCTTTAACCACAAGTGCATTAGGAGATAGGCTTAGGAGTATGTCTGAGGATGGGGCAGAGATTGTGGAGAGACAAACTTACATCTCAGTCAGATGTGCAAAAGACCTGCTTAAAGCAGATGGCCAAGACTGTGAGAGGGTCTCTGAACTTCTTGGCTGTGCTGTGTCTCCTTCACACAGCAAGCAAAAAGATTGAAAATCAGTAGTTGGTGGTGTCCCATTCATTCATTCAGGTTAAAATTTTAAATGTCTTCAATGTGCAATTCACCCAGTCATACCATAATTGGTTGCCTAACTGGTATGTAGATGGATGGTTCAACATTTCTTTGAGTCAAAGGGAAACTGATTTTAAGGGGATCTCAGGAAGCCCTAAGGGGGCATGGGAGACAAGGCATTGAAGAGAATCCAAGGAAAGTGGGAGGAAAGACTGACTCATATTCATGAATACCATGTCTGCTATTCAAGTATAAGCTAATCGGATTGCACCCAAGAGAGCAGAAGTAACAGAATCAGCAGACAAGATAATTGATCAGCAAATACAAATCAATCTCCATGGTAAATTGAGCCTGGTCTTACCAACTACAACCAAAATACAATAGGCTGAAATTCAATTGAGAGGGGGCAGTTTGGAAATTCAGATGTTCTCTTTGTTTGGAAATTCAGGTGTTCAACCTATGTTTTTCATCTCCAACCTTTCACTTTGCATTGCCTAGTCATTACATTTTTGGAATGCAAGAAAGTCAACAAGTCTCTTTGTGTCTCAGTTAAGTGATGAATAAGATTCCATGGCCACAGACACATTCCTAATGTTAGCCAGTTATCTACAAATATAGACTATTGGGCACAAAATGTGTGGGTGGATCAAGGCAAACTAATCATTGCTACTAGAAATTCAAAGCACAGGCTCTACAGATGGTGAGTTAGTATATATGGCACAGCACATCATTACCGTTGACAACATGTGCCTTTCCTATTGAGCAGTTAGAAAGCACTGGGGCTATGTCTATAAGATGCCCTGATTAGATCATTTTCATGTTAAATCAGTTACTTCCAACTGTCACAACAGTTGAGCTTTCAATTGGAAGGCTAGTCGATCTGAATTTGTCATTAAGAAACCAAAAATAGACCAATCATTTGTATTCTGGTATCTTTAGCTATCTCAGGGGGGAAGGGATAGGGACTGGATACGTGATTTTATTGGTAGAGGGAGACCCCAAGTAAGGAAACTCCCTCTATCAATGCACATTGGCACTTAATCTATAATTTGTGGTCTTAGAGAATTGCCCAGAGCACTTAAACATTAAATAACTTGTTCTGGGTCACCCAGCCAAAGTGTCAGGGGTGAAACTTGAACTCATGTCTCCCTGACTTTGAAGCCAGCTGTATCCTATGTTACATTGCCTTTCACAGTTATCTTGATAACTTATAAACAGTGTTGACCAACTGGGAACCAGTCCATTGCTCAGCATCTGATCTGCAAATATTAATCTAATTATATGTATCTTCAAGTAACAATTATGCATTCCAACTACATTAAATTTAAGTGACTTCCAGTTTGTCAAGATTTTCAGGACAATTTGGTTTGTAATTTTCTTATATGTTTATTTATGAGATATGTTTATATATGGGAAGCAAGGCTGGCTATCTTTTGATATATTAGAAATCAGATGCTCAGTCCTTGACTCCTCTTAAATCTCATATAGTTTACTCTTCTATGAAATGAATACTAATGTCCTAACATCTGGATTCCATGACCTTCATGGAGGTACTGTAGGGTTGAAGTTGCTAGTGAAGTTGCTCAAGATGCACCATAGTGGTAATCACTGTAATTACTTTTCCCCAATGAAAATCTTTCATTTAGAGACTGAATGTAATCAGAATAACTTTCCTTTGGCAAAATGTCCTTCATTATGTTGCAGACCATGATATTAACAATTCTCATGCCAATGAGAGCGGCACTATGGTAATGAGATAGAGAGCCAGCCTCCAAGCCAGGAAGACCAAGGACACATGCTGACTGTGTGATCCTGGGGAAATCACTTCACCTCTAGGCATTCTGGACAACACTTTAAGACTTTAAATTGCCAAGAAGGTGCTGGCCTGCTTTGGTAAAAGCAGATTCTTCACCAGGCACAGCCCTATGCCAATGAAATCCCAGGTCCAGTTCTTACACCAATGAAGCATATTATTTATATTTCACTGTAGTGTATTCATTTTAGCCTCAGATCCAATCAACTTTAGTATGAAGTAAAAATGAGGTTAAACAGACTGCTCACTAAATCATTGCTTGAATTCTTTGCACTTATATAAGCAAAGCTCTGAATGTTTTCATATATCATTCTGGGTTAGCATGAACTTTTAAGAATTTTAGTGATATCTTCTTTTTTATAGTTAGATTAATTTTGTGGATACACAAGTACTACACAATGAATGAGGCTGGGACCATATTATTTCTAGTCATATTTTAAAAAAAGATGATTTAGATTTGTCAGATATTTATTGTAGATTGTGCTTCTTGTAGACTGCAAATTCATAGTGCTAAATTGTAACTACTTTCTAAAATTAAAAATAAGGTACTTATTTCAAAACTCTTAGCTAACCAGATATGTTGGTTTGCACCTTCAGATAAAAATGGCCTGTTAGAACAAGGATAAGGGTTTGCTATGGTAAACCACACAACAATGCAATTGAAGATGATAACACTTATCAGATTTGTACTCCTCATCATTCATATACTTTGGGAGTATAGCAACTACTGAAAATAACAAGTCATAACACATCTAAATCTCCCTAGTTTGTGCTTCCCAATGAAACTTTTTTTAAAAAAAGATAAATTGAAAAAAAAAGTAAAATTTTATTCCAAGAAAATTAACAGGCTACACAGGTAAATTTTGGCAAATGCAACTTTATATTGAAATTCACACATCTGTATCTTAAAGAATGAGACTCACAGACTCTAATGTATTTCTAAAATACCAGAAATCATAGTATAAGCTTTCACAAGTTAAAACTTAAATAATTTAAAACGACCAATACACCCAATGTGCAGAAAGTATAAACAAGACTGTGCCTTCAGTAGAATAAATGCTCCACAAATTGTGCAAGATATCATACTAAGCTGCGGTCTCCCCATGACAGCTGACTCAAAATATAAACATACATCAACTGCCTGTGTTTCTCAGAACAAATTAGAATGGGCAGCACACCTTAAAAAAAAAAAGATTCACATTATCCCAATGATGTGCACCCTAATTTTTCAAACCATGGGAGAAAAAGGAAAGAGAGGATTAAGTGATCTTTCATGCACTCCCAGATGACTGACCAGAATTACGGATTCAATTTTCCTTGCCTATTTGCTCCAATGATAAATAAAATGGAAAATACTAGATAACCCTTTAAGGCAACATGTGTTTGTTCTGTATTATTCCAACTGCTCAATTATGACTGGATATTACCATCAATGTTGCCTACCAGACAGATATCTAGTATTTGCAAAATATAAAATGAGTTGAGTAAACCTTTCTACCAAATCAACAAAAAGCTACATAACATAGTCCAATGCTAGTAATTTTACCAGTAAGAAAAATGGCATTTAGAAACAGTAACACATTTGGGGGTGGGGATGGGGGCAGGAAGTAAACTCAAATTGGAACCAAAATCCTGCTTTTGGAATGGTTCCCAAAACTTACAAGGCAAACAGATTTTTAAGTGTGATAATCCAATAATGCATGGCACATCTTTAGTTGATTACAGTACTTTAAGTCCCCCAGTAATTAGTCTTTGCAAAAACAATAAGAGTATGAAATGTTTCAAAGTCTTCAAACTTCTAAAATTAGTTTTTTTATCAACACGTTTACCTCATGTCAACTTAATTTATTAAGATGTCCAATGCTAATCTTTTTTGATGGTCTTATGTAGTGATATACACAGCATTTAGCACTGATACTTAGCACCTGCTACTTTCAGGATCTAGATTTCAACCACATAGAGAAACTTAGGGCAGTGGTTCAGTCCTTTCTTAATTACAAACCTTCACCAATGGTCAGCAGGAACACTTTTAGATTTAAAATAGGATTATAGATGAGCTAATGCAAGGACTGCAGAATGTTGCCCAGATCCTTACAACTGCTGATCACATTCTTGATTTTCTTCTCAAGATATGGCTACAGGCCACAATTGCTTAGCAGAGAAGGGTAGTGTTTCACAAGGCTAAAGATTTACAGATGCTCCCTCATATAACACAGTAAGGTTCCCTTGGTAACCTGGATTTTCTGCAGTAAAGAAGGGTTGTGCTGAAACAGCGCCTCAGCTCCCTGTTGGAGAAAATGCAGACAAAAGGATTGATTCCTGCTTGGGCAAAACTCATCCAGACAGCGGCTGTTAGAAATCCCCCTGGAACTACAGGCCCTCTTGCAAAAACTCTCCAGTAACAGGCCACCAGGTAGGGGCCCCACAAGGCGAGGAAGAGGAAAGTCATGATGTAGAACATTCTGCTGATTCTCTTTTCCATTTTGAACTCGTCTAAGACCAGCAGCCTTCTTCTGCCTGTGGTGTTTGCATTTTGCCTAATGCCCAACAGGGTGGGTGGTGTGGGGCCCCTTCCAAATCCTGCCAGCCAATTAGCAGCTGCTTGACCGCTGGCTCCTGGGCCATGAAAAGTCCAGTTTTGGCTGACTGCTGCTACAAACTGGACTGGCTTCATTTTCCTTCGATCGTGGACAAAAAATATCAGCTTGAGGTAGACAAGCTGTGTGGCTAGGAGAATGAGGGCAAGGAGAAGCATAAATCCCAAGGAATCATTGGCCCTGAAGGAACGATGTTGAAAGGTGCACTGATCCTCCTCCCTAATGAATGAATAAGTGCCCACGTCTAAAACTGGGGGGAAAGCCATTGCTACAGAGAGGGTCCACACCATACAGATGACAGCCAGACAAGTCCAAAAGGTCAGCCTTTTTGTATAGAAGCGGTGGTGAGCTATAGCTAGGTACCTGGTGACGCTGATGCAGAACAGCATGAAAGCAGTGTGGAAGCAGGACAAAACCCCCAGGAAGGCGATCACTTTGCAAGTCAGAGTCCCATAAGTCCAGGTAGAGCCATTTTTAACAGAGGTGAATACAAATGGGAAACAAATTGCAGATCTGAGAATATCTGAGCAGCAAAGATCCAACAGGAAGTAGTAAGGAGCTCTATGCAAGGTCTTATCTTTGACTAGCAAAATGGAGATCAGAAGGTTACCCACCACGCTGACTCCTATTATGAAACCCAGGGAAGTCAGTTTCAGAAAGGCGGTTAAAGGAGAGAGATTTTGCAAAATGTTGTCAGCTGCATGGCTATAGTTCGCCATAGATGGATGGATGCTAAGGATATTGCCTCAGTCAAGTCTCATGATCTATATATAAGAACAAGGAAGAGATAGATCCATACATCTTACTGCAAATGTAATCCACAAAAAAGAACTGATTTGGTGTCTAGTCATACATCCTCTTTTCTTCCATCTGATTTGCCATTAGAATATCTGAAAAAAAATTGAGCTATCAGTTCTTAAGTTAACAAGCAATGATGTCAGAAAGTACTAACATTAAGCTGCTAATTTATGGGAAAGCAAATGAAGTTGTAAAATCTAGTACTCTTCTTTGTTTTACATGTTGTGATTTTTTTGGGGGAGGCAAACATTTGAGGTACCTGACTATCAAATGCATGCTATAAACTATTCAGTTTGCTTGAGATTTCAGAGGATTGGCTTGTTTATGATTTCTAAGGTGGTCTAGTTCAGAAAGGGTCCCTATGTTTTGGAAAAGGAACATTTTACTTGGATACCTTTAAGATTTAAAAAATGAAATGTTCCATATTTTAAATGGTGTCAACCTAGGAATTAATCATTGGCATGTAAAATTAAATCTTCAGAGACTGCTAATGTAAAAGACATGGAGAGAAAGGAACATTATCTCCATCTATCTGAGGTCTTAATATTTGTCAGTGTTTTACAGATAGCTGCTCTGTTGATATGGATCACACCCAAAGAACCCCTGCAAAATTTATGTATTTTAAGAAAATCCCATCAAGCACATGAATCAGAAGCAATCATTCCTGCATATTGTCTAGGCAGAAGAGTATTTGCTCTTTCTTTCTAAACCATGATTTCATCCATTAGAGTCTTTAGGATGAATAGAGACTGGTCCAGGGAGGACACAACAGTGATGTGATTTAGCCTTTTGTCGTCCCCCTCCCCCACCCCATCCCCCACCTTGTTGGCCAGAATCTTTTCTCTTTTAAACCCACATGATTCTTAGCAATGGTTAATGTAAATATTGGCCAAGGAAACACACCCAGAGGAATATAACACTTCCATTTGTAAGCCTTAGCCGCCTGGATTCAAATGAATATGTTGGATAATTAAGCCTCTCCCATTTACACCGCTATTCCTAGTTTCAAACAACAAGTAGCTACATTTTAAAGCAAAAACAGGGTACCCAGATCCTGGGTTTGGGACCATGCCAGGGATAGCAAATATTTCGGTTATTTCCCCCCATTAAAAGCGTGTTCCCTTTGCTACCTTTCTTCCAACCAGAATAAGCCACCAAAAAACCCTGGCAAAATCTGCGTTGGATGATTTTAATTTCCCCACTGGTGTGTCCCCGGGTAAATACCGACAGCACCAGGCATATTACGAAACCTGAAATCCGCCACCCCTGGACTGATAATAGAGAGATACATGCACATGCACACAGTACATACACGGAGATGGGAAGAGAAATCGCTTCTGTGTTGCAAGGGAGCTGTTCTTGGTGGTTTCGCAGCCCAGTTTTCCTTAGTCTTGAAATGCTCTCCAGACAAGGAGCTCCCAATAAGCCCTGTTGAAGATGCATTGTCTGTGTGTACTTCCATCATGCAGTTTATTGTCAAAAACCACAGGGAGGTATCTCTGCCCGTGAACCTGCAGCTCCATCACCACCATGCCCCCCCTTCCAACCTCCCCCCACCCCAACTTAACCAAGAGCATATCCTCCTACCTGTTGGTATTGGATATCCCGACAGACTATAGCTTCTTCTTTCTATAAATTGCTGAATTTTTTTTTTTTTTGCCTTAGTACCTTGACTGAGGAGCTAGTCAGTAGCTCCAACAGCGCCTGCGCGTTGGAGCCTTCTTGAGCTCCTAGCCTCGTCCTCCCCTGTCGCAGCGGCACAATCTCTCCCAGTAACGCAGGAGCCCCAGCAGCGGCAGCACCAGCAGCAGCAGCAGCAGCGGCACCAGCACCAGCAGCAGAAATAGCAGCAGCAGCAGAAACAGCAGAGGCGGCGGCAGCAGCAGCAGCAGCGCTAGCAGCAGCAGAGGCAGCAGCCACCGCCTCAGTGAGGGCAGCCGCAGCAGCAGACCGTTATCATGGCTAGCTGGATTTATTGAAGATCCTGGCCGGTCCTCCTGGGAATAGGAAGGCTTTGGCTCCTCTCCTTGTGGCTTCTGAACTTTTTCTCTGCCTTCATTCAAAGTGAGGACCTGGAAAGAACTCATCATGCTCTTCTCTCCTTCCCCATCACCGCACTGTTGTACTTTGCAATGCATTAGGTCCTACGACCAGTGCCCGTCCCCTTCCTCCCCAGCTTTCCCTGCACTCCTCCCTCCTTCTTCCTCCTCCCCTTCCCCCCCACCCCGATTTTTTTTTCTTTCCTTCTTTGGGTATCAGAGCTTCTTTTAGTTTCCTTCTCAAATAATTCCCAAGCTGATCCTGGAATTTGCAAGCTAGCAGAGAGACTGACATATAGAGGGGGACGGGAAAAACATGATTTTATTTTAATTGGAAAGAAGGGGAAACGGTTAGCACAAGTTACCCCTGTCCTTGTTAATCTCTGTATGCGCAGATATGGATATTACTTGGAAGAAGCTAAACACACCCGTCCCCTCCTTGCCAAGCCGCATAACATATGGTGCCCATTCTACCTTAATAAACATGACTAAAATGAACAGCCTTGGGAAGATTTTAAAATGACATTTCTTTTTCCTTCAGGAGACAAATATGCTTTTTTTTTTTCTTTTACCACCTCGAAAGTAGAATAGATTGATGTCAAGGCTGTTCTATGTGAGAGAGCTTCCCTGCCCCCGCTTAATACAGATAAAGGATACTAGTAACGTAACAGGAAACATAGAGCTACCTAAAGGTTCTGATGGTGTTATCACAGAACCTGCATAATCAGACATTTGGGTGCAATTAATGTTGCCAAAGCTATGCATTTCCTTATTCACCATTTCCCAGGTAGTGTTTTCTTAGATATAGCAATATTTTTAAACAACAAAGAACCCCAATGGACATACTTTCATTAATTCCCATTGCAAAACGTCTGTCTCTCTTCCTGCATCCTTATTGCTTTATAATATTCTGCTAATGAAACACAGAAAAAAAAAATAAAGATCTTCTCTACGGTAATAATTTGATCTCTAGGCAGCTATAAAATAGCTCTTTGCTGGGTGGTGAGACTGTGACATTCGGGAGAACTCAAGCCAATCAGCGCACAGATAATATGAGTTGATTTGCATAGCGGATTCCTATTGGATACACTGTAGTAAAGGTTTCCCCCTCCTCTTTTAAAGCTTAAAAATGAATACTTCACCGTCATGATGTCACAGTCATTACACAAAGCCCTGTACTGGTAAGATGACGATGATGTAACACTTTTATGATTACACTAGGATTTTCTAAGTTTATTAAATGCATGGAGAATATTTTACCTAAAAAGACATACAGCCCGTTGTTTTGCATCCAGTTATTGTAAAAACATAAAAATAAGCCTAAAGAAGTGATAGAAGAACCTGGAGGCATTTTTATTGAAAAAAAAACGCACAGAAATAATACCAACAAACACCCTTCCCCTTAAATGGGTTCAAAACGTTATTTTTTCTCTTATTCATGGTAAATTCACATTTTATGGAAGTGGAAATGATTTACATTTTAACTTTTTTTGTACTTTCTGTGAGTTTCTTTTTTGTAGTTCAAAACACCTTTAGCATAGTTATTATGTATTTTATATCCATGGAAATTAAGAAACAGGAATTCAAGTACCTTTCCCCGAGGGATTCACAATTGGCCTGATCCTATTGGGGGCATCTTTGGAAAGTTTGTAAATTTATCAGTTTCCTCAGTTCCTTAAGATTGATAGGCTAGGAGGTAAAAAACAAAAACAATTTTGGTGGCCTGAAAAAATTAATGGCCATGTTTTTTTAAAAAGCATTCAACTAAGATAGTAAAGTGTCTCCAATGTACATGTTAAAGTTGCACAATGAGAGATATTACTATGAGAACACTTAGTTCAGCAACCTATTGAATGCTGACATCAAGAGAGGCATAAAACAGGAAGTAGAAAAGTGAGTAACTTAGGCTACCCAAAGAAATAGAAGTGGAATTCAAAACTTAGGATCATGCATACAGTTAGACTTCAGAGGTCTATATGGTTCAACTTCTTCCCATTTTCAGTTGAGGAAACTGAGGGCCCAAAAGGCTGAAGTACTTGCCCAGGGTCACAGAGGTAAGGAGGGAGTGATGGAGCTGAGATATGAACCCAAGTTCTTTGGTTTCAAAGCCAACAGATTTTGAATTTTTAAAAAAATTAATCACTAGACATGTCACAACCTCCATGGATCTCCGTTTCTTCATGTATAACATGAGGGATTTTACCAGATGGTTTCCAAAGTCCTTTCTAGCTCTAGATCTGTGATCTAATAATGCCTTTACCAAACCTGGTACTCCAAGACAATAATAACAAAGCTACAAGGGTAATATAGCATGGAAAAGAACTGGAACTACTCATTGTCATTGAGCAATTCTATTCACCTATACTTCAATTTCTCCAGCTGTTAAGACTAGAATGTCATTTCTGTGCTTTACAAAAGGGGCTAAGGAAATTAATGAGATATTTTCAATGTGTTCATTAACCTTACTGGAGAAATCAGTGAAGTGTGCTTATCCTACCTAAAGAGATGCTATTTTTTTCAAATAGAGAAAAATTACATAAATCTTACCAGTTTTCAAATGGGAAGTTGTTATTTCCCAATCACTTGGGTCATGACCTTATTCAGTGTGTTAAATTCTTTCTTCCATTTGATCTTTTAGCAAATTATGGAAATAGGAAAGAAGACTAACAGAAGATGACACTTGTGAGAGATGGGTTAAGTGGACTAAAAGAGACAAAACAAAACAAAACAAAAACCAACTGACCAAACCTCTAGCTTGGAAGATTTTAGAGGCTTAGAGATATTTTGGTATAACAGAACCGTTGTTATGCTGAGTATGATTCAGGAAGGCTGGTGTGCTTTGCCTGATTTGTTTTTTGTAATAAATATATTGGTAAAACTTCAGTAAGGAAAACAGTTCAGCATATTTTAGATGATAGGACAACAATTCAAATTTTTGCCAAGTGATTCACAATCCCATGATGTGGGAATTACAGAGTCTTGGGTTGTGCTTTATTCATATGAAAAAGTACATCACAAAATGAAATGCTCTTAGAATGTGTTGACAGCCAAAGACCATAAAGAAAGATTCTAATAAATCTTTTTCACTTCTACTCGATTGTTAAAGCTGAACTACTAATCTCTGTTGTTCTCAGTTCTTACCAGGACCTCACAGGGATATTTAAGATTTTTGTGTGTCACTTCTCATGAGTGGCACAGGAAGTGACAAAGGAAGATTTGGAGGATCTTATCAAAAAGACTATTCTCTGTACATGACATTCTCTTTTGCTCTAACCAGTTGATGATCTAACTCCTACAAGTAGATGATTCTGAGGTGACTGCTACCCCTATAACCATCATTTCCTATCAATTAAGATAGAGTCAGATTCATCTGCGTATATTTTGTTCAGTGATTAACAAGAGGGATAAGTACTGATATGAAAATAGTGCCCCTTGTATTTGTATAGTGTCTGCCTCTTTTGGAGGCCTTTAAAACTAGGATGAATCCCGGTCAATCTTGGGAAGTTTAGATGTAGCACTGTTGAAAATGAAAAGGATGAACCAGAGGATTTTTTTTCACTAGTGGGCTGCAACTCATTTAATTTCCATAAAGAGATTCCAGTGTGGTAGAACATCCTGAGCTCTTCACCTTTCATTGCAAGTATTTATTGTGTATATATGTGGTCATCAGTGATGGTAATGGTATTGGTAATAACCCTAGTGGTGAGACAAAAGTGGTGGAGTAATGAGCATGCATGTGTTTGTATTCTTAGAATGATTGGGAAACAGAATATTCTGTGCTGGGGGGACGAGTTCAGGGACAATGCCACACTAAACTGACTAAATGAATATTTGGGTTAACTTTGAGTAATACACACACATTATCTACCTACAGATACAGATGTTTAATTGACTAATGATGGCACTTAATAAATATTTATTAAAAATGCTTATTTCTTTTTTTTCTATTTCACTATACTGAATGAACTTCAACATTTTATTCTCACTTTATAGGAAGATCACAGTTCCATTGTACTCAATGACATTCATTAGAACTTTCTGTTTTATAAACTTCATCATGAAGGAAATCAGTTTTAGATGTATTTTGGGTACACAAATCTACTGATCTGTACCTGTTGTAAGCTTTTAATATTGCTTGGTGAGGCAATGTTTATGTGTTCCAAAAAATATTTCTCTAGGTTTATCTTTCCCATTTATCTGAGAACTTTTTTTCTCCTTTTTGATATCAAAATATTAATTCTTCTATGGTTGTTCATTTGGGTGATGGACCCTGTGTTTTGTTACTATTCTTCAAGCTTATATTAGGGTAATTTCCAAACTTGTTAGACTTTAAAAAAAAATATGACTAACATTTTGTAGTTTTTAATTTCTTTAAACATATTCTCATGATTTAACCTTGATTTTAGAATGCCATTGAGTCTCTTAATGCATTCACCCAGAGCCTTCTCTATGATATTTTTACATATTTGACGTGTCTTAGCTGGAGGAGACCGAAGTATTTGAAAATATTATCTTTATCCATTGACTCAATCTGACTTCTGGATTTAAGCTCAAAACCTTTAGTTTCTATCTTTCTTTCATGTACAATAAGACCTTTATACTTATCAAGTCCAGATAATATTTTGATATTACTGGAGAAATAGGCTATGTGATGGAGGAGATACTTGATTTTTTTTTTGTGGAGATATATAGCTTGATATCAGCAATATGCATAAAAAAGTCAATTAAATGTTTTGGTTTGACTCATTTAATTTGAAAGCCATACTTAATTCTATTTAAAACAGATGATAATGTATTTTGGTTTAGACTATTTCTAAAATTTCATATTTTATATGAATTGTTTTTGGCACTGTTGTGTTGGTGACATGTTTGAAATAGATAATATAGATCATACCGTTAGAATTGTAAGAGACCTTAGAGGTAATTCAATCCAACCCCAGATGAGGAAGGCCTCTAAGGCCCAGAGAAGTCAATAACTTGTCCACCATCACATAGGGAGAGAAGCAAACTTTGAACTCAGGTCCTCTCACTCCAAATCTAGTATTCCTTCCACCATGCCACACTCTTGGGCAATTTCCCGTGTGGATATTAAATAACTTAGCATTTTCACTATACTTGGTCCTATTTTATATATTTGTAGTTCTGTATTCATGGTCTATTTATAAATAAATTATGAATGTAGAACTGAGACAAGGTTTTGCGATAGTCAACAAAAGATATTATAGTGCTTGGGAACTAGTGAAAACCGGTTTGATACTGCCCCAATCCTTTTCTCCTATCCCCCTCCCCAAATACATGTAAGCAAAGATTACACCCTCAAAAACTAATTATCGGGCCCATCCCCCCCAGCCTCTTGTTAAGATACCTTTCATTCTTCACTTTTTATTAGTCAATTTAGAAAATACTTTTATTTCATTGGTCCCTAGTATGGGACCATCTTTCCCTATGGATGACAGAGCAGTCGTCTATTGGTGCCAGCTAGGTCTTTGTCTAAATAAATTTAAGCCCTGAGGGGCTCTGGGTCTTCAAGCAGAGGACAAAAACTACTGCACACCTTCCACTCTGGAAACCATCCCATTGTGAACTGTCCTAGCAGGGAGGGCAGTGAGATCTACGCATCAAGACTGTTGTTCCCTGTTGGCATCAGATCTCCTCCTCTCCTTCTGAGTAATAATAGAGTCCTGTTAACTGCTATCATTCCAAACTCTCTTGTACTTAGAGAACTCTTGGGCAACTTGTTCAATTTTAATTACTGAATAATAAATTGATCCTTATACCCCTGAGACTTTTTGGCATATCCTTTCTGCTTCTTGACCAAGATATCATTTTCTTATAAATTATTATAGATATTTTTTGTGATAGAAAGTGAATTATCATCATCATCTTCATCATCATCTTTAAAGGAATCAATTATATTATAGTACCATATGAAAGGATTCTAGCCACCTAAATCTTTTATTTGCTTTAATCCTGGATAAATGGAAGCTTATAGTAACATGGTTGGAGACTAGAAGTTAGATGTTCCTGGTTTTCTCTCTTTCAGATGCAAGTAGATAGTATCCTGGGCCTGGAGTGAGGAAGAGCATAGTTCAAATATGGCCTCAGCCACTTATTAGCTGTGTGACCTTGGGCAACCCTGGGGTAACCTCTGTCTGCCTCAGTTTCTGAAGTTATAAAATGTGGATAACAATATCATCTACCTTGAAGGATAATTTTGAGTATGAAATGAGATAATATTTGTAAAGTACTTAGCACATTGCCTGGCACATGGTAGACACATTAAATACTTATTTATTTTTTTCTGTTTCAAAATGGAATAAACTTTAAAGTTTTATTCTAGCTTTATAAGAAAATCACAGTTTCCTTGTACTCAGTGAACATTCATTATGTAGTCACTATGTACAAAACACTGGGCTATATAAAAAGAATTAATAAAATACTGTTCCTATCTTGATGGAGCTTAAAACATCAAACTCTCATTCTAGTCACTAATTTTCACAACAGAATAGGTAAGCAACTTTAACCTATCTCAAGAGGTATACTGTACCTAGTATATTGACAATCTGACCTGGTTTTCTGGGGTATAACAGTAACTGATATTTAAATAGCACTTATGGCTTTGCCAAGTGACTTAATTACATTATTTCATTTGAGTCTCACAAGACTCCTGTGAAATAGATACTGTTGACATGATCAACCCCATTTTACAGATGAGGAAACTGAGACTGAGAGGTTAAATTACTTTCTTATAGTCCCATAGCTCATAAATGCCAGAAATGGCAGTGCCAAGGCTGACTCTTTTAGCTCAGGTTATATTTGAATTTATACCTTTAATAAATAAAATATAAATATGCTATCACCATCCTAATAACCAAATAATGAGAACTAGAGAGCAGTATGCAGAATTACATTTTTCCATAGTTCCATGAGAAAGCTATCACAATCATTTTTACTTGGGCAGAGATCAATTCTTTAAAAATTGTCCCTATTAAAAGTCTGCTCGGAAACCCGGAAAATTTGAGACCTGCTGTATGCACTGTGATATTTGACTATTTTCATGAGTTCATTCAGCTGTCAGTCAACATGCATTTATAAAGTACCTACTATTTACCAAGCATGGTGCTAAGTACTAGAGATACAAAGATACTTTAAAAAAAAGTCCCTGCCCTTGAGAAACTCATAATCTCATGGGAAGGGGTGATGGTGGAGACAACTGGCATGCCATAGTGGACAGAGGCATGACTTTGAAGTTACAGAGACCTAGGTTTAAGCCCTATCTCTGATATATACTAGATGTGGGTAGTTGGGTCCAAAGAAGGTACTGAACTGCATTCATGGAGAAAGTTTTCTCACTTGGGAGTTCCTTATGTGAAAGTAATCATAGCAATTATCCCTATCTTTATTTGCACAGTGAGAGAAATAATTATTTCTCTCATATTAATAATCAGTTATTGAATTAGGACTGGGACTTTTTTCAGAAGTCTGTGGGTTGTTCAGTTTCTGAAGAACATTGTTGATGGATGAGACTGCCCAAATCTCTAGAGTATATGCCTTTTGATACTGGGTGGGACACCCTACCCAATTAGAGAAATTTACAAAGAATTTAATCTAATCCAGGTGAAATCCTGCCCATTGTGTTCTAGTCACACATCTGAGTGATCAAAGTCATGTCCCCCAGCCCATTAGAATAGATTCACTTCTTATTATAATATTCATTCTTTCATTACTTGTCAACCTATCAGAGAAGATTGCCACCCTCAGAAACACCCACTATTCCCAAAGACATATAGGTGTTGAGTGGGTTCCATGAGGGGTCTTTGGCATTTGTGAGTACCACTGACCCCTTTTATCAATTATCTGCTAGCACGATTAATAAAATGATGAGTTGCCCAGAAACTGTGTCTCTTGAACTTTTTATATATCAAAAGATAGCAGCTTTCCACTTTGTGTATATCTCTATCTCTCTCTTTCCCTCTTTCTTCACATACATACACATATATACACATGTTCATGTATCATATATAATATATGTAAGTACATATATACATATACATATGTGTGTGTATACACATACACATATATGTATATATATGAATGCTTTTATGACTAATTTTCAGAGAAGATGTTGACCTACAGTGGTAGAGGAAATTTCCTCCAGTTGGGAGTTCCTTATACCAAGGAAATCAAGTCTAGTCCTTGTCTCGCTTAATTCCTATTTATGTAACATCCCTCTGCTTTTTATTATTTTTTTAGAACACTGTACTTTAAAGCCAGTTTATGGTAAATTAATGCCTTACCCGATCATGAGCAGAGCCAAGAGTGAGGTGGCTTAAACTTTTAGCTCTTAACCCAGTGTCTAAACTCTCTCCTTGTGACATATTAGCTGGATCTTTTAACTGTCCATTGACATGAGAGATCACTGGCTGGTTGGTAACCAGAGGGGTAGGAAGGAATTTTCACTGCATTCTGCAATGAAATATGCTTCCCATTGTCAAAGAATGGAGCTTAATGATTGTGAATAGAAATTTAAAAATCATAAAATCATCAACGTTGTCAGTTCTGATTATCCAGTTTGTAGATTATCTACTACTTTTCAGTTTCCGTCTCCTTTCTGCTTTGGGCTGTTTCTGCTAAAAGGTGTAAAGATGGAAAGAAAATGAGTTGAAACATATATCAGCCACTTTAGCTACTTGGTAGAAAGGATAGGTATGGGGTGATTTTATTACTAGGTAAAAATCAGGATTTGTGGCTTAATCCATGCATTTTATTTATCTAACAGCCTCTCCTTTCTTTCATTATCAGTTGTAATTTATAGTTGACTATGGCCAATTTGGTGAGCCTTTTTTTTCCATCCAGATCTGTAGTGTGATATGAAGAACTCCTAATTTGGTAAATCCCTTAATCAGTTCAGATTAACAACTTGCGGACAATTTAAAGTCTTAGTGAATTGCTTGTTGCACTGGCAAATTGGGTGATACATACATGATCACATAGGTAATATATGTGAAAGGCAGGACTTGAACCCAGGTCTTTCTGAGTGCAAGGATAACCTTCTAGTCAATATCCTGTTCTGTCTCTCATAAAGAGTTGCAAAATTTAAAGAGGACTAATTCATCTTGCTATGAGAATGGAAAAAAAAAACCTGATGTGCCAAGTGATTTTGAGGTCTACAAGACAGAAAGATGAAGGGAGTAGTGGGAGAGGGCTTGTCATTCTTAGAATAAAATAAGGGATTTATCTAAACAACCATTGCTTCTAATGACTTGGAAAACAAAAACTGCAGCAGACTTGGGGAAGACATGAATGAATGGGATTGGGTGGATATCATTTAATTGCACAGAATCTTGCTGGGGTTTTACCTGATCTAATGTTCCAGTGATCTATATTGGCAGGTAATATTGATTTGTAGCAGTAGCTTCTGGCACTGCTATAGTTAACGGGTCATTAATCATTTCCACATGGTATAGAGAAACTATAGCATGCA
Organism: Bettongia penicillata ogilbyi; assembly: GCA_023548195.1. NCBI lineage: Eukaryota > Metazoa > Chordata > Mammalia > Diprotodontia > Potoroidae > Bettongia > Bettongia penicillata. Next base: position 2,966,518 of record JAJHZJ010000482.1, on the reverse strand, counting down.
TTCATAATGAAAAAATGTGAAGACTGTTTATTATGGAGTAGAGAATAAAAAATTCAAATGCCCCATATCTGGAAATTAACCCAATCTGTATTGCTGGACACTGCTCTATCATATCTTTGGGTCTTTCTTCCAGCACCTATCTGATGTACAAGAGTAGAACAGGTAAATTAGTGGAGCTGAAAATGAATGAATGAAAAAGTATTTAAGTATCTACTCTGTACCAAGCACTATGCATATGGCACTGATAAAACTACAAAATATACATTCTAAATAGGAAGACTTAACCAGTACAGGAGAATGCTGGCCAGAGAAAGTGTGATTTAGTTTAAAGGATCACAGGGACAATGAGAGGAGCCTCAATAAAGTGTGTCATGCCTTTTCCAGAAGCAAAGGTAGTATTCATTTGATTACTGTTCCTAAAATAAGAGGTAGAAAGCATGGTATGGGATAGGGGTATTTGTGATTGGTAGTAGGGCGGATGTCAAGACATCTGGGATTTTCTTGAGGATGGTCAAGTGGGAAGTGAAACATGGCCTATGACTGTAATGTTAAGGTAAGGTTAATGATTGATGGAGGAAAGAGTTAAAGATCTTCTCTGCCCATTAATAGGCCTCAATAGCTTTTGTTAATTTCTATTGAGGCATTAGATCAAAGAGTCTTGCCCTCCAGCTCTGGAAAGTATATAAATAATCCTAGGTGAGGTTTCACTTTGGGGCTTACTCATTGGAAATGTTCCTTTGGTCAGATGAGACTCTAGGTAACCACTAAGGAGCCCCCCACCCCCCCCTTCTTTGAAAACCTAGATGTTGGTGCTTCTCTCTCTGGTAACTATGTATGTATATAATGGTCAGACAGTTGGATCTGTCTGTTGATCTGTGATGTATGTATTGCTTATGGTCAGACAGTCGGAAGCCTTGTCTGTTGGTCTTTATTTCTCTGCTTGTATTTTCTCTGTTGGTATATGTGTTTGATTGTTGACCCCTCAAAAGTTGCTTTTCTTTTAGAAAAGTAGATCTAAGAACCTGTACAGCAGGCCCTTCTGTGGATACTGGGGTCCTTGCTGTTATAAAGACAGATATAATGGATTGAAGTTTGTAGTCACTTACCAGTTAGGACAGTTTATCTACCTGGTGGAATTCCACAGTGGAGTGGACTAACTTCTCCAGGTAGAAGGGTGATTGTCTCTCATGGTCTGATATGGAGGATGCTGTCACATATGTGAAGAAGGCAGAGACATGGAAGATCCTACGAGCATATGGCTGTGAATGAGATATGAGAACTGAGATGAATGATCCCATGCTAAGCTTTTCAGTCTTTAGATCGCGTCTTCTCCATGTTCTTAAAAGTTCTTAATTAATCTCATTGTTGTCCAGTCATGTTTGGCTCTTTGTGAGCCCCTTCAAGGTTTTCCTGTAAAAGAATCTAAAGTGGTTTGCTATTTCCTTCTCCAGCTTATTTTACGGCTGAGGAAATGAGTCAAACTAGGTCAAGTGACTTGCATAAGCTCACACAGGTAGTAAGCGTCTGAGGCTGGATTTGAACTTGGTGAGATGAGCCTTTCTGATTCTAAGTCCAGTTCTTTGTCCACTGGGCCACCAAACTGCCCTTCTCTTTTAATGAATAGTGGGGAGATGATGCTGGCTTCTTTGTCCATGTCATTTAATTTCTTACAAATCCTGTCCAACAAGAAAGCTATCAAGTATGGGTCTAGTAGTGCACTATGCCCCTATCGTTGGAGGACCAACCTAGCAAAATGTGGAGAGGCCCATCAGTAGAAGGTTGATTACAAGCTGATGAATTTTGCAGCTACTGCTACTTAGCATATCAAAGATGATATGCTAAAGTTGTGATCTATCCTTGTAGGGTGTAGAGGGAGCATCTATACCAGTGAGATCATTGATCATGGAAGTATTAAAGGATGGATCTATCTGATGATGTTATGAGAAAAGAGTAGTTGTTGACCCTTTTAGGACTATTAAGAAAAACTATTGAGCAGTGGTGATAGTGATAGTATTAGACCTGGTTCTAAGTAAATTATCTTGGTGAAAACTCTGAATGTGCTGCTGTTACTTGGGACAAAGGTTAATGTAAAGATTTAGGACTAGGACAGTAACTCATCAAATCACTTTGGGAATTATCAGTAGGAGAGAGTGAGATGGGAAGTAGAGAGTACCATGATAGCTACCATCTTGTCATTCTATCATTACTTATGTGATCCCTTGTTACATGAACTGGGAACAGAACTTCTGACAACCATAGGTACTTTGACCCCAAATGATAATGATTAGGCCTTTTCTGGGGGGTTTCTTCCAAGACACATATCTTTGGATAGATAAATAAGTTTGTATCAGTGACTGATTTGCCATTTTAAAAATTTCATCTTCTTCCTAAATTTATCTCTTTGCAAAATGCTGTAGTACATTAGAAATAATACGGTGCTGGAATTAGAAAAAACCTGGGTTTGAACCTCACTTCTAAAACTTGTTGTTTCACTGTGGTCAAATCATTTAACCTAAGTTTCAGTTTCCTCATCTGAAAGTGGGGATAATTCATCTCTATAGTACTTTCCTCATAGGGTTATAATGGAGATCAAATGAGAGGTCACAAGAGTCCCACTCAGTTCTGGAATCCTAGCTCTTTTAGGTTCAATGTGAGGTTGTTTTTGTTTTGTTATCATAATTATACAAATTATGGCTCCAGCTTCCATACCAACATATCTTTTATTCACACACCAGGCAAGAATGACAAATGAAATAACAAAACATTTAACTCATGCATAACAGAAGAGTATCACATAATAACAACAAAGGGGAAAGCCTTGATTTAGAAATAAGGGTAGGTTAAGGGGGAAGATAATGTGTTCAATTCTAGACATGTTAAGTGTGAGGTATGAATGGGACTTCTAGATGGAGATGTACAATTGAAAATGAGGGACTAGAGCTCAGTGGAGAGGTTACGGAGTCATAGGCATTAAAACCTTTAACTGAAGTCATAAATATAGATAAGATTGCCACAGAAGAAAATGTGGAAGAGAATAGAATGCATCTCTGGACTGAACTTTGGGGGATGCCCTTTAGATTCTGGGGGGAAAGAATTGAAAAGAAAGGAGAACAAGGTAGAACAACATCGAGAAAACAAGGGAAAAGAAGTATCAAATTGGATAACAGTTTTAAAAATGACAGAAAAGTCAAGAGATATGAAAACTGAACAAAGACCACTAGATTTGGTGACCTGAGGTCATTTGTAGTTTTAGAAGTAATGCTTTTAATAGAGTAATCAGGACAGAAGTCAGATTGCAAAAAGTTAAATGGTAAGGGAGTAAGGACATGGCATAGCAAATATAAGCTACTCTTTCTAGAAATATGTCACTGAAAGAGAAAAAGAGATGGAATGAAGGTTTGAATGGTTAGAAGGGTCAAATTTCTTTTTTTTTAATTAGGGGAGATATGAGCCATGCTAACCTTACCATTCGCATCAACCTCTTTCCAATTTGACACATTTAAATAATGGCAGAATCCAAAAACAATTTTAGTTCAATCCACAAAATCTTTGAAAAACTGGCTTGACATATTTGGGTTGGTGATAATATTGATTTATAACTCCAAATCACAGTTCTGCTTTTTTTCAATCTAACTCCTTTCTACTTAAATTAAGTTACTGAAGATTGCATCTAAGAAAAATAAAAACTACTATCCTAGCTTTGGTCTCCACAAAACTGTATCTATTATTTTTATTGATAGATAACAAATTTATGATAAAACAAAATTATGTTAAAAGTTATATGAAATATTATTTTTAAAAATTATACTTTGGACTTAAAAAACCCAACAACTTTAAAAACAAACAAGGTATCCTAGTTTACTAAAATATACACTTCATAAAATAGGATATAGCCCTGGGACGTTGATCAATGAAGCCTCCATCCCATTAGACAAAACCGATTAGGAGCAATGGATAATGGAGACTATGAATTGTTGTAGGATATGCCACTTTTTGGACACTGACAGACTCATCTGCACTTTGTGAAGAATATGATACTACACAATTTGCATAGGAAAAGGTCAACTCATCAGGGGATGGATGGTGGCTATGGATGACCTTGGTGACCTTTTCCTAGTGTCACAGCTCTTTCACTGACATAGGAAGATATGTGAATTTTTAAATGGGTGAACTAACCCTAGTGAGTCTATTATAATAACAAAAATTATAATAATTTGTATTTATAAAATGCTTAAAGTCTTGTAAAGCTCTTTATATTTGTTAAGTCATTTGATCCTAAAGCAACCTGTAGGGAAGGTAAAATTCTTATCTGTCTTACAGATAAGGAAACTGAAGCTGGTAAAGATTGAGTGACTTGCATAGGGTCATACTGCTTGTAAGTATCTAAAGCAATGTTCAGACTTAGCACTTTATGATTCCAGGTCCAGTGCTCTATCCACTGTGCCACCTTGCTTTTCACCTTTATCTTGTTCCTCTTGGAGAGTTCAACAAGGGGGTTGAGGGAAAGAATTTCTCTCTCCTCTCCCTTCATTGGCAATGGCATCTTAAAGCAGAAAAATGGAAGCATCCAGTGGAGAGGGAGGTCTAATGGTTCAGTGAAGTCAAGTTCAGTTGGTAGAGAAAGTCAAGAGACTGGTGCCTGAACTTGGGATCTTGTTCAGTAAATGGCAGGCCACAGTGTTCAGATTTCTGTTGGTTCTAGAGTATGAGTTTTGCAACTTTGCAAAAAAAAAAAAAGAAAAGAAAAAGGAAGGAAGAAAGAAAGAGAAAGAAAAAAGAAAGAAAGGAAGAAAGAAAGAAAGTACAAGGATACCCTATGCCAAGATCTCAATTGAGCCCAGAGAGAGCTGGAGATGGTAGTGACCGTGGCAAAGCACTAGAACCCAACCCACAAGCATGTCCAGAAGGTCAAATGGTACCAGAGGCAAAGGTTACTTTGTCCATAGGTATTCCTATGTATGTATGTGCCTTTCCACCTGTAAACTCTTTTTTTCCCACTATTTTGGTTTGTATTTGTGAAAGTGAGTTTTATAATTTATAAGAAGTTTTATTGTGACTTTTCTTATTATGCCATTTCAATAAATCCCTTTGCTTTGTTTTAATAATTATTAACTAGTTCAAAGTAAACATATTAGTAGTTTTGTGTTTTTAGTTTTTGTGAATTATAATTTTAGGAGTGTGGACCTACAGGGTGCCTTGAACCTAAGTATGAGTATGGAAGGAGAGATCAAAGATGTGACATGCATATACGTATACTTACATACATATATGTATATATACTTATATATACATATACATATCTGTGACATTATAGATATGTATGTATAGGTATAATATTATATTTATATAAAATTTATATAAAAGCTACTAGAGCTTAAAAATACATTAAGATTTTGGGATACTCAGTCCTTGTAGCACTGTACAACATATATACATATATATATACACAAATATTTGCACATATAAATACATATGTTTGCATATGTCTACATCTATTTGTATATGTGTGTGTACATGCATGTGCGTATATGTTTGTATATGGTATTAAAACTTAAAACCCCACTAAGACTTTTGAGACACCCTGTAATTGTAGTACTCCTTTGGTCTACCCTCCCCAACTTACATAATTGTGTCCTGGGAGAGTATAAGGCAATCTCTGGTTCCATATTTCTGAAACTATAGCTTGCAAGTATCTCTACATTTATGTGTATATACATGTATAGATATGAATAAAGTACCATATTATTAATTACATGCAAGCATCTCACTAAATGATTAAGACAGTAAATTTGTTTTACTACTTTAATACTTCTCCTACTACTGCTTTACTACCTCAATACTTCCAAGTGACTAATGTGTATATTAATTACTTCCATCATCACAGATTGTAGCCTATACTATCTGTCTCATTCTGTGCAATTCTTTTCCTCTCTCTTTTGGAAAAAAAAAACTCATAGCAGAATAACTTAATATCTTAAGATATCACAGATAACAGTAATTGTCATTGCTTAGTCATGGTCGACTCTTGGTGACCCCATTTGGGGTTGTCAAGCAATGATAGTGGAGTGTTCTGCCAATTTCTTCTCCAGCTCAGTTTACAGATGAGAAAACTGATGCAAACAGGGTTATAATGGGTCACACAACTAATATGTGTCTGCAGCCAGATTTGAACTCAGGAAAGAAAAGTCTTCCAAACCCAGTGTTCTATCCACTATACCTCTTAGCTGCCCCAGTCCTTTAAAACTTTAAGTTACAGAAAGGTTGATGATCTGCCTTAGTGAAGAGAGTTTCCCTCTCCTGATGAAATCCCTGGTCTAGAATAGAAAATCCAAAACTAAAACCAGAAAAAAATGTAGCACCAGCACCCAGGCTGTCTATCTTTTAACCTCCTCTCTTGCTGCAGTGAACTCCACAAAGTACTGCTCTGAGGCTTCATCACAGTATGGAGTTGACTCTCAGCCTTTAAAGGTGATGCTCATAGAGCACAAGTTACTGGCAGATTCTACCAAGACATAAAGTAAGCACCTAGGCTACAGTGTGTCTACCAGCTAAATGGACTATGGTAACTGTTTCTCTTTGGAACAGCAACCCTGAGGGTCTTCCCCTCTGAGCTTGATTTTTTTTTTTGTTTTGTTTTAATTAAATGGGCCAGTCCTTAATTTACTTAAAGAGGTGAGGTCTGTTTCCTGAATAGGCATTACCTTACTTTAAGTGAGTACCTGAAAAAGCCTTAGCCTAAAAGGACAAGGGTCTCCCATTGCTTCATGGGCCATCTCCTGTCTTCCTGATGAATATCTGGTCACTGGATTCAGAGGGCTCTGGAGGAGAAGTGAGGCTGGTGACCTGCACAGCCCTCCCTCACTCAAAACAAAGTCAAGTGCAATCCATGTCATCATTTTCCTGATGGCATGGTGCTCTTCAAAAATGAAGGACAAACACAGCAACAACCACCACCACTGAGAGGTTCCTTACCAATAGGTCAGCTACTAGATGCAGACTTCTTCCACCAGAACAACCAGTGAAACAAAGGAGAAAAGTCCACATTTCCCTCTACCCTACATAGTCCCCTTCCAAAGTGACAAGGGAAGTGCAGAGGGCACCAAGAATCTTAATTTCTACAAAGCTGCTTTAAAACAAACCAAAAAAACCAAATTATTTTTAAAACAAGAACCTTAAACTAATTAAGAAATTATTTTATGAAAAAAGGTATCTCATCTTCCCTACTGTTACCAAAGTCCACATTTATCCAAAATGGTATTAACTGTAATCAAAACATATATGAGAATTAATTAATTTCAGAATGTCATCAATTAATTATTTATTTTTATTACTTATTACTTAATACACAAGTCACATACAAAAAAATTACTCATAATAATTGGAATCCTTGCCTTTTTATTAAATATACTGTTCCCAATTCGAATTTTCCTCTTTGGTGTAGAGTTGTGCTTTTGATGATTCATCCCTGTGTTTGTTCTCCATTTTCAAGGACGATGATATCAAGATGACGACATGATTTGCAGTTCACTGTGATTTGAGTGAGAGATTTGAGTGCATGTTCTCCTGACCCATCTGGGTCCAGTGGCCTGATATTTATCAGGAAGACTGGAGATGACCCAGGATGCAATGTGAGACCCTGGCCATTTTAGGCTAAGGTCTTATCACATTCTCACTTTGAGTGGGATACATCCAGTCAAAGGTGTGACTCAAGGGATGGCCCCTGTAATAAAAAAAAAAAAAATCAAACTGGGAGGGGAAGACCCTCAGGGTTCACAGCTAAAAGAGAAACAGTTCCAATTGAGTATTTACCCTGAAAAAGATACACTTGACGAATTCAATACTAATACTACTGAATGGATGCACAAAGAATCAAGAGATGGAAGGATCATCTACTGGAAAAATCAAGTCCACACCTGCACTCACATATACAATTCTTACATAGGGCAATAATCGGACACACACGGCTCAGTTTGAGTCTAGCAAACATAAGCAGGGGATCTAATGCTTCTATCTTTCCCTTTGGAGAGGTCTGTGCCCTCCCTGTGGACGTTCTGTCTCTTTCTTTCCCAGGACAGTCCAACTCTCCTAAGCCCCAAAGTGGTGCTCTAGCAATGACTCTCACTTCTCTTCTGCTCCTTACCTCAGCAGGACCATGACCAGATACTTTCAAAGTTGTTGCACAAATATCCCCACTACTGGTTGTTTTACGTATTTCATCATTCCTATTAAAACGGAAGCAAATTGAGAGTCCCCTTACCCCATACTCCCTAGCCATATCCCTACCTCGAAACTCCGCACAATACTTTGCAAGTTGCAAACCATCGAAATGGAACAAAGGATTTCAAGGGGTCCCTAAGCTTTGATGATTGCCCACAGCAAGCAGACCATGTTACTTCTGAGAAGCAGCCTGGCATATTGGATAAGGTACTGGATTTAGAACGAGGAAGCCCTGGTTTTAAGAGTTGCTGCTGACACTTACTAGCTGTGTAACTGTGGACAAGTCATTTGACCTCTAAGATTCAGTTGTCTCCTCTGTATAATGGGGTTAACAATGCCTGCTTCACAAGATTGTCTCAAGGTTGAGGCTCAGATGAAGTCATGTCAATAAAACACTTGCAAACTTTGAAAGGTTACGCCAATGTCAGTTATTATTACCTGTTAATCAGCAGGTATCCACTTCCTTCTATGTGACAGGCACTGTGCTGTGTGGTATGATAGGAAGACATAATTGAAACTGTTCCTGTCCTCAAAGAACTTACACTGTAGACATGCAGATAACATGTACATCTATGTAAATATTGATAAAAAATGAAAAATAAAGACCATGGCAATTTTTGCTGGGAGGGACTATTAGTTGGAGGAATCATGAGAGTACTCACGTAGGATACAGTGTTTGGGTGAAATGTTGAGAGAAACTAGTTCTGTAGAGAGGTGATCAAAGATATTTCCTTGAGTTAGTCAAGCAATAAACATTAATTGTCTATCACATACCTGGTATAGTGCCAAGCTGGAGTTCCCTGGTGAGTTTAACTTGATGAGCTTACAGGGAGGGGAACCTTTAATGAGCACTTTGGAAAGAGTCTCTCTATAGAGGTACATTTATCTAATGCCACCTTTTTGAGAGGACTAACTAGTCCCTGGGAAGATAGGTGGTTCAGTGGATAGAGTGCCAGGCCTGAAGTCAGGAAAATGCAAATTCCTGAGTTGAAATCTGTACTCAGGCACTTATTATCTGTGAGACCCTGGGCAAGTCACTTATCCGTGTGTAACAGCAAGGACCCTGGCGTGCATAGGAGGGCCTGTCATACAAATTCTTAGATATGCTTTTCTAAAAGGAAAGCATCTTTTGAGGGGTCAACAATCTACTTAAATCAAGCACATATATCATTCACTTAGTTCAGGAGAAAAATTCAGCACTCTGAACTTCAGAGAAAATACAAACAGAAATTGCAAGCAGAAATTACAAACGGAAAGAATGACAGGGCTTCTAACTGTCTGACCACAGATAATCCATACATCCTTACTAGAAAGAGAAGAACCAGCACCTAGGTTTTCAAAGCTGGGAGACTTCTTAAAACAGCTGCCCAGAGTCTCATCTGGTACATGAACCTTCTTCCAAAAAATAAGTCTCAAAGCAAAACTCACCTCAGAGTATATATATTAGTGGGTTAGAGGACATGACCCTCAAGATCCTGTGTCTCATTAGAAATTAACAAAAGGTGTCTGAGGCCTATTAATGGGTGGGGAAGATGTTTAATTCTTCCTCTCACCTATCGTTAACCTGCATTAACCTTATACCATGTTTGCCTCAGTGTCCTCATCTGTAAAATGATCTGGAGAAGGAAAATAGCAAACTTCTCCAGTATCTTTACCAAAAAAAACCTAAATGGGGTCATGAAGAGTAGGACACAACTGTTCCAATATGAATGGATTAGTTTAGACTCACCCTTTGACATGTCCTGGAAGATAGGTTTCAATTATAGAGGTTGTATTCAAGATTAGTTGGTTGGCCCAGACCTTGTGAGGACTTACCCTTGTAAGGATGCATCCTTTGCACATGCCTATAAAGGGAGATGATAGACTGTCTTTTCCACTTAAATCTTTCTTTTGGAGTGGTCCTGAGAATATAACCTACTAGAAGGGGGAGGTGTTCACCTGCTCAAAAGTCATTAATGGCATCTTTGGAGTGCCATGTGGTACACATGTGCTTGTCCATATTGCCTGATGGGAATGCCTAGACACCATCATTTATTATCCCTAGCCTGTTGGGAGAGGAATGATTTCTGGGGCAAAGATTGCCTCAGGGAGACAACCCTTTGTGCATAATTTTGCACCTCAAGAGTTTAGTGAAGTAGTCATTTATTGCTAAAAGGAGAATTTTCTGAGCAGTCTGTCTTTTGGAGAAAGACATTTACATGTCTCTTTAGGAAGAACAGAAGTGAGGGGCTAAAGTCACAATATGAAAGAGCAAGGAACCTGAATTGAGCACTCTGATATTATGGTGAATTATTCAGTGAATTATTCAGATGGAAAGTGGTGTGTGGGGTGAACAGAGTTGCACATTTCTGTTGCACATTCTGGGGGCTAAGACTTTAGAAGGCCTTGAGTTTAGAGAGAGACTCACCAGAATGTCGAGGTGTTGTCTGTCGAGTAGTCTTATGTTCAGTTTTCTTCTGAGGGGAGTACAAACCATAGGATGACAATTTAGGACTTTAGGACCCTATAGAGAAGTGGTAGCCACTAGAGAAAGGGGAGAAATCCATTGGTAATTTATAGGCTCACTGATTGGCAACTCTATTGCCCATACACAGTTCTGGATCACAGTTCCAGGGCAGAGATGAACATCAATACTTGCAACTGTAGGGGGAAAGGGGCTGTTCTTGAGTAAAGACTAAATTCCGGACCAGAAGAGCAATAACTACACCTGTTTCCAAATCATACCACCTTGAAAGCACCAAAACCTTGCAGACTCCCCAAACTGGCTCTGAAAACAACAGCACACAAAAGCTTGAAACTTGAGAAAGTGCCTCTCTAACCTTGGGTAAGCCGAGCCCAATTTTAACATAAAGTACAAAGTCAAAACATAGACTGGGTAAATGAGCAAAAAACAAGAAAAAAAGAACATGAATATAAAAACCTACTACAATGGCAGGGAAGACCACAATATAAATTTAGAAGTCAACAATGTGAAAGTAGCTTCAAGCAAATTCTCAAAGAAAAATGCTAATTAGAACCAAGGCCAGCAAGAATTTCTGGAAGAGTTAAAGAGATAAGTGTGGTAGAGGAAAATTGGCAAAAGAAATGAGAGTGATGCAAGATAATTATGAAGAGAATTAATAACTTGGAAAAAGAGGCACAAGACATTTTGAAGAAAAAGACATCTTAAAAAACAGAATTGGCCTAATGGTAAAGGAAGCATAAAAATTCACCAAACAAAAGAACTCCTTTTAAAGCATAATAGTCCAAATGGAGAATGAGGTATAAAAATTCACTGGAGAAAAGAATTTCTTAAAAAGCAGAATTGGTCAAATGGAAAAAAGAAACAATCTCTCTGAAGAAAATAATTCCTTAATAATTGGAATTGGGAAAACAGAAGCTAATGACTCCATAAGACATCTAAAAAAACCTCAATAAAACAAAATCAAAGGAATGAAAAAGTGAAATATTATTTTAGGAAAACAACTGAACTGAAAAATAGATCAAGGAAAGCTAATTTAAGAATAATTGGGCTACCTAAAAGCCAGGATCAAAAAAAAAGAGCCTAAACATCTCATTTCAAGAAATTATATAGGAAAATGTGTCAATATCTTAAATCTAGAGGGTAAAATAGAAATTGAAAGATTCTACCAAATCATTTTCTGAAAGAGATCCTAAAATGAAAACTCCAAGAAATATTATAGCCAAACTCCATAGCTCCAAAGTCAAGGAGAAAATACTTCAAGCAGCCAGAAAGAAATAATTCAAACATCATG